>NXGZ01000001.1:914961-1330948 GCA_002893665.1 Metschnikowia orientalis | reverse complement strand
ATTTACCATTTACCATTTACCATTTACCATTTACCATTTACCATTTACCATTTACCATTTACCATTTACCATTTACCATTTACCATTTATTATCTACTTATACTCTTCATTTAACCTTTACCCCATACTTCCGTTGCTTTCAATCACGCTTGATTTCCTGATCGGCTAAAGTACGGCGACTTCAATGAATGAATGGGACTAATACACCAGTTGTTTATATGGAAACCACAACATCTCTCGGACCGTTCGTGGTCACAGTGGATTTAATTAAGGACCGTGCTGAAAAAGACAAGCGATCTGAGCGGTACATTCCGTGTCAGTCGGTACCAAATCCGAGCACGTGTGCCATTAAAGATGTTCTGAGCGTGAGAGACAAGGCCACCACAATAATTAAAAGAGCGTAGGGGTTTAGAGTCTCACACACTGGAAACCGCTCTGTAACGCCAAAAACCCGATACTTCCAAAACCTGAAACGCCAAAACCTGAAACACCCAAAACCTGAAACGCCAAAACCTGAAACACCCAAAACCTGAAACGCCCAAAACCTGAAACCAACCAAACAATCTCCAAATACGCCCCAGGCCCACGCAGAGCTTATCGCGCCTGCACACAGGCGCGCGAGCCATCGCTCAAAAACTTTTTTCGACTGCACCATCGCACCCCATCACCTACTCCCCATTCTTTCGTCTTACCATGGGAACACAAAAAAAGGAAAAGCAAAGAAGGGTCCGAGAGGGCGACAAAAGAGATGGCAATCTCCGCGTCAAGGGTGAGAACTTCTACCGTGATGCCAAGAAAGTCAAGCATCTCCAGATGTACAAAACCGGGCGGGCCACCAGAAACGCCAAGGGTGAAATCATTAAGGCCGCCGCCTTGCAGTCCACAGACGCCCCCGTGGCCCGCGTGGATCCCAACCGTAAATGGTTCGGAAACACTCGTGTCATTGCTCAAGACGCCTTGTCCCACTTCCGTGACGCCATGGGCGACAAGAAACACGACACCTACTCCGTGTTGTTGCGCAGAAACAAGTTGCCCATGTCGTTGTTGGACGAAAAGGACCAGACCGAGTCGCCGACCGCCAGGATCGTCGAGACCGAGTCCTACGAGCATGCTTTTGGTCCGAAGCAGCAGCGGAAGAAGCCCAGAACTCAGGCCGCCTCGTCCTTGGAGGAGTTGGCCCAGTTGACGGCCTCCGACAGCAAAACGTACCAGGAGAAGCAAGAGTTGGACTCGACGCTTGGCTTGATGGGAGGCTCGTTTTTGGATAAGGACGACTTCACTCAAGAGGCCAAGGAGGCTATTTTCCACAAGGGGCAGTCCAAGCGCATTTGGAACGAATTGTACAAAGTGATCGACTCCTCCGACGTGGTCATCCACGTCTTGGACGCCAGAAACCCCTTGGGGACTCGCTGCGAGTCCGTCGAGAAGTACATTCGTGAGGAGTGCCCCCATAAGCACTTGATTTACGTGCTCAACAAATGTGATTTGATCCCCACCTGGGTTGCGGTATGTTATTCTTTCTTTTCCGGCAGGCTTCGATGGGACTTTCGGTCCTTAGGGCACTGCCTCTACTGGTCATGCATTGCTTTGGTTGATTTATCTCTATTCTTTTTTCTGCTTGGTCTCCTATTTCTACGACCCTATGCACCAAAGCCCTTTGTCAGGGTGGCGATCCGATGATCCTGTATCATCACTTTGAAACATCGCTGCCTGTTATTGCTTTGGAAGATCAATTCTGCCCGTCTGTGAGCCCTTTTCGGAGGACCGCTGCCGTTTTGGCAGCAGTTTTGTTCACGCCTGTCGATAGTTTTTATTGGCTTTCTAGGGCAGCTTCGGAGACTTTTGAGTTGGACTTGGCCAAATTTCACGGCCTTGTCCGTAGTATAGAATCCGACACTCTACACCCTTTCTCTACTTCTTTTTCTCTTCAAAGCAAAGCGTGACCACATGTCACAATCATTTACTAACTTTTCAGGCTGCTTGGGTCAAGCATTTGTCAAAGTCATTTCCTACACTTGCATTCCACGCATCGATCAATAATTCCTTCGGTAAGGGATCTTTGATTCAGCTCTTACGTCAATTTTCAACTTTGCATTCAGACAGAAAACAAATATCGGTTGGTTTCATTGGTTACCCCAACACCGGTAAGTCCTCCATCATCAACACCTTGCGTCAGAAGAAGGTCTGCACTGTCGCCCCTATTCCGGGCGAAACCAAGGTTTGGCAATACATCACCTTAATGAAAAGAATATTCTTGATCGACTGTCCAGGTATCGTTCCGCCCAGCAACAAAGACTCGCAGGCAGACATTTTGTTCAGGGGCGTGGTGAGAGTCGAGCATGTGTCCAGCCCAGAACAATATATTCCCGACATGCTCCAAAAGTGTGAGAGAAAGCACTTGGAGAGAACCTATGAGGTCAGTGGATGGAAGCGGTACGAGGATGATCCGTCTCTTTTGGAGGACGCAAGTACTGAATTTATAGAGCTCATTGCCAGAAAACACGGTCGGTTGTTGAAGGGAGGTGAGCCAGATGAATGTGCTATTGCCAAGTTGGTGTTGAATGATTTCAACAGAGGTAAAATCCCATGGTTTGTTGCCCCACCCAAAGATGATGAAGTGAGAACCGGTGAGGACAAGAAGGCTGAACACAAGAGAAAGCGGGCAGAGAGAGAGGAGAAGCAGGCCCAAGAAAGTGCTAAGAGGTTGAGGCTAGAGGAGAGCGCTGGGGAGGAGGAAGATGTCGAAGAAGAACGTGAAGTTGCGGAAGAGAAGGAGAGTGACGAGTAGAAACGCTCGTTTCCATTTGCCAAGCGTAAGGCCAATTTCTTTTTTTTTCATTGTGGTGACATCTTTGGAACGAACACAAGCATGCATCTGCCCAACTCATCAATGTACATTATAGTCATAGCTTTATATACGGTTCGTCTATTATAAATACTGTTACACCCAGTCACCACTGCTTGGACTTGTTATTTCCGTTGGCTTTGAGAGCCTTCACCCCTTCAAACACATCACCAAGACCCCATAAATAGCCCTTATACTTGCTGAAGACGTCCATATCGGAGCTGACCAGTCTAAAGAGTTCCTTGAAGCACTCCATTAACAAGAAGGCATGCAAGGTTGAAGTCATTTGTTGGGTCTGATGACTAGGAAATTGGCTTAGCGAGGGTGATGTGAAGTATTGCCGTATGATGGGCGAAATGGGGAGCAAATGCAACTCCTCTGCCAAATACTCAACGGAAGGTTTGTTGTTGGAGGACATCTTCTCCATATCGGACTTAGCCGACCCACCGGCTTCGCTAGAGGCATTGTTTCCCTTATTGTCGTGCGATAATATCTGGTTTCCGATGTGCTTCAAATCGTAGAAATTGGGGAAAAACTTCGAGCACCACCAGAAAAACTCATTCTCGTCGTTGGGCAAGACATCGTTCGTCAATAAACTGATGAGAAAGCCCAAGTCGTAGCCAGAATGGTAGGAAAGCCAGTTTATAGAAGTGTCGAGTAGCAAGCCACTCTCCATCATCAATTCTGCAAAGGCTAGATGGGGGATTCCCTGACTAGCATGCGAGGCAAAGTTTATTTGGGAAGTTTGGGAGAGCATGGATAAGTGCTCCTCGTTGAACATCTGCTCACTCAAGTCGTACAAGAAGTTGAATTGCCAGATGACAGAGTTGCTGATCTCGTTGTTCTTGATCTTGATGGCACAGAAGGACAACTGAATGAGATTCAACAAGTCGGAGTTCAGCCTCAATGTCTGGAAGTGGTAGTCTGATGATGATTTGAAAGTGCCAACGGGCCGGGCCACGATTCCAGGGATCTCCTGGTGGATGGATATGAAAACCGTGGACGTCTTGTCGTTTATGAAGGACCTCAAGGACGTGAACTCATACTCCAAGTTGAAGTTCCACACCTCCTTGATGATGGGCACGTGCTGCGACTGCTTCACCTGAAGCTGCGGGACATGGAGCTGCGACTGGAGAGGCTGCTGTGACTGTGGCTGCTGTGACTGTAAGCCCGAGTTGGTAAACCTATGCTGTTGGCTGAGTTGCAGCTGCATCTGTAACAAGGGGTTTCCGTTCTGGCTGTAATTCAAGCCCGAGCTGCCGCTTTGGCTGCCGCCATTGAGCGTGGCTAAAAGAGCATTGCTTGTGCTGGGTGCTTGTTGCAGTTGTTGATGGAGATGTTGATTGATCAACTGCTGTCTTTGCTGCTGTAACTGGCGCTGTTGGTGCATTTGCAACTGGGAAATCTGGGGCGACTGTCCAGATTGGGACGCCGCCGATTGTGGCTGCTGTTGTTGTTGTTGTTGCTGTTGTTGGGCCTGCCCTTGAGGCTGTAAGTATTGAAGGTGGGGGTTTGCGTTCATCTCGAGGGGGTCGTGCAATGGAGAACCGGATGCAGTGAATTTCCTGGTGGTTGAGTGAAACAGGTAGTGTGATGGGTTTGCTGTGGCACGTGGTGATGATGGATATGAAGCCCAAGGGTGCCAAGCGGTTTGGGGTGGATCGACAAATTTGTGTTTAGTGGTGTGGACACTACAGGAGAGGTGCGACCACATTTCATGGAATTGTATGAAGGCGCTACAGTAAAATGGCTGCGATCTTTAGGCTGCGAACCTTTTCACTGGTTCACTGGTTTCATTCAAGTTAATTTTTGTTTATTACTGACTTATTACTGGTTTATTACTGGTTTATTACTGGTTTATTACTGGTTTATTACTGGTTTATTACTGGTTTATCACTGGTTTATTTCTGGTTTATTTCTGGTTATTTCTGGTTATTTCTGGTTATTCCTGGTTATTCCTGGTTATTTCTGGTTAGATCTTGTCACTTCTGGTCACCTCTGGTCACTTCTTCACTTCTGGTCACCTCTGGTCACTTCTTCACTTCTGGTCACCTCTGGTCACTTCTTCACTTGTGGTCACCTCTGGTCACTTCTTCACTTCTGGTCACCTCTGGTCACTTCTTCACTTCTGGTCACCTCTGGTCATGCAGCGGTAGTGACTTGAGGACTTCAGGGTGTGCCGTCGCCGCTTGGAGAAATGGGGAGATTTCGAGGGACAGCATAGAGCACGAGACTCATGGGGCACGGGACTCGGCCGAGGATGGAGGTCACTGCGTGAACCCCCGGGACATAGGCTTTGGGTGCGGCGTCTGCTCAAGTATCCAATGGAGTGTTCAAGTATCCAATGGAGTAGTTTTTAGACTAAGAAGGCGAATTGTCTTCACTAGATTGATGCGGATTACAACTGTTCTCGCAAGGCGGGCCCGTCACTGCTGCCGCCTTGCAAAAAGTTGTGGTCACCGATGCGCCGAGGCTTGATAAGGTACTGCAAGAAGAAGGCCACGGCACAAGCCAAGCAGAGCACGGCGACAACAACGTAAATGATGCCTAGACTCATGTTGCGCCCACCGAGGATGGAGTTGGTGGTGATGAGCAAAGACTTGGTGCCGCCGTACACGGACACCGGGTAGTTCAAGCCGATCTCGATCTCGTAGGTGCCGGAGCTGAAGGTGGCAGTGGTGTTTTTGGAGTACAACTTGTAGAAGGTGGACAAGGCCGCGGTGCGCATCCAGTTCTGCAAGTGCTGCATCTCGGAGAGGTCCGGGAAGTTGTCCAGGGTGTAGCCGTCGGGATAGGCCTTCTTCCAGTTGGGAGGCGGCACCACGTCGGACGGCTTGTAGGCCGACTTCTTGAAGCGGTGCTTGCGGTCGGCCGCCCAGGAAATGTCGCTGGACAGAAGCACGTATGTCTCGTTGTCGGAGCCGCTCTTGGTGTTGAGAAGCACGGGGCTGGAAAAGGTGTCGTTGAAAAGCGAGTTGGCTATGAGGCCGCACGGGTAGACGGGCTTGCCGCCGGCGCCCTTGCGGAGCGGGTCGCAGTTGGACGTGAGCGAGTCCGCAGACACGCTCTTGCCGCCGATCTGGTCGATGTCGTACGACTCCACGTACTTGCGGTGGTTCTGGAAGAAGTTGGTGAGCTGGTAATAGAGGAAGATGGGCGGCTCGAGGTCCCGCGGCAAGTTGAACTGCACCACGCAGGTGTCGGCAGTGTCGCCGTCGGCGTCCTTGGCCAGCGCCAACTTCCACTTGAAGTCGGGCGACGTGTTCTTGTGGCGGAAGTGCCAGTCGGTGTACTTGGCGGGCACCGTGGTGTACAGGCCTTTCGCCTCCGCCGAGCACCGGGTGTAGTCGATGGAGAGCTTCTCGACGTTGTAGGTGGCCCAGATCAAGGCGATGCCCAAGGGGGCGAACACGGCGGCCACGAGGAAGAGGAGCGGGATCACGGTTTTGGGGGTGAGGATGGGCTGCCACGCCTTCAAGCGCTGCTGGCGGAACGCGGTGTTGGGCGGTTTGCGGGACTTGAGGATCTGCAGGAGGCCCTCGTCTTCCGAAAGGGCCTCGTCCTTGGCGGCGTTTCGGCGGCGCAAGAGGTTCATGGCGGAACAGGCGAAATCAGACGGTGGGTAGGGATGTAGTGGGTGGTGGCAGGTGAGGAAGCGGCGCGCGCGGCGTGTGTGCAGGTCGGGCCCGCCGCGGTGAGGCGGAGTCTTGTCTCTTTTAGTGTGAACTGCTCTTTAGTGTGGGGTGTTCTTTTAGTGTGAAGTGTTCTTTTAGTGAAGTGTTCTTAAGTTTGAGCTGCTCTTTATTCTGAGCTGTTTTTTGAAAGTCACGTTTTCGCAATTGTTTCACCTGTACTGTTGAAAAGTCTAAAGCTGGTACACTAGTATAGACCCATGGCTTGGTGTCAGGGCCTAACTGTCGAGCACCAGTTGCACCCAACTAACATTAGTTCCATTCTATTTTTAACCTAGTTATTACTTTATGAGATTTTATTTTATGATTCTTTGAGTTTATTTTATGGTCCGTTTGGTTGAATTTATCATATATATAGTTTTTGTATGGTCTGTTTAGTTCTTTCTATGATCTATCTACTTTTATTATGAGGTCTAATGAGTTTAGCTTAAGATTTATCCAGTTTATTTTACATTACATTTGGTTTTTTATGATCTGCTTTAGTTTATGATCTACCTGGTTTATTTGGTTTGAGATCTATTTATTTTTTTTCTATGATCCATTTGCTTTATTTTATGATCTCGTTTAGTTTATGATCTATTTGCTCATCTTTATGATCTAGCTAAGCTTATGATCTAGCTAAGCTTATGATCTATTTGCATGATTTTATGATCTCGCTTATTTTGTGATCTATCTAGTTTATTTTATGTTCTAGCTGAGTTAATGATTTATTTTATTCTAAATCCGTTTAGTTTCTTGTGATCTAATTTTTATGACCGATCTTCTTTCTTGGCTTGGGAGGTGCTGCATCAGATAAACATTCACATTGACCAGTAGTAAATTGATAACATGCATAAGCTTATATTTGAAATCAACTAAACTCAATTGTAGAAAATTGGGTGTAATAAAAAACTAGCAGCCCTCTTAATAGCCGTATACAGAGCACAGGAACTATCAGACTTTTGAGTTCTGGTGCCCTTAAAATAGGTGAGAGCCCCCAGATTGTAAAATTATTATTGAAAAGCTCTATTTCTGAACTGAATCCTTTTTTTGCTCCTTTTCTACTTTCCCTTATTTCCTTGCTTCCCGGACTCATCCTGTCAGCTACTGGTTCCCGTTTTGGCTTTTTCTTGTTATTTCCATTCTCAGTTGTTTCTTGTTTTACATTCTTTCGATTTTTCTGTCCTACTTTCATTTTCAGTTGTCCCCTTACCTTCATTTTCAGTTGTTTCCTGTCCTTTCATTTTCAGTTGTTTTTTTGCTGTCATGTCAATCGTTTGCAGTCTTTTCAGTTTCGATCGAATTCGCAGCAATTTCTCCAAAAGCAGCTTATCAAAAGCAACACCGCATTTCAAGAAATACCCCAAAATCTACAACAAAATGAACTTCAAAACAATCGTGAAACAGACTTCAGTCAAACAACTGTGAAACAGCCCTGAGTCAAAAATGTGAAAACTGATCTTTCACCAAAAGAAAAAATAACAAACCTCTTCACAAGGAAGTTCCGTTAGCACGCACCCACTGTGTCCTGCACACAACACACACAGCACCACCCGGCCCGGCTGCTTCACTTTCTCCACCGCCGAATTTTTGAAACGCCCCAGCCGCTTGCCGGACCCTGTGCCGCCTGGAACATCACGTGCACGTGCATAACCTCCGTACCCCGGCGCTGGTGCTAATCGGGCCCTCTTGATTGGCCCGTCTCTGCCCCGCGCTTCCGCATCCTGCTCCTCCATACACCTCTTCCCAGCGTTTGCCCCTCTTGTCTTGACCTTGCCTCGAGCTCCAACCCCGCCCGGCCTCTCCCAGCGGCCCCGATCTGGACCTGCCCCACCCGTGCCTCTCTGGCTTCCCACCCGTGCATCCCGAAACTGCCGCCTGTCGCCGCCATGTCCAAGGAAATCCCGGCCATCACCGGCACCATCGACAAGTCCTTGGCCGTGCAGGTGTTTCCGCCAGCACTCGCCCCGTACAAGCCCACGATTTTGGCCTACGGCACGTCCTTCGTGGCCACCGTCATCGGGTTCCCGTTCGACACCGTCAAGACCCGCATGCAGTCCTACAAGTCCTTCACCTCCGTGTTCAACTGTGTTTCCACCACCTATGCCCAGGACGGGCTCCGGGGCTTCTACCGGGGCATCTGGGCGCCGCTCTTTTCCACGGCGTTTGTGCGCTCCATCAACGTGTCGTTTTTCACCAACTTGAAGCCGCTCTGTTTCCACGGCCTCTACTCATGGAACTCCGCCGCCGACCACCTGAACCCATTTCTCTTGAACATCCCGGTGTGCTTCTCTGCCGGCGCCATCTCCGGAATGGCCTCCACGTTCATATCCTGCCCGTTTGAGTTCACGAAAAACTACTCTCAAATCGCCTCGCTAGCTCAGAACCACGCTTCTCGCTCGCCAGCTCAGAACCACGCTTCCCGCTCGCCGTCCTCTGCAAGTACGCCGGCTGCCGGAAAGCCGCCGGCTGCTTTGCTAAGACAGTCGACGCTGCAGGCCGTGCGGTCGATTGTCAAACACAATGGGCTTCGGGGCCTCTATACCGGTCTCGGCTACCAGATGCTTCGAGACGGCGCTGGCTCGGGGGTTTACTACGCCGTGTACGAGACGTTCAAGTGGGCGTGCAACTCGCTTTTGAATGGCTCTGCCACCGAGTCGTCCCCGATCTCGATCTTGTTTGCCGGCGGCATGTCCGGCGTCACGTGCTGGGCGGTGATATTCCCCATTGACACAACAAAGTCGCTTGTCCAGAAAGACGTCATCACCAACACCTTGCGCCTGGAAATGGGGCTCGACAAGCTTCCTGCCAAGATGCGCAGGCTAGTGTTTGAGAAGCGCATGTACCGTGGTCTAGGAGTATCTGTCTCGCGGTCTTTTCTTGTCAACATGGTGTTTTTCGGCACCTACGAGTTTTCCATGAAACACCTCATCTGAGCCTGCCCCGTCCAGCTCCGCCCTCTTGCTCCCGTCACCTTGTGCTTGGTGTCCCTTGTATATACACTGTTCAAATAGACCTAATTTCTGCTTCGCGGTCTTCCTCGCGTGTTTTCCTCGCTCTGCTTCGCCTTCGGATCATCCGTCTTGGACCTCTCTCCGCGTCCTCGGAGCCGTTTCTTCAACGGCGGTTCCTCCATCTCCGACGAGAGCTCCTGGATGCTTCTCTTGATCGGCGACTTGGACCGTGTCCGGAATGCTGGGTGCTCCATGTTTGTTGGCGATGGTGCAAGTCCGCTTTTGTCGCCCGCGTGATGCTTGGGCATCGTTCCTTCCTCTCGTTTAGCCCGTGTCCTTGTCTTCTTGATGGGTGACTTATTAACTGGTGGCTTCTTCTCATCATGCAACTGCTGGTCTGGCAGTTTCGGGGCTTCCTCATCACCTCGATTTTTCTGTCTGGGGGTATGCGGATGGTCGACGTCTTCTCCACTATGACCGTAATCTTTTCTGGAAATGCCCACATGGTTGTCTTCGTGCGGAGCAGGGCCCATGCTTCGCAAATACCGCCGCCCACTTCTCACTGCCAGAGCATTTTTGGGCGATGCCCTCTTACCCGAGCCAACTTGATGCTTTTGAGTTTCAAAGCCACCGTCTGAGGCTTCTGAGGTTTCTTCTTCCATCGAAGCGCTGTCGTTGCTCTCTTCAGGGTTATGCACTTCGACCGCATTGTCAGGTAAAATCTTCTCGTTTTCTGACTTGGATTTAGACGTACCTTCTTCATTATGTTCAGCATTGGATTCCCTCAAGGACAAAGCTTCTTCGGCCTTTTTTCTGAACAACGTAAGGATTTCCTGCGGTGGTTCATCTGTATTTTTGTGCAGTTTGGGAGACGTCCCTGAGTTATGCGATTCTTCATTGACGTTCGAGTCACTTGCAATACTCACTGCAATAACTGGAGTTTCCTCCGTGTCACTAACGTCACTAGAATCTTCGTCGAGAGCCTCTTTGGTTTCGTTTGATGTGCCCTCTTGAGATCCTTTCCGGAAAATCGAGCCAAATTGGAGAAGTTTTCCAACCAATGATGTGACTTTGGGTCCTGTGGAACGAGCAGGTTCTTGTTCTTTGAGGTCTGTCAAATGATTTTTGAGTCTGTTTTGTCTCTTTTCCCTTAACTCTTGAGTTTGATCGCCGTCATCAAGTTTCGTATCATTCTCGTCAAAAGTATTAGCAACGTCATTAT
Organism: Metschnikowia orientalis; assembly: GCA_002893665.1. Taxonomy (NCBI): domain Eukaryota; kingdom Fungi; phylum Ascomycota; class Pichiomycetes; order Serinales; family Metschnikowiaceae; genus Metschnikowia; species Metschnikowia orientalis. Next base: position 1,320,256 of record NXGZ01000001.1, on the reverse strand, counting down.
CAACGTCATCATCAACGCCACTAACAACACCAGGTTCAACGTCATCATCAACGTCATCATCATTGCCAACACCATGTTCAACCTCTTTATTATGGTCATGAACCTCAGCAATTTCATCTGTTACAAGAGCCTCACTGTCGACGCCGTTGTTTGAGTTGGCAGCTTTTTTGTCCAGATCATCAACAAGATCAAAAGAATTCTCTCCAATATCCACGGGTGCTTCGACTGCAGACTCCATGTAATCAATTATGTCTTCGACTGGCGCTATAGCGTTGCCGATTTTCTCAATTGCTTCATCAACCACAATCGGTACCAGAGGTAGAGTATTTGATGATGCAGACGGTTGGTCAGTTTCAGTAGACTTGCTGTGTGGATTTCCTGGTTGATCCGATTCCGATGACGCAATTTCTGTAACAGGCTCGTCATTAACTTCCTCAATGTGTTTCACAAAATCTCTAGCAGCATCCAAAGCGTGGGTCACAACTCTCAGAGATGCATCCATTTTTGCAGAGGTTTTTGCAATGTGTGCTTCAGTCTGTAGATCATCCGAGATCGGCTGCTCGAAGGGCGTGTCCACTGCCTCTTCTATCTTTTCGTATGTCTTAATCAAGGGCGTTAGTTTCAGGGCTGGTTTGTCCTCTTCGTTGGCAGGCGCTTCGATGCCACTCTCAACACTCTCCAAAACTGGATTACTGCCAGGAGATTGATCTTTTATGTCAGAAGCAGAGCTTGGAGATTCATGAGGTTCCTTGCAATCAACTAGGTCTTTAGCGTCAGGAGCCGTTGTAAGATCCTCCACTTGATTGCCTTGAATCCCAGTGAGCTCTGGTTTAGGATTAGACCAGTGCTCCATTGCTCTTGTGATTGGATGGCCTAAATCAATAGAGGATTTGCTTTCAATGGAAGCCTCTTCTGCTGGTTCTTCAAAAGCTTCCTCAACATAGTCATATATATCCGCGGCCGTTTGGACACCTTTATCAATTGATTGTATGGTTTCAGAGGAGGATGGATTGAGTTCAGACAAAAATGCACCAATTGCCCTCAGTCTTGATCCTCGAATTGAATCGACCTCATCTGGATAAAGATCCAAGTCTTGATTAACCGGCTCTTGAATAACCTCATCGATTTGCTCAATGGATTCAGATATCACCTCTTTCGCAGAGCCGAGGCAAGATGATGCAGCATGCTCTAAAGCAGAAACTACCAGGTCCCGTTTCTCTGCATCAACTTCGGATTTAGTGGATGAACCAGGAGATTTGGTCCCCACAGGACTAACAGGTTCGTCTATTGCTTCCTCCACCGATTCCATAACGACATCCACTGAATCGCTGACGGTTTCCAAAACCTCGGAAACTTTAGACAGTAAAGTGGAGTTATTTGGGGAGCCCATTGGAGGTTCGTCTGATTCATGGGTGGAAACTTCTTCGACTGCACCATCAACGGGAGCTTCGACCATCTCACTCACAAATTTCATGAGTTCAATGGGAGGCTGATTGATTACCATTCTGGCGCTTGAATCATCGTTGGAAGGTAGCTTGTTGGCCTCAGTTTCACTGCAACTTTCCATAGCAGTCTCTGGTTCAGATCCCCCAACCAGAGCTTCAGTGGCTTGATTTTCACTCCGTTGAGGCTCAGACGAAGAGTCGTCCGGGTTCGAGGGATTTGGCGACGCAGAATACCAAGATAATGGATTCACCGAGGAGAGAAACTTTTTCAAACGCTTAAATGTACGCCCTTCATCTTCGTTATCTGATTCTCTTTTACGAGAGTTGTTGCTGCTAGAATGACGCCCAGCGTGATTTTCATCCCTTATGTCTTTTGAGTCATTGGTGCTGGACTCATCCTCGATTTCTTCAATGTTTGTGGGGACGATGACATCATTGGTTTCTTCTAAAGTTTCCACAATCAATTCATCCGGGACATCTATTGGTTCGACGATCCCCGAAGGACGGACTAGACTCTCATCATCGACGTGTCCATTAAAAAAAGCTAGAGTCCAAGGCATTGCTTCGCTAAAATATCGAGCAGGAACCGGCTCCTCAATGGAGCTTGGGCCACGCAATGTGTCTGGAAACTCAGTGTGGTTGTCATATATGATGAGGAGTTCCTCTTGATAATCAGGTTCGTCAACAAAGATATTATGTTCCACATAGAAGTCGTGGTCATCTTCATCGGTGTCCTGAGAGTCGCTGGAGTCGCTGATATTTTCGAGAACAGGAACCGCGGGTTTATTATTGAAAGCTCGTTCTGAGCTGGCATTAGGAAAGATATCGGCGGCCTGCGCGTCCAGGTCTGACAGATCGGAAACGACGTTGAGCTCTGATTTCAAGTCTCGAACAACACCGAGCTTTATCTTGTACTTTTTCTCTGCGGCTCTCAAAGTCTTGAGGGTGTCAAGTGGATCCTCGTCGGAGATTGATTTGAAGATCGGAGGAGGAAAGGTCAATAAAGCAGGCTGGGCGGCGACGTGGGTGCTAGCACTTTCTGCGGTATCTGGCCCGGAGTCTGGAGCGTCCAAGGCATCCAACATGACCAGATCCTCTTGAGAATCGGGAGCAGCGGGTTGTGAGGAATCGTATTCAATCGATTCATTGGCGGGTTCGGTGAGTTGCGAAGGATTGGGCAGGTGATCGAAAAAGGCCTGCTTCTCTTCCAGCTCCTGCTCGGATGGGAATTCGGCGGCAGAAGGTTGAGGAGAGTCCAGCGTGGCGTCCGAGACGAGGATGTCAGCCTGTTCTGTCAGGGAAAGAGGCAATTCCGGACGGTCATCGGCGCCAGCTGCCGTTAAAAACGAATCTGCCACGTCCAGAAAGCCCATGCCAGCATCCAGGTCCAGCAATGGAGTGGGCACGTCCAAGGCAGGTGGAAAGTACACAGACCCCTCCACAGAGCCGTTTTCCTGGGGTCGCAGGCGGTCGATGGTGGCGAGAGACTCTTCGATGGCAGCATTAAGGGCACCAGAGGCGACGGCATCCAAAGAATCGGCAGCAAAGGCGTCAGAGGTGGCAGCAGACGCGGCTGTGGCGGCTAGGGTATCGAGAAGAGAGTTGGAGCCGCTCATACCCGCTGCTTCAAGTTCAGCAAAAGACTGTATGGGTTGATTTAGTTCTGCGTCGAGGCGAGATTCCGCTTGAGCCGTTGATAGGAGCTCTTGAGCGATAGCCTGGAGGATAGGGGGCTCTGCGTCCAGAGAATTGTCCGGAGGGTTGTCATTGGCTTCAGCTTCAGCTTCAGAGAGTTCTTCAGCTTCAGAGAGTTCTTCTGCCTCTGAGACTTCTTCAAAAGCACGGGCTTCATTAAGGTCATCTGAGGCTTCATCAAGGTCGGCTTCTTTGAATTCATCGGCTTCTTCAAGGTCGGCTTCTTCGAATTCATCGGCTTCTTCAAGGTCGGCTTCTTCGAATTCATCGGCAGCTTCTTTAATATCATTAGAAGGATTGAAGTTGCCGGAAGCAAAGAGGTTGTTAGGGTCAGAGTCGGGCTCGGCCTCAGACTGCAGCCATTCAGCATGTTCGGAAGCGTGCTCGGAAGGAGCAGGCGACTCGGCCTCCAGAACATGTTCCAGCACGAGATTATCCAGGAGTTCGTCGGGGCTTTCGTCCCAGTCGCTTTCGGAAACGGGCCGGGTGTAGGCAGTCTGGTCACTTAAGCGAGGCCGCATTCCCTGGGCCTTAGACGCAAGGGTCGGGCGCCAGCTCTGCGGGGCCGCGTCCAGAAGCGGCTCCAGCTCGTCCAGGAGAATCTCAATGGCATCGTCGCTGGCAGCACCGTGGGATTCCAGAATACCCGCAGGTTCATCATCGGCGTCGAAATCGGGAGACAGCTCGCCCGTCGGCAGCGGCACGGGGTCACTGGCGGCCAGGTCTTGGGCAGAATGGGCGGGAGAATCAGCGCCGGGGTCGTCCGACGCATTTCCGGCGGCGTGGCGGGAGCGGTTGCGCTGGGAGCCGTCAGAAGGCGCAAAAACGCTGGCCGGCGAGGCTGGGGAGCTGAGAAGGCGGCCCAAACGGTCAAAGGAGGCCAGGGCGACCAGGGCACGATACTTGCGGCGCAAGAGGTCCTCGCGGGCGTCTTTGCGGAGCTGCTGGCGCTCGGCGTCTTGTTTGGAGATGGTGGAGGAGACCCTGGATTTGAGGCCGTCGATCCACAGCAAAAGCTGGTCGTTTTCGTCGGCGGAAAACGAGACGTGCGAGGCCGCGGAGGTGTTGGCGGAATCCGGCGGCCCGTTGCGCTTGGGCTTGCGGTGGTGCCGGGGCAACTGCGAGGGACTCATGGTGAAGAAGCGGGTGGAGTAGCGGGACGAGAGTTGAGAGTGGTTGCGGCGCACGTGACCGGGCCGCGCGTGGTGAAATGCTAGATTGCTACGGATTATATGACGGGCGGGTGGCCGGCGGCAGCGGGGCGGGCAGGCAAAGGGCAGACGAGGGTAATTGAGGGAAATTGGGGGAAATTGAGGGAAATTGAGGGCTGGGAGGCAGATGGCAGCCAAAGGAGACTGAAGGGCAGCGGATGCGATGATGGGCATGGCGCGGAGGCTGCTTGACGCGGACTGCACGGGGCATCCAAACGGGCCAGATTCGAAGAAAGTCAGACATCTATTCAAATCCGGATCAAAAGTAGACCTCCAGATTCAGAACCAGATTTACAATCCGAGACATCCAGATTCAGAGCCAGATTCAAAGAAAAAATTCATTCAAGTCCAGATTTTAAATGAAGACATCCATTCAAGTCCAGATTTAAATGAAGACATCCAGGTTCAAATTCAGATTCAAAGACAGACATCCATTCAGGTTCAGATTCAAATTCGGATGGAAAGTCAGAAATGTCCATATCTAACACTCGACATGGCCCACTTCGGGCCAATTTCAATAATCATGCATGTCCAGATTCAAGAGTTGGTCCGTTCCAAATGGTCGTTTCAAATGGTCGTTTCAAATATCCTCTTTCAAGTATCCCCTTTCAAGTATCCCGTTGCAAGTATCCCCTTTCAAGTATCCCCTTTCAAGTATCCCCTTTCAAGTATCCCCTTTCAAGTATCCCCTTTCAAGTATCCCCTCTCAAGTATCCCCTTTCAAGATCATCTCAAACAGCCCAGTCTCAAAGAAGACCGAATATAAAGTGGAGCCACTTGACCCGGTTGAAGCGGCCGGTGTTGGCAACCTCGCGGAGCTGCAAGTCGCGGAGCGTCTTCAACTCCAGGTCCAACAAAAACTCGTCCTCGTGCCCCTTGACGTCCTCGCGCTCACACTTATCAAGCAAAATGGCGTGGTCCAGCTTGAAGTCGCCGATGTTGGAGAGCATGTCGCCCATGGTAAAGACCATGGCCTGGGCCGTGGCGCCGTAGGAGGCATGGTCGCGGTGGCGGAAGAGGTAGAAGGTCTTCAGGGCAGCGCGGTCGGCACTGCGCGGGACCTCCTGGATCTCAAGCACGTTGTGGGTGACCAAGCGGAACACCTCGCTCTTGACGGTCTTTTCCTTGAGAAGCACCAGGTTGGAGATGGCCTTCTCGTCGACCAAGCGCATGTCGCGCACACAGCGCAACACGCGGAACGCGTTGTAGCCAAGCGTGGTTTTGACCAACGTGTCGTAGTGGAAGCGCTTGACGGCCTTGGCGAGCTGCACGAACGGAATGGCGTACAGGCCGGGCGCCACCTCAAACACAAACGCCACGTTGCCGCCGGCCAAAAGACGCAAGTGCTCCGTGACCAAGTCGAGCGGGTGCAACTCCAGGCCGCGGCCGCTGCCTTGACCGAAATTGTCCGCGCTGCCTTGACCCAAATTGTCCGCGCTGCCATGACCAAAGTCGTCCGCGCTGCCTTGACCAAAGTCGTTCGCGCCGCCTTGACCAAAGTCGTCCGACACGCCGTCCTCGAGCTTGATCTTCTTGGCCAGCGGACCCGTGCCCACGTGCGCCCGCTTGCCCGGCTTGGCAAAGTTCTGCGTGAGAATGGAGTTGCGCAAGTCCAAGTCCGGCGGCAAGGCGCGGGCCACGTCGCGCACCGAAAAGACAATCAGCTTGTCGTCAACAAGGCCGTTCTCAATGGCCCGCACAAACGAGGCGCGCTCCTCCGGGTCGGTGACGAGCCCGTCGATGCAGAGAAACGGGTGCCGCAAGGCCGGCGCCTTCTGCTCCACAAGCGCACAGCACGCCGCGTACACCTGCGCCAGCACGAGCCCCATGCGCAGGTGGGCTAGGCTCACGAGCGCCCGGCTGCGCAAGCACTTGTGGTAGCGCGAGAGGCACACGGCGAGCGTCACGTGCGGGCGGAGCTGCTGGACGCCGCCGTCCACACACAACACGTCGGCCGCGGAGTGGCCCGCCGCTAGCACCGCGTCGAGCTTGACCCGCGCCGCGGCCTTGGCCTCCGCCACGCGCTTGACCTCGCTGGTGGTCTGCGTGCGCGGCGTCGCCTTCAACGTGTCCTGGTACATCTGGTTCCACAAGTCCTCGAGCGGCGTGTAGTCGACGGGCTGCAATCTGCGGAGCCAGCCGGCGCTGTAGAGGCGCACCAACACGGCCATGCGGCGCCCGCGCTCGTGCTCGTCGCCGAAGCTGCCCACGTACTCCTTGACGGAGATGCTGCCGTTTTCAAGCACGTTCTGCACGACCTCGGCGGCGTCGGCGCCGAGCACCGCCTTGAGGTGCGCCACGATCTCGCCGCCGTGGAGCAACACCTGCACGCCGTCGGCGTCGAACACGAACCACGTGCCGGCCTTGGTGGCCCAGAACTGCACCGCCCGGAGCTGCACGAGCGACACCAACGCGGTGCGCACGTGCGCAAGGGGGACCCCGGTGCGGCTTGCCAATTCCCGCGACGTGGACCGCCCGTGGCTGATGAGGCTGGCCACGACCGTCGCGGCGTTGTCGCCGAGCGTGTCTGCCACGAGCCGCGTGTAGAGGTGCGACTCGGGGGACTGTGTTTTGGCCGCGTCGGGGAGGGAGGCCATGGTGGTGTGGGAGTTTGTGGGTGGTGATTTTTGCGATGCGCCGCGCGCGCGCGCACGTGATGTAGTGCACGTGATGTAAGGCACGTGACGGACAGCACGTGACCGTTATCACGCCGCGCGCACCTCACACATACCGGCGCACCAAGACTTCTCTTTAACCACACCATGTCTGTCAAAGCACTGCTCAAGGAGTGCAAGGCGGCCATCGAGCGGTCCGACACACAGGCCGCCATCGACAATGCCGACGCCGCTATCCGGGTCGACCCGCAAAACTACCTCGCGCACGTGTTCAAGGCCAAGGCCCTCCAAATGGACAACAGACTAGACCAGGCCCTCCCCGTCTACGAGCAGGCCACCGCCATCGACCCCGACAACTTGCTCGCCTGGAAGGGCTACTTCCAGGCCGTCCGCAGCGGCTCGGACTACGACGCCTTTTTCCGCGTCTTGACCCGCTACTTGAGCGTTCTTTCCTCCCATCTGCTGCCTATGGCTGACACCATCAAGGACGCGTACAACTACCTCTACCAGCACAAGTTCCAGTCGACGCCGGAGCTCAACGAGAAGCTCCTCCGCAACTTGCTTCCGGGCTCCGAGCTCGCGTGGCTCGTGGGCGACGCCATGGGCAAACCCGACGAAAACATCCGCAAGTACCTTGTTTTGCTCAAGACACGTGAGGACAGTGAGGTGCGCCAGGCGTTGGCCAAGGCCAAACTCAGCATGCCCTCCAAGCTCTCCGTCGACATGAAGCTCCGGCTTGTCCCCATCGAGGCGCCCATCCGGGAAAAGTACCTGCTTGGGGCGCTCTACTGCATGTACCTCGACTACTGCCAGGACGACGACCTGCGCAAGGCCTACGAGTTGGAGTATCTCCATTACCGCTACAATCTCTTGCGCCTTGTGCCCGACAAGACGGAGTTGTTTGCGTCCATCAAGCGCGACGCCGCCGACCTCGTGTTTCTCGACTCCCCGGACTTGTTTCCCTGGACCTTGAGCCTCGACTTGGACGACCCCGTGCTGCTCTCGGACCTCGACGAAGCAAAGGTCTTTGGCTTCGTGCGCCGCTTCCGCTCCGAGGGCCTCGGCGCCGTGCTTGACATGTTTCTCCGCAGTGACTTGTGCCCTTTCAGCCAGGAGAACGTGCGGGCCTTCTTGAAGAGCATTGACGCGTCCCCCGAGCCCGACGACGACCTGCCTGTCTTGGCGTCCGACTCCCTCATGGCCGACGCCCCAGTTAAGGTGGACGCCCAAGACCTCACCTCTGTCGAGATCCTCGAAGGCATGCTCGAGGGCCTCTCCAAATGCCCGGACTCCATTTTGGCCAACCGCATTGTCTGCGCCTACCTCGTCCATCTCCAGGAGTACTCCTCCGCCTCACAGAAGTGTGCCGCGGTCGTCAGCAAGTTGGCGGACTTGCAACGGTTGTACAGCATTGAGCTCGCCAACTCCAAGCAGGACATCGTGTGCATGCTCGCCGTCTCCTACACGTACTATGATGCTCCCAAGAACTACGGCAGGGCCTTGCACCTATATACCCGCTTGTTGGAGAAGGACCCGAAAGACAAGCGTGCGTTGATCGGCACGGGCTTGATTCTTTTGGCGAAACATGAGCTCCTGCAAGCAAACGACATCCTCTTGAAGGTGGTTGCGGACCACCCCACCGATGCACGTGCCCTTGGCGAGTTGGGCTGGTGCCAGGTCTTGAGCGGCGACCTTGCAATGGGACGCGACACCTTGTATGCTGCCTTGGCCAATATTCAGGGGGCCTCCGCCAAGGCTTACGAAGCCCGTGCTGATGTCCGCTGCAAAATTGCAAACAGCTTCTTGCGGGAGCCTGCGCTCGACGAGAACTTGGTTCAGTTGGCCTTTGATGCCCTCCGTCAGGCCTTGAACGATTCCAAGCTGCACGCCCCGGCTTACACTATGTTGGGTCGCATCTATTACGACCATCTCGGTGACAAGGGCCGGGCCCAAAAGTGCTTCTACAAAGCCTTCGAACTCGATGTTGGCGAGGTCGTGGCCGCCAGGTACCTCGTGGCCGACTTGGCTGCCAGCAACGAGTGGGAGATTTGTGATGTTTTGTGCCGGAGAGTCATCACTACCGAGAAGAGTAAGCGTGCTCTTCTAGACAAGCATTCTGAGGAGACCGACAGATCCTGGCCATACAGGGTTTTGGGATGCTCCGCTTTGAACAGACAAGATGATCCAAAGGCCATCGAGTGGTTCCAGACCGCTTTGAGAATGCAAGCCATTGACTTGGAATGCTGGATAGGTTTGGGCGAAGCTTATTTCCATTGTGGTCGAATTGATGCTGCCATCAAAGTCTTCACCCACACCTGCGACGCTAATCCGGAATCGTGGATGAGCAAGTACATGCTAGGCCGTGCTGTGTGCACGATAGGCGATTTCCAGAGTGGGCTCGAATTACTTCATACGGCTCTCAGCATGAACAAACATTCGGAATGTGTGCTTATTTCGATTATAGAGCACAGCATTCTCTACACTTCTCAATTGCTTCTCGGGGGGTTTGTGAAAAAGGCAGGAGGGGTTAAGTTGACTTTAATCGATTCCATTCGCGATGCCATGCAGCTCAACAGCAAATCATTGATTTTATGGAAGCACTTCACTGAGTGTCTACTTATTGCATCCAGGATGTCTCTAGATGCAGAATCTTTCCACTTGGCAGCGATCAAAGGAATCTTCGAACTGTTAGAGATCAGCATTGATGATGACGTGGCTTCGGTTGAGTACGCTCAGACTTTATTCGATGCCCGAAAATATCAGGAAGCCTTATCGGTGTTCGGAATTCTCTCGGCCAGGGCGGCGGTCATTATATCTGGGTCCGGTGCACACAAATACACCCGAGCCTACACGCAGTTCAACTTAGGAAACATGTTTTTGTGGGCTTTTAACGCATCTGGGGGACAAATCGATACATTCAGAGAACATTCCGCTGATGCATTGAGGAAAGCGATCAAAATTGAACCCGAAAACGCTGGCTACTGGGTAGCTTTGGGTAACTCATACATTTCTCACGATCCCATGTTCTCGCAGCATTGCTTTATCAAAGCTAGTGTCTTGGACCCCAAAAGCGTCAGTGCGTGGTCGAACTTAGCCTCACTCTATTTAAAGCATGGTGATACTGAGTTGGCTCAAGAAGCCTTCAACCGGGCTCTCTCGATCTCCCCCACCGACTCTATTTCATGGTTGGGAAAGGCGCTCGTCATCGAAGCTTTGGGCGACATGGAAAATGTTGGAAAATACTCGACGCATGCATATATCATATCCAATGGCAAGAATCCTTTGGCACAATTGTGCTATGCGATTTCCATTGTTAGCGCAAGAATTGGCACATCCGGTGACTCCAGAGAAATTGAGGCGGCGCAGGAGTTCAGCGTCGCCAACTCCGCTATACAATCTTTTTTGAAAAGAGACCCAGAAAACCAGCTTGGTCTCCAGCTTGCTCTCTTGCTTAGCGAGCGCTGTCAGACATATGGCGTCAGTGTTGATGTCGGCAAGCGATTGTGCAAGATCCTAGAAGATAAATTCGAGCAGACAGAAAGTTCCGAGGACTTGATCGACTATGCAAATGCCACCACCACCCTTGCAAGAAGCTATCTAGGTATGAAGGATTACAAGGGGGCTATTGACCACGCACAGACGACGCTCAACTTGCTCGAGCAGGAGGAGATCAGCCTGGGCACGAGAATGGCCGCATTGTCCTCCAGAATCGTGACCGGACTAGCCTTCTTCTTCAACGAGCAATACGAAGATGCACTCGAGGAACTCCAAGTGATTCTTCACGAGCACAGCGAGTCGCAGCGGGTGGTGACATTGATAGCGCAAGTTCTTTTTGCGCTTGACTCTGAGGAAACAAAGCAAGCGGCCATTGACCAGTTGTTCACCTTCATCAATGAGCACGGAACGTCGCTTTTGGTGGTGCTCACGCTCGGAGCGATCTCGATCGCCGACAGCCACGAGGAGTACTATCTTCCAATCAAAGAAGAACTCGAGCAATTGAACATCGGTGAGATCGCTAGCGACACCAAAAGACTGGTTCCTAAGTTATCGGCCGAGCTCACCCGCCGCATTACCGGTGGCGACAGCCAGGTGTGGCAGAGATTTGCACTCATGTTCCCCGGCGATGTGAATGTGTGGAAGAACCTTGACCGCCATATGGCGCTCTCGTGCGGAGTCCTTGATGGTGCCAAGAAGACTGCCGTGGACATTTCCGAAGCGTACACGAAAAAGGCTACAAGAAGAGAGTTGCAAAGGGCGTTGATGCTTTGCGCCGACAACGAGCCAGCTCGCCGAGCGCTCAACCGGGAATAACCGGGTTTCTCAGCGATAATTCCAGACGCCGGGACCAGCTGAGACTCGATATACCGATGAAGTCGATGGACTCAGTGGGACTTTCTGGGACCCTGGGACCCTGGGACTCAGTGGGACTCGCGGGGACCCACAGTAGCCACGCGCGCCTGTCCCCACAAAACGGTCCGTAGATTTCCACACAGTATAAACACCGCATTCAACCGCTTAATTGCCACACGAAAAGCCACCGTTTACTCGTGCTTTCCCATCGAGTGGCACCGAACGCATCGGAACAAAGACGCCCGCAAGCCCGGCTCCTGCAAATAAGCCTGCCTTCGCTGCCCCTGGTGTTTGGACCCGCTTGGCCCCAAAACCATCCCTCTAAAACACCCCTGACCCCAAACCACCCCTTCAAAAACCCCTGGCCCCAAAGCAGCAAAACCACCATTTCCGGCGGAATCGCCCCTTACCGTCCCTGATTTGTCTGAAATCACCGACCCCACACATCAAACTGCACAAGCCCGAACTGCAGGCAGTTGCCACCCAATCAACTTCAAGCCGTCATGGATCGCTTGTCTATCGACTCGAGTGCAGAGGTGCAGGCGAAAAAGCAAAACGCCAAGCTCACCCAGGTGGTGCAAAACTTCTTTGTCAAGTTGCTGCAGATCATTGTCCAGGCCCGGTCCGGAGATAACAAGCCCGCACAGGAACTCCAGGACTCCCAGGGCACAGGCGCCGGCACCGCCCGAATCAACAAGTGGTTCAATCTCCACATGCCCACGATGGACACGGAGCAGTTCCGCCAGGAACTCAAGCCCTGGCGCTCGCTCCTGGACCTCTCCCACTGCCCTCCCATGATTATCGAGACGTACTTGGATCTCCGCCAGTTGAGCCCCTGCGAGACGGTGCTCCTCGAGGACGACACGGGGAACTGCTGGCCGGTGACAGAAAGCCGCCTGAGTAAGCGCGAGGTGGTCTTGGAGCGGTGGCTCATTGAGTTCGATGCTTCGGTGATCTCCACCGCCTCGCTCGAGGAGCTCCCGCTCGTGTACAAGCACGCCATCACGCTCATCCGCTCCATCTATGGCTTGGTGCGGCTTCTCCCCTCGCACAAGACCAAGAAGTTGATGGCGAGGCTGGGCAACAAGTCGCTCGCCTTGAAGAACAAGATCATCGACGGCCACCACCCGGTGACGTCCAAGGGGCGCGTGGGGCTCTCCAAATCCATCATTCCGCATCAGATGCTCCTCGCCGACTCCCACTTGACCCAGCGCGAGTTCCTGCCCATCCACACCGCCTTGGGCACCCTCAAAGTCTCGGTGGCCTACCGTAACAACTACAAGTTCAAGGCCCAGGACCAGGAGGAGCGCCTCTCCTCGCATTTTCTCACCAGCGACAAGGAGATTGCTCGGGAGTTGGACGCAAAGGAGCCCAAAAGCGGGCCGCAGCTGGCGCACAAAGCGCCCCTGGCTGCCGAGCACGAAAGACCCCACCGGGGCTCCTTTGACGCGTTCAGCGAAAAATACTCCGTGCTGCCGTGCACCTCGGAGATCCACGACAAAGACGAGTCCTCTCCCTCGAAACGATCGACCAAATCGAAAACCTCGCCCATTCCGGGCGCCATTCGGCCCAGCATCCAGCCCTTCAGGGTTGGCTCCATCGGAAGCTCCTCGCCGCCGCCCAACTCTGGATCCGTTCCAATAGTTCCCTCCTCGTCCACCGAGCGGCGCATCTCCATCACAAGCCACCGCTCGGGCTCAAATGCCTCCTTGATCGCCTTGTTGAGGCATCCGCGCAGTAGCACCTCTTCCTCCAATATCGCTACAAGCTACGCGGTCCCGGGATCCTCCGCCAACGCCAATGCACTCGTGCTACCGCGCTCGATATCATCGTCTCATGGCTCGCATCTTCACTTGGACGATATGGATGCCGAGTCGCATCCCAATACTCCGAAGTTCTCGTCTTCTTTCGGGTCTCGCCAAAGCCGCAGATTCAGCAGCACCTCCAGCAAGTTTACTCCGGGCTCCAACACAGACCAACATGCTTCTTTCTTGAGCGCAAGCATTGGCCTGGGCTCCTCAGATGCCCCTTTTAGTGGTTTGTATGCTGATGATGACATTAGCTCCTTTGTTCAAATGATCGATGGCAAAACAGATCTTCGCATGAATCAAAGCCACCAAAACTCACGGCTTGCCACCCCTAGCAGTGACAGCAGCTCTCACTTGGAGGCCCTCAATCGCTTCCAGTCTTTGAAGAACCAGTACCAGCAGCTCGGAGACAGCGTGCACGCGAGCTTGAGCCTCCAGCAAACGACATCACGCAGCGGGCACGAATTCAAACACAGTTTGAAGTCCTCCACAAATCCCCAAGGTACTCATTCTCCGGCGCCGTCACTTCCACGTGGGTCTTTTGACCGTGCACCACTTCCGTCGATTTCCTCTAAGTTGAGCGCAGATGATGGAATCAGCGACCAAGTGAAAGACGCGAGTGGCCACGCAGATAGATTCGAACCAAAGTACGTCAATCCTTCGAAGTTGGTGTCCGCGCCGCAGACTTCAACATCAATTCTACATGCTGAGGTGAAACCTGAAAAGGTAGTTGCCGGTCTAGCCACAACACCGTCGGTGTATGAATCAGCCAAGCGGTCTTTCAAATACGAAAATGTTTTTGAGGATGATGAAGAGGGCACAGACTTCTACGAGCTCAACAGAAGGGCTCGGCCTGCCTTGAAACAGACTGCCGAGGATAGCTTTGACAACGACGACTTGCTCTTTGAAATGACGGATACAAAGTAGCACCGTCGCTTCCAATTCGAAGGTCTATTGTCTTCGAAGCAAGCGCCGACAGCGTGCGGGTGGTGGCTCCGAGACTCGAGTGGTCAAGGAACATTCGGATTAGACGGAAGTCGAAGACGAGTTACGTCATGTTCAGAGAGCGACTATCAGCGCGCATGCGAAGTGTGGGGCTGACAGCGGGCACGAGAAAAAAAAAATAATCAAACAGCCGCTTTTTTCCCGAGTCCAATTACATTCCTTCCTTTACCAATAACCGGTCCCCCGAAAAACACACCCCAGGCAGACACACAGGCCCAAGCAGAAGGCGGATGCACCACTAAGGGACCAATAAACAGGCCTGAAAGCAATTGTAGCGCAGGACCCCATCACATGCGCCCTAGAATCAACAATGTTCCCAATGATTGTACCCAGATCCGGAAGCAGTCTCGTTGCAAAGACGCTCATACGGACCATTGGCCCAAAGGCATTCTCTCGGTCTGCCAGCAAAAGCCTGCAACGGTCGCCTGTCGAAGAGTACGATTTTCGGGTGGCTGAGGGCAGGCTCCGGGACGACCCCTACCAACGCAAGATTCTCCAGAGCCTCCTGTCGCTACACGAGAAGCTCGAAAACTACCAGCCGCCGGTGACGGAAATGCCAGATATCGAAAACTTGAAGCCCAAGACTGGCCTTTCCAAGGTGTTTAGCGAGATTTTTCTGGGCAAAGGCCGCAGCATCGACAAGTCCAATGCCGAGGTGCAGGTGAACGAGGTAAAGGGCGTGTATCTCTGGGGAGACGTGGGGTGTGGCAAAACCATGCTCATGGACTTGTTCTACCAGACGGTGCCGCACCACTTGCCCAAGCGGCGGTTTCACTTCCACCAGTTCATGCAGAATTTGCACAAGCGGTCGCATCAGCTCAAGCTACAGCACAACCACTTGGACCTCGACGTGATTCCGCTTTTGGCGTACGAGATCTCGCAGAGTGCGGCGGTGCTCTGCTTTGACGAGTTCCAGGTGACGGACGTGGCGGACGCCATGTTGTTACGGCGGTTGATCAGCATCTTGTTGAGCCCGGACCACGGGGTGGTGCTTTTTGCCACGTCCAACCGGGCGCCCGACGACCTCTACTTGAACGGAATCCAGCGGGCGCTGTTCATTCCCTGCATCCAGATCATCAAGCGGCAAACCAAAGTTATTTATTTGAACTCGCCGACGGACTACCGCAAGGTGCCCAAGCCGGTGTCGTCGGTGTACTTCTACCCCAAGCCCGGCGTGAAGTACCACAGCAAGTCCAACGTCCTGGCGTGCAAGCGGCACGTGGACGCGTGGTTCTCGTACTTCAACCGCGCCAACCCCAACCAGCAGGTGGCTGAAAACGACAACATCACCGTGTGGGGCCGAACGCTCTTGGTGCCGCGCGGCGCCAAGCCCTACGTGGCCCAGTTCACCTTCGACGAGTTGTGTGGCCACAACCTTAGCGCCGGCGACTACCTCACGCTCGCCAACACCTACCAGAACTTCATCGTCACCGACATTCCCTACTTGAGCACCAATGTGCGGGACGAGGTGCGGCGCTTCATCACGTTTCTAGACGCGGTCTACGACGCCCACGGCTGCATTGCCACGACGGCGGCGGCGCCATTCAAGGACTTGTTTGTGGAGCCCGAGGACCTTCTGAAGGACAACTACCAGCTCTACCATAAGCAGAAGAAAGCGGGTGTGGAGGAGTCTTTTGAGGACGACGACTTGGTGGTCAAGCACGGCTTCGACAAGCTGGTGGCCAAGAAGGCGTCGATTTTCGTCAACGACGAGGAGAAGTTTGCGTTTGCCCGGGCGCTCTCCCGCTTGACGCAGATGGGCACCAAAGATTGGCTTGATGCTCCCCGGGACCGTGAGCTCTGAACACGGCATTGCACTGCAAACGATACCACAACGCTGCAACTGCAAACGACACTGCAACTGCAAACGACGCCGCAACACTGAAGACACTGCATACGGCAGCTGGTTCCCTGTTGTTCTGGGCGTCTGAGGTCTGGTCTGATGGCTGGTTTCGCACCCACCGCACCACCAACTCCGAGATGCGGCCACCAGGCAAGTATCTGTAATCTAATGCAATTCCTCTTGAGCCAATGAATCCGGCAAACGTATGATACTTTCCGTATCAAGCCAAAATTCGCCGAACGTATGGTCCCAGCACTCCAGCGATACGGATAGCCCTTACATAAGGAAGTCAACGATTGATGTGGAAGCATTCAGACGGTCACGTGAAGAGATTAGGCGACGACAAAATAGAAAACAGCAAAAATACAAGATCAAAAATGCCCGACCGAAATTGTATGCTTACGAATATGTAGACAAAGATGATAAAGAAAAATTGATATTGTAAGGAAACCAAATGATAGATTAGATCAGAACAAATGGAAGAACTAGTGAAGGATGAGACAATAGATGCGAATTCGAAAAAAAGACTAGTAGGTATAAAACAATGAAAATCAATAAACAAGTGAGGCATGAGTACGACTAAAGATTAGAGCAATAGATTAATTAAAGATGTATCGATCAAAAATAGGAGAAGCTAGATGACTCAATTGGGGGTGGGAACCAGTCTACATACTTCCGGTCGTGCCCTGGCCAAAAGTGCCGTGGCGCCCGCGCGTTCTTCAACCCAACTACACCATCAACAACTCCAGACATCATGTCAGCAAACGATATCCTTGATGTGCTCAACGTGCAGCGAAACGAACAGCCGCAGCGCAAGCGGGCCAAAACAGACAACGTGGCCGCAGCGCTTGCGGCTCCACCGCCCCTGCAAAAAGGAGGCATGGCCCGCGAGTTGTACAACTTGCTTGGTCCCAACACGCCGCCGGTCAATCTCAACATGACCTCGCAGGCCAAGGGCCTCAAGAAGAACCAGCGGGTATCTCCGTGGACTCGCATGAAGTTTGTGCCGAACAAGCGGTCGCCAACGGCGCCCACCTTGAGCCACTGGGAAAAAGGGTCCCAGTCACTTCTAGAGTCGGACCACAGGGACTACTATTTTGACCGGTTCCGGGTCGCCATCGACATGCCGGACTTGGTGGACGAGGCCACGTACGACCAGTTCATGGCTGAGATCCGCGAGCGGCAGAGCCAGTTGGCCCGGGAAAAGAAGCAGTCGCTTTTGAAAGACCCTCAGTCGAAGGACGAGCTGGCCAAGAACCAGAAGCCCAGCCCGCCTTCTTCCAAGAAAGACTCTGGGAAAGAGGCTTCTAATAAAGAAAAGGAGGCTTCTAATAAAGAAAAGGAGGCTTCTAATAAAGAAAAGGAGGCTTCTAATAAAGAAAAGGAGGCGTCTAATAAAGAAAAGGAGGCTTCTAATAAAGGAAAGGAGGCTTCTAATAAAGAAAAGGAGGCTTCTAATAAAGAAAAGGAGGCTTCTAATAAAGAAAAGGAGGCTTCTAATAAAGAAAAGGAGGCTTCCAATAAAGACCAAGAGGCCTCGCCTAAAAAAGAGGCTTTGCCTAAAAAAGATGCTTCGCCTAAAAAAGAGGGTAAAGAGGTGCCTCAGAAAGAGAGCGAAGAGGCGCAAAAAGAGGCCTCCAGTGATTCAAACACTCCAAATTCCAAGGATCTGGAGCTAGAGAGCTCCAAAAAATCGCCTGACTCCAGCGACACTGCCCACAAAGATGAGCTGAAAAGCTCGGCCGCGTCGGAACCGGCCGAAGGCGAGCAGCCGGCGGTTCTCGACCCGCTAGACTGGTCCTATGAGGAAACCCAGCTTTTGTTCCAGCTCTGCAAGGACAATGAGCTCAAATGGCACGTCATCAACGACCGGTACCCCGGGTATCTACAGAGATCGCTCGAGGACTTGAAGGAACACTTCTACCGAGTGTGTGCCAAGATCCTCAAGCACAATGGCACCGGAAACCCGAACCTTGTGGAGTCGCTCGACGTGTTCTCGAAGCATGCGGAAGTCGACCGAAAGCAGTACTTGGAATCGCTTTTGAGGCGCACCCCTGCCGAGATTGCCGAGGAGGAGTCGCTCGTGATCGAGGCCCGCCGCTTTGAGCTAGCTGCCAAGAAAATGTTACTCGAGAGGTCCCAGTTGTTGGCCTTACTCGACTCGCCCCAGTCCACCCAGTCTATCCAGCAGTACCAGTCCTCCCAAGGCTTGACAAACCTCTACAACAATCTTATGATCTTGGACAAGCACCAGAAGAAGAAACTGCAGCACAAGTCCTCCAACTCGAATGCTGACCCGGTGCCTCCGCCCATACCCCAGGCTGCGTCTTCCTCCCACAAACGTGACCGCGGTTTCCAGACCCATCTTCAGCAGTACTTGTCGGGCGTGCTCAAGCAGCAGTTCCTGGGCGAAAAGCTGGACAAATCCAAGGAACCCAACTCGATCCAGCAGTTGCTTTCAAAGAGACTCACTACCAAAGAAGAGGAGGCCTATGGCTTGCACTATCACGCCAACGAGAGACTCACTCCCGCCGTCATTCTCCGCTCCACTCAAAAGCTCCCTGGCTTGCAGCAAAGACAATCCGTATTCAAATCCGTCAACAGTATGCTCCAAGACCTTGACATCCCAACTGCTGGTGGTACGGTGTGGAGACCAAATATGCCGACCAGAAAAACCATGGCCAAGTACGACGAAATGATCAAGTCTGCTGTGGCCTTGTTGGATGTGAAGAGGGGAAAGGACAAGTTGGAGGCCGAGATCGAGCTCATCAAGAGTCAACGCGGCAATTAGGCCTATAATAATGTGTATATTACAAATCAATACTTTTGGGTGTTATCCAGTGCAAGACTAATGTTTGTTCTCACACTGATGCAGTTGTAACGATCGATCTTGACGATAACTGGTATGGGTTTCGTCTGAATGTTGCACGTTGTATCGCTGCGCGGATTTAGAATGTAAACTCGAAATCACACACAATGCTAGAGTTGGGTTTGTTCATCTGCCTTAACATCGAGACCGCTTGGCTCATTTTCTGCAACGCTTCGTTGCCATCGCTGTCTTGTATATTAGGATGATAAGCAGTCTGGTTGTGGCGGAAGTTCTCCATGTTGAGCTCCATGAATAATGCTTTGGGCTTGTAGCCATTTGGAGAGGTCTCGTCATTTGCCTTCACGAAGTCCGCTATTTTGAAGGCAACTTCGGCCTGATCCTTGTAGCCATCAAATAGCTTATAAGACTGAAGAAGAATAGTGGAGCTGTAAGTTATCGACCTGAGCTCGTAGCTTAAATACTTGGAATTAATCCTTTTTCTCGACAGCCGGGGTAAATCAGTCAAAAGAGCCAAAAAGTCTTGAAAGTCCTGTTCTCGAAGCGGCATTCTCAATTGCTGCAAATTCCAAAGAGAGAAGTCGAGTAGATAGGATAAGTGAGCCCAGAAGCCTTCGCTGATCCTGAGCAGGTTGATGTATAACTGAATCAAATTAAACAAGATGCGAGTATTATCTTCGTTGATCCAAGTCCCTATGGCGTTAATGTGATCTTTCTCGTGGACTAAGGCCGAAATAAACTCCTGGTTTAGCAATTCAATTTTGGCGTTGTCATCAGCAAGTCTCCACTTTTCTTGTGTGCGTCTGTTCGGTAGACCCAACTTGACTGAAACTTCCCAAAACTCATCGAATCGGTACAAATGACTTCCTGCTGTTTTGGATAAATGCTCAACGATTTTCTTGCAAAAATCGCTGTATGCGGTCTCAAACTTGTGATGCATGTACTCTTCGTGTAATCTTCTTAAAAAACTGAAAAGCGCTGTCTCCTTCTCTGTCCGATGAAGTCCCTCAGACTTTAATATGTTTGTGAGAACTTGTATGACAATCCTGAGCTTGAAGGTTTGAAAAGTGAATATGGAGTTAATGTCTTGAAAATCTTTCTGCCAAAAAAGGGAACTAGGATTTCCATGAAGAGTGCCGTATAGTTCAAGTGCATACTTTGGAATCTGCGGCAGGAGAATTCCGTTCAACAAAACCTTATCAATTTCGAGAATAATTGCTTGATCAGCCTCGATATAGTTCATATACTCGAGGCAAAAAAACATAATGAAGCGATTTCGCAGGATGGAGTTGCCGAGATACAGATACTTCTGAAGCATCATGATATTCCAGTGATGAGTACCAAGTAACTTGCTCGATATAATCCATGTGTTGAGAGAAAACTCGATTAATTCTTCAAGCAAATTCTCAGTATCCTTCACGTTGCTGGGGTATCTGCTCATCTGAGAGCTGGTAAATTTTATAAGGGAATCGTTTAATTTGCTCATGATACCTCTCTGATATTGCGATAAGTCAGCAATTCCGTGGGACGCCAATTCTTGATTCGAAAGAAAGATAATCCCTAATATATCGAGTTTGAATTCATCTTCCATATTGACAAGATCAAGACCGCCCAAGATTTTGAAAAGTTCGAAGATACCACTTTGTGTTTCTGAGGAGATACCTTGAAAAAAATAACCAACAAAGCTCAAATATCTTTTGAAAAGTTCATCATGACCTGCAAAACGGTGGTTTTTGAATATTTCGAAGAAAGTCTGAAAGCATTTCAAGAATACGGGTTTATTCTTCTTCTTGGACGCCTCACAAATGACTTCAAGTGCATCAAGAGAACGGCTGTAAACAAAAGCGTCACAGGAGTCTTTAATCTGATCCACTAAGTTTGAATACTGACTGTGTAAATCGACATCGCAGATTTGGCTCAAAAGAACAATGAAGTTGATCCGGTTGATAAACATAATTTGACTTTTCCGACCTTTTGTGTACTGATATTGACTGGAAGCCAACAATTTCGACATAAACTTTTTCACTTCCTTCAATGAATTGAGGCCAGAAATAAATTCGTAGCAGAGTCCCATGAATCGCTCAAAAGCACTTTCATCGGGAACATCCAGCCGAGAGAAAACAAAGCCGATCGCGTGAGGAACTTCGACTTCATCAGCAAAATTGGCAAACTTTCTCGAAGCAAATGACGCGTAGAGTTGGACGAGTAGCTTTTCATCAAGTGGCCACAGAAGACGTCTTGATACCATAAGACAAACGTCCATAAAATAGTGGTGTCCCTTAGAATCGCGCCTTTGTTTGAGTTGGTTAAGAGCGATCAAAAACGGACCCCAATTGTAGTCTTCTTTCTTGACCATTGCAGCGAGTATGTATAGCGTACTCATCATGGAGGTGCTGGGCTCCTGGATTTGCACGAGAACAGTCATTGCTTCCAGCACCGACAGCCACCAATTATTTCTCTGCTTTAGATAAATTCCACGAATCAAATCTATCGATGATATGAGGGGATTACTTTCGGATGTCTCGGCTTGAGTATGAGAGGGATAGGTCTGGAAAAGTGAGATCCAGAAATCCACCGTGTACCTTTCTAGCTCATTCAAGAGATTGGACTCGGAAGTTGATACTCTTGTAGATGACGAAATCTTCTCTGCCGTGACTTCATGGAGTGTGAATAGCCAAAAAAGATAAAGAAGCTGGCTATGAAATAGAATTTGCACATGGCGAACTTCTGTTGTTTGAAGTTTGGAGAAATGCTGCAAAGTCAGTCTCAACGAACCCCATTCTTGGTAAGACGGCCTGTCCTTGTTTATAAGTTTCCAACGACTCACCTGCATTAGAGCATTTTGCAAAGATGCCTTTGATTTAGGATCACTCACCAAAGATGAGCTATTCAAAGTCTTTTGAACACAGACAAAAAATTTCTGTAGTGTTCTTGAAGAGTCCGGCAAACTGATGAGACTAAGCGTGAAGTTTCTATCTTTCAATTCGAAAGAAACCCCCTCTTGCCCTGGAAAAAATATGCCACCTGCTTCGATGTCAGATTTCTGTACAACCTCATTGGTTCCAATAAGAGACAAAAGAGATTTATCGCCATGCGTCATCGACAAAGATTCTTTTGATGGAGCAAAGAACTTGGGGTTCATCGCTTTATAGTTTGGATTGGGTGCAATGAACCTATTTTCACTCTCGACTTCATAAGCAAAGGTCGCCACAATTGGGTGTCTCCTGAACAAATTGGAAGTTGTCTGATGACCAAAATGTTTCGGGGGTTTTGTCTTGTTGTCGGTACTCTTTTCAGGCTGAGTTTGCTCGCCTTCACGATTCTTTTGTGTTTCGAACAGGTGAGACGAGCTCAGTAATGGTCCATGCTTGGCAAAAATAGAAGACTGATGACTTTTCCACGCCCTTTTGTAATTTGAGTTTGTCCGGTCGGACCTTGGTCGATTCGTTCGTGAAGCCTTGACCGAAGGCGTTTTCGACCGCGGCCTCGTCAGCGCTTTCTCAGAGGCACTGTACCTTGGCATTGTGTAGCCCAAGCCACTCTGTTTTTGACGACGTGCCAGTGCAAGCCGCTTGGTATGAGGCCGCGAAATTGCCAGTGTGCGGCGAGAAGAAAGAAGACGATTCACCAGATCAACCTCGTAGACCCCTTCGCCATCGGAGTCTGGCGATTGATTGCGCAAGTGACGTGGGGTTGCGCCTGTAGGAGGACCGCTATATCCCTGAGTGATTGCCAGCAATTGTTCAGGTGATATTTGCTCCAACAGGTCTGACTCTGACTCTGACTCTGTGAGGACCAGGTGGTAGCGTTGCTCAGCCAGATCCAGTGGATTGGTCCACAGAGAAGTGGCACGAAGCACAGAGGGCGGTTCGGATAGATGGATAGACCTCTCGGGAGACGGGTAGTTGAGCGTCGCTTGCTCCTTGTAGACAGGTGTGGAAGGAGATTCCTCGGGCTTTTCTGCTAGTCTGGAAAGCTCTTTTTCGAGGTCGGAGCCACGCCGGGCCAAGGTGCCATACTTTTTGATGGCCAAGCCCTTTCTTGGGGCTGCAGGTTGGGGAGCGCCGCGTTTCCTGGGTTTCTTCAGCGGGCCGGGGGTCTGGAAAGAACTGAGGCGCTTGGCAGACTCCGGCAAAACGCCCCGAAGGATGGTGCTGAGCTTGCGGTAGCGTCCGCCGATGCGGATCAACTGCTCCTCGGCCTCCGAGTCGCTGGAGGACGCAGCAGAGACATCCGAGTCGGACAGGGGGTGTCCTGGAGAGTGCAGACGGTTTCCGGGGCCATTGGGGGCCGCAGCTGAAGGGCCATGGTGCCAGGGACCGGCGTCTTGGTCCGAGGACTGCAGGGAGTGGGGAATCTCGAAGTCACGGAAAGTAATGAGCGCCTCGTTGTCCAGATCCGAGGCCGCGTCGTCATCCGAGACCATGGGCAAGGCGTCCTCCAGCGCAGGGTGGTATTCCTGCAGATCCAAGGCCTGGGAGGCGGGGTCCGGGGTCGGGACATTTCCGGGGGCCGCAGCGTCGGGGTCGCCCTGCACAGCTAGCGCCTTGGAGTTTCCCAAGTGTGCGTAGAAGTTCTTGGAGCGGTAGCGGTCCTCGTCGGGGAAGCGGCGGCGTTTTTGCACATACAACTGGTTCAAGGCCCTGCACACGTGGGCCACGTCTGCGTCCGCCCCGAACATTTCGTTGATGCTGTCCACGGTGCAGAGACCGAGCCAGTCCGCCTGGTCTGCGATGTACGGGTGGCGGCTGGAGAAGGTGCGCTTGCGGAGGCTTCGGCCCCGGCGGCCCTCCGTCGAGGGTTCCAGGATCGGCCGTTCCTGCGCATTGGAGGACGGCAGCGGCCCGTTGAGGGGCCCGTTGGGCGGCAAATCAAGGGGCAAATCAAGGGGCAATTCAAGGGGCAAGTCAGGGGCCGGCCCATCAAAATGTGGCCCATCAAGGGATGGCCCATCAAGGGGTGGCCCATCAAGGGACAGATCTTTCGATCCAGCCTCAGATTCAAAAGCTTCCAAAGACCCAAAAAAGCGGGCAAACGGCGAGGAACGGGCCTCGGCAAGAATCTTGGCCCGCGTGGAATCACTAAGTACGGCCCAGAGGTCTCGGATCGGGCCGGTGTCGACGGCGGAAAGCGCCAACTCCGGAAGCGAGTTCTCTGGATCAGAGTCGGGGGCGTAGTCCATGGATTGACATGCGGAAAAAACGGCCTGAGACGGGCAGGTGGCGGCAAAGCGGCGGTGGGCGGGTGGTTGAGCGGGGCGGGGCCGGGCCGAAGAAGAAACGGGACAGGGCGGGGCGGGGCCGGAAGAAAAAGAAGATCTGGTGGTTTTGGGGCATTCGCGTGGGATGGAGTTGGAGATCTGGCGGTCGCGTCGCGCGCCTGTGTGCAGGACGCCCGCTGCGACCGGGTGCAATTTCTTGTTCCCCAAATGTTCTTTTGATCTTTTATGGTTTTTTAATGTTTTTATAATGTTCTTTTAAGTTTCGTTTGATTGTCTTTTGATTGTCTTTTGATGTTCTTTTGATGTTTTTTTGATGTTTTTTTGATGTTCTTTTGATGTTCTTTTAATGTTCTTTTAATGTTCTTTTAATGTTCTTTTGATGTTTTTTTTATGTTCTTTTGATGTTTTTTTAATGTTCTTTTGATGTTTTTTTAATGTTCTTTTGATTCTTTTTAATCCACAAGACATTTACTGTAGATATAATGCCCATGCCCAAACATGCAACATTTCAGTATTATATTTTGTGGTCAGTTTATTCATTGTGTGGTCGGTTGAAGTGTATTAATGTAATTAGTTTAAGTATTTTAACTAGTCATTCTCATGTTCTCTGATGTAGTCAGGCTTTCAATGTCGAATGAGTTTCGTGCTAATCGGGTCACTTTCATAATCTTAAATGTAGCAATTTTCAGTATTCTTGAATGCTCTAAATATGATCAGTTTAGTACTCTCAATGTAGTCACTTTCTTCAATCTAGTCATTTTCTTTAGTGTAGTCAGCTTTCTTGTTTTCTATATGGATTGTATCGCATTTTTTCTGTTCAGTTTCGTTTTCTCCATCTGGTACGTTTTATAATCTTAATTGTAGTCAGTTCCTTCTATGTGGTTGGTCAGTTTCTTATGAAGCGGACTATTTGATATTTCATAACCTGTTAAGATTCGTTCTTTTGAATGTGATAAGTTTTATAATCTTGAATATAGTCAGTTTTAATGTTGTTTTATGAACTCAATTCTGGTATTCTTTAATGACCTCAGTACTGGTGTTCTTTTTTATAGTCAGCTTCTTTGCCTTAAATGAGTTTTGTGTTCTTCGATCTGGTTTTCTTTCGTATTCTTTTAATGCAGTTAGTTTTTGTAATTTTTAATGTTGGTCAGCTTCAATATTTTTTGATTTTATTCCGTGTCAGTTCTCGATTTTCGTCAGGTTCAAAATTCTTTGAATTTGACAATTATGTTTTCTCCGCCTTTGATGAATTTTGTTCCTATCTGTTCGGTTTTCAGAATATCTAATATAGTCACTTTATATATTCTCTAAGGCGGTCACTTTATGTGCTTTCTGATCTTAGTCCGATTTTTTCCCTAATGCAGTTTTTTATCTCGAATCTACTCACTTAATTCTGGAATGTAGTCAGTTTTCATTTTGCTAAAGTGGTCAAGTTTGGTATTCTCCAGTAAGGTCTAATCTTCATATTCTCTAATCAAGTTTTATTCTCTAATCTCATCAATTTTATTTTCTAATCTAATCAGTTTAATTCTCAAATTTAATCTTTTTATATTCTTTAATTTAATCAGTTTATATCTTTTAATTTAATCAGTTTATCTTATCAGTTTGTATTCTCAAAAATGGGCTGAGTTATGGGTTTGTGCTGCTGATCCAGAACAGTCAGCTGTTGTGACCACACAGCAACATTATTGACTTACGCTCTTGATTACCTTACATAACTTTGAAAGCATTGGTATTAGAATTGGCACTTTGATCAAACTATCAACCCAGATATAATCAGTCTAATAGAT
The DNA here is from genome assembly GCA_002893665.1 of Metschnikowia orientalis. Lineage (NCBI taxonomy): Eukaryota > Fungi > Ascomycota > Pichiomycetes > Serinales > Metschnikowiaceae > Metschnikowia > Metschnikowia orientalis. Next base: position 1,294,446 of record NXGZ01000001.1, on the reverse strand, counting down.
TCGAAAGTGAAAGAACATAAAACCAGTCATCAGATTTAAAATTGAAAAAAACATAAAGCCAGTCATTAGAGTTGAAACTAGAAGATCCAGCAGTAAAATCAACCAGCCCATTATAAAGTTAAACATAGCAGCTAAATCATTCTTTTTACTTACACCAGTACTAAGATAGTATATAGAATAGTCACTCCCACAGCCAAATTAAAGAACCTCATTTTAATCCATGTGCCTTTAATGATCTAATGCTTATAATTCAATACTTGCTTTATTAAGTTATGAATATGGATAATTTTTAAAAGTTACCTATTGAGTAATTATAATCCATTTTGTTTTTTAATTTTGATTCTTTCTTGTATATTTTCCCTAATTTTCTATTACTTTCTTTGATTGACCGACTTTCCATAATTTCCGAAAATATGATGGTTTGATACTTAGTCACCAATTTTATTTTATTCAAAACATTTAAAGCATGTCGATTAGAGTCAGAAATTCAGGAAGTATTATCGAGAGTTAAATACCTGCTGGTATCTTTTTTTGGAACCAATATCAGGCAGGGCCATGTCCAGGTTTAAGTTCCAAGTTCCGACTTAAGTGGTTTTTGAAACGTCACCCTCTTTTTCGTTCTTGATGAGCCAGATTTAAGCCTTTAAGCTTTGAATCATGTTTCTCGATTAACAGGTCTATAAGAAAATATTTTTGGTACCAGATTTTAAATAGAGAATGAAGTCAGTTATACTTCATTTTCTCTGAAACAATTGTAGTTACATATAATGCTCTACAGCCGGGCCTTAGATCCTCTCGTGGTAAATGTAAAAATTATAAGTCTAAGAGTGGTGTACTTGTTCTTCTAAATCTAAATCATATTCTGTTAGTGAGTAACATTGAAAAATATAATGATGGTAATTATAATTGTAATGGATGTGAAAAGAGTAATTATGATTGGAATGGATGTAACAATTTACTAATAAATTATCTACTTTGCTTATCGTCTGTAACTTCTCCTAACCCTGTTGCCTTTTTCCTATTCATCTTTCTTCAAACATCTTTTCTATTTATTTAAAACGTCTTGTCTATTCATTTTAAACGTCTTGTCTACTCATTTAAAACATCTTTTCTAATCATTTAAAACACCTCTTCTATTCATTTAGAACATCTTTTCTATTCATTTAAAACATCTTGTCTATTCATTTTAAACGTCTTGTCTATTCATTTTAAAAACCTCTTTTCTAATCATTTAAGACACCTCTTCTATTCATTTAAAACATCTTTTCTAATCATTTAAAACACCTCTTCTATTCATTTAAAACATCTTTTCTTTCCATTCAAACCTTCTTAACTTGCCTATGCATATTTCTTTATCTTTTCTCCCTTTATCTTTCTTCATCGCCATCCCAAAGCAGAGTGTGGTCCATTTGCGCCTGGTACTTTATTCGATACAATATTACTCAAGTCTATCCCAACTTTTAAATTCCTATTCTTCCAATTTCAAGTTCCACCCACATTTTGAGGACTCTCCTAATTTCAAATTCAGGTCCCTCAAACTTTTCCTGGGATTCTGCCAATTCTGGCGTGGCGGTTTTTCCGAAAGTTGCAGCTAGAGTCGCGCGCGGTCCGCGCAGACGTCGCAGCCATGCCGCCAAAGCGCAAGCTCCACACCCCACACGCCAGTCCAGGCCGCTGGGCCACGCGGCGCAAACCACACGGAAACAGGCGCCATTTCCACTCACTAAATCCCAGCAAAATCCCAATCCAGGCTCAATCCAAACATCCAACCCTCCGGCCTCCAATCACCAACCTCCAACCTTCAACCTCCAACTCAAGACTCCAACTCAAGACCCCAACCCTCAGCTTCTTTCCACCGCGTCACGTGCCGATGCTCGCACCCAAGCGCTCAAACTTTTCCTCCCTCTATAGTTGCCCGACAATCCCCCTCCCATGGATAACCGCAGAGTCGCCAAAGTCTACCGGGACAAGTCCGCCCGGGAGAAGGTGCTACCCTACCCGAAACCCGCCGGGCTTTTTTCCCGGGTCAAACGCTACTTTTCCGGCCCCGCCGCCGCCTCCCAACACAATGGCTCTTTGCCTTCCCACCCCCCAGACTCCCGGCCCCTGCAGCGGTCAATAGCCCCTTCGGCCAACACCTCGCTTGCCGGCACCGATGCCGCCGATGGCCAGGACTCCAACCGCATTTTGTCCAGCTTTTTCCTTGAAAAGGGCGACCGTCCCTTGACCCAGGTCGAGTACGAGGGCGTGCTCTCGCTAATGGACCGGTCCCGGGCCAACATCACGTTTTCGGAGTCCCAGGCCGACATGCCCGATCCGGCGCCCCCGGCTGCCGCTTCCGCCGGCCCCACCGCCCCGTCGTCCCTGCGCAGGGCCGTTTCCCACTACTCCCAAAAGCTCTTGCGCAACTCCTCCATGTACGACGCAAACACCTCCTCGTCGTTCGTGGCCCCTGACTACAAGCCCGTGTACCACACGTTCACGGAGCACGACGCATCCAACGTTTCCCGCGGCTCCAACGTGTCGGTGAGACGCGTGTACCAGTTTTCGGGGTTGCCGTCGCCCTACCGCACGCGGATCAAGGCCCCGGACGCTGCCGCTCGGCGGACGAAGCGCGTGGCCCCCGTGGTGTCCTCCGACCGCTTGCCCGAGGCTCTGGCCAACTCCACGTTCGACTCCACTGCCGCAAAACCCCGCAGCAAGACCGCCTCCTCTCTCTTGTCCATATTGGACGGTGCCAAAGAGCCCGGTGTCCTGGCCTCGCTGGGCCTGGCGGCCTCGGCCCGGCCCCTTCACAACCCCTACTCCAAGGGGAAGCGCTTGCTCTCGAGCAATCACTCGCTGCTTGATGCTCCGGCCGCCAAGAAGCACGTGACTGCCGACGACATTGCCAAAACCGTGTCGTACTCCAATGCTGAGGACCTTGTGGAGCCGCAGGGCTCCTCGCTTTTCGACTCGGTGCCTGCAGACGCCAAACTGACCGGCTCGGCTGCCTCGGCCTCTGCATTGCATTCTGGGGCTGATAGCCATACCCCCTCATCTAACGGAGTCGTGCCAGCACTGACGACCCAAACCGCCGACTCTCAGCCCATTTTCAGTTTTGGTCAGCGCCAAGGCCAGGCTCCCAAAAATGGCCTGTTGCTGGGTGCGGCTTCATCTACGGCTCCAGTGAAACTGCCCGACGCAGCTCCTTCTGCTGGTTTTGCCGGCGTGTCCGAGCAAAATCCTGTGGACACGACGTCCCAATTCGGATCCAACCCAACTGCAAGCAAGTCCAACGTGCCGAAGCCTGCGTTTGCTTTTGGCTCGGCATCAAAATCAGGCGACACCCCATCAGCTTCTCTTAATTTCGGTGCAAAGGATGTTCTGTCTGCCGGTCAAAAGCCATTCAGTTTCGGCTCTTCTATGAATGTCGAGAATAATCCCTCTTCATCCGACAGCAACAAGAAACTGTCCGACTTGGTGAACCTGAAGGCTGCTTTCAGTTTTGGTTCTAAGCCTGAAGAGTCCACTAAGCCTGCAGAAAATTCGAAGCCCGCCTTCAGTTTTGGCAAGCCTGAAGAAGAACTGAAGCCTGCAGAAAATTCGAAGCCCGCCTTCAGTTTCGGCAAGCCTGAAGAAGAACTGAAGCCTGCTTTCAGTTTTGGTAAGAAGCCTGCAGAAGACTCCAAACCTGCTTTCAATTTTGGTAAGAAGCCTGCAGAAGACTCCAAACCTGCTTTCAGTTTCGGTGCAAAGCCTGCAGAAGAGTCAAAGCCCTCTTTCGGTTTTGGTAAGAAGCCTGAAGAAGAACTGAAACCTGCTTTCAGTTTTGGTAAAAAGTCTGAAGAATCAAAGCCCTCGTTCGGTTTTGGTAAGAAGCCTGAAGAAGAACTGAAACCTGCTTTCAGTTTTGGTAAAAAGTCTGAAGAGTCCAAGCCCACTTTCAGTTTTGGTTCTAAGCCCGCAGAAGAATCAAAGCCCTCGTTCGGTTTCGGTTCGAAGCCTGAAGAGTCCAAACCCGCTTTCAGTTTCGGTTCGAAGTCAGAAGAACTGAAACCTGCTTTTAGTTTCGGCTCGAAGTCTGAAGAGTCCAAACCTGCCTTCAGTTTCGGTTCGAAGCAAAATGAGTTACTGACCCCTCAATTCTCTTTCAGTTCCAAGTCCACGGGCGAGGATAAAGAAACCTCAAAGCCGGCCTTTAGCTTTGGCGCAAAGCCTAACGAGGCGCCCGCCTCCTTTCCAAAGGAAAGCGATAATTCATCCTCGCAAAAATCTCAGGCAATGCCAGCGTTCAGCTTCGGCTCTACACCTACAGAGAAACAAAGCGAGGGACAGCCCAAGTCTACGCTCAGCTTCGGGCAAACAAAAACAAACGAAACCAAGGCGCCATTTAGCTTCGGGACCAATTCTGAAAAGAGCCAGCCAAGCATATCCTTTGGCAGCCAAGCAGCCGAGTCTCAGCCAACGCATGCAGGGGAACAGACAGGCGGGTTCGAGTTCGAACCCGTGGCCGTCAAAAAGGCGGATTTAGATGAGCAGAAGGTTGCCGAGTACCAGAAGCTCTTTACATTTTGAGGCGCCAAGCAGTCATGCACCACCACTACTCACTCGACATAATTTGGGTATGGATACGCACGCCGAACGAGCGGCGGGCAGGAGGGCCAATGCAGCGCGGCCGTCGTCTTACTTGACCGCCGGCCATATAGAGTATAAGACCCGAGTGTTTACAACCGAGAGACGCGGTCTATGGCGGAGTCTAAACGAGACGACATGGAAGATGCTCGTTTATGGCGGCGCGAAAAAGCGGCCGTCACCACGCCATACGCGCGCACTCGCATCGTAGTTTTAAGTGCCCATACACCAACAACTACATCGTGCAAACATACAAACAAGCCATGAGCCTCGATTCAGTATTGTTGGTTGGCGGGTCCGGGTTCCTCGGGTTGCATCTCGTGCAGCAGTTCCACCAGCACTGCCCCAACACGCAAATCCACGTGTTCGACATCCGCCCGATTCCAGAAAAGATCTCGAAATACTTCACTTTCGACCACAGCAAAGTCACCTTCCACAAGGGCGACTTGACCAGTGCTCAAGACATCAACGACGCCATCAACAAGGCACAGTGCCAGGTGGTGGTGCACTCGGCGCTGCCCATCCACGGCATGGCCCAAAGCATCTACCACAAAGTCAACGTGGTGGGCACCAAAACCCTCCTTGAGGTGGCGCACGACTCGCCCGTGGTCAGGGCGTTGGTGTACACGTCGTCGGCGGGCGTGGTGTTCAACGGACAGGACGTGTTCAACGCGGACGAGAGCTGGCCGTACCCGCGGGTGCACATGGACGGATATAACGAGACCAAGGCGATCGCCGAGCAGGCCGTGATGGCAGCCAACGCGCCGGGCAAGTTGGTCACGGTGTGCTTGAGGCCGGCCGGGATTTTCGGGCCCGGGGACCGGCAGTTGGTGCCGGGATTGCGGACTGCGGCGCGGTTGGGCCAGTCCAAGTTCCAGCTCGGCGACAACAACAACTTGTTTGACTGGACGTACGTGGGCAACGTGGCTGACGCGCACGTGTTGGCGGCGCAGCAGATCTTGGGCCCCGTCGGGGCCAGCGAGCTTGGCGGAGAGACGTTTTTCATCACCAACGACGCCCCCACGTACTTCTGGACTTTGGCGCGGACCGTGTGGAAGGCCGACGGCCACATCGACAAGTACAACATCGTGTTGAGCCGGCCGGTGGCGATTGCCGCGGGGTACTTGTCGCAGTTCTTCTCGAAGCTCCTCAACAAGGAGCCCGGGCTCACGGCGTTCCGGGCCAAGATCACGTGTGCCACGCGTTACCACGACATCAGCAAGGCCAAGCAGGTGTTGGGGTACCGGCCGGCGGTGCTGCTCGAGGACGGCATCCAGCACACGCTTGACTGGATATACGAGACTCACGAGCAGTGAGGCGGCGGGCGGCTGGTCAGAGCGCCAGGTACGTGAGGATGCCAATGACAAGCGACACCACGGCGAAGCTGAGCAGAACCGTGGAGGAGGAGGCGGTCACGGCGGGCGCGGCCACGGTCACGTTGCCGACCAAGTTCAACCGAGGCTTGTGCAAGCGCACGTCCGGGGCACTGGCGGGGTCGGAGTCGAGCCGCAGAGCCAGGGCGTTGCGTGGCGAGGCCATGAGCGACTTGACCACGGCCGCGGCGGGCAGAACGGACTCGGCGGCGGTGTTTTTGGCCTTGTACGGCGCCAGGCGGTCGCCGTCCACGCGGCGGAACGGAATGTTGCAGGCGTTGACGTCGTTGAGCGCCTCGCAGTCCGCAAAGAGAACAGAGAGGAAGTTGGTCGAGGGGTTGCCGGGGCACAAGTTATAGCAGGAGGCGTCCATCATCTGGAGGGCGCAGCACTCGCACGCCAAGTCGCCGGCCTTGCAGTCGTCCAAGTCGGCCAAGACGTCGTTGCAGCAGGCGGACAATTTGATCAAGTCCGAGGCCTCGCAGTTGTCGTAGGGGCGGGGATTGGTGTTTTTGTACGACGAGTGTTCTGACGCCGGGCCGGCAGATGCAGCGGCCACGCTCATCAAAACATAGGCGGCGGTCAAAGCACACAACATTGAGGGGGAAAAAGCGGTGGAGAAAAACAGAGAAATTGAAGACAAACAATGTTTTCGGCGTGGGTGCAAAACCCGGCTGCGGGTTGCAGCCACTGCACAGAATGAGACAAATCTGCAAAGTTACACGTGGGAGTATCCTAGTATTCTGGATGAACAATTTTGTGGAATCTGTGAATAACCATGTAAAGATAAACAAGCAACTATTTTGGATGTCATTGTAGAGTATCACATGACATTAATGGTCTGGGGCAATCAAGATGTTCAATTTGGAACCCCAATAAACAACGGTGTTTTTTGTGAGGAGTGTCCCAACACTATAGGTAAATCATTAGAAACTCGTCAACAAATGACATTCTGGAGCAAGAACTAATGGAGTTAAGAAGCAAGAAATAATGGAGTTAAGAAGCAAGAAATAATGGAGTTAAGAAGCAAGAAATAATGGAGTTAAAGAAGAAAGAAATAAGTGACGTTGAAGAAACAGGAAATAAATGACGTTGAAGAAGCAAGAAATAAATGACATTCGAGAAATAAATTACATTAAAGAAGCAAGAAAATGTACTGATATTAATTTAAGTAATACATAGGTGATATAATAATAGTGAAACCAAAAGTTCAAGAAGCTGAAATATTTTGCGTAAAGAAATCGATGACGAAATTGTAGAAAAAAAGGATGTAATTAGAGAAAGAGAAAGAAATGATAGACTATTAGACAAAGTGAAAAGAAGGTCAAATCAAAAAAGCAGTGTAATGAAACTTGCAAAAATGGTGAAAAGTGTGTGATAGCTCCCCAATGAGATTACTTGCTAGGCCCATTTAAATAAAGAAGAGAAACTCTTTGTAGGATAAAACAAGCACAATTCTTCTTTGATAAAATTAGGAAATCACAGAAGAATAATACATCTGATTCATTGATGGTTAAATATTAAAGCACCATATGCAAATGGTGGGCTAATTCAAGAAAGTGATATAGAAAATACGAAGAAAAGTATTTAGTATCATTATGAAAATAGGTTAAATAAATACTTAGTGGGGCAAGTTTTAAAAATAAATCTGCATTAATTACTTGATAAAACAAGTATAATAAATTAAAAGTATTAGATCAATTAGAGGTATATATATTAAAAACAAGAGTATATAGAATACTTAGTTAGGGTGTAAGGGTGCTTGTAAAAACTTTAGACTTGCTCTTATGTTTTGTTACATAAGAAAGGTATAGACCTCTTGTGTAAATTTTTGGAGTTATAGCTATGAACTTTATAATGTAAATGTTCAAATGTGACTTATTATATATGAAAAGTGAATAATTGTCCCTTTTGATAATAAGGAAGATAAAAGTGGTAAAAGAAATATCCTAGCAGGACTTTGAGAAACTGAAAGCCATTACTTTATAGAGTAAGTGATTTACATATATTGTCACCTTATTGGAATCATGAACATCAGACTTTCTGGAATATGGACAATCAAACACCTTTTTGGAACATGGGCACTTAAACACCTTTTTTGAATATGGACAATTAAACAGGCATAGGTAACTCCAAAAGAATATATCTCGTGATGATATATATACGGATTAACTGCAGATAATTAAGGAATCTAGAAAAATTTGGGATCAAAAGGTAAGTATATGTATGAAAACTAGGGATTTAGTATTTATTACGATAGTTTGAAACAAGAAAAATGTATTTACAAGCAGTATCGCTAATTAATCATACAATATCAATAACAATCAATAAACCTAACAGAATATATACAGTCATTAGAAACACAATCAATAATTTAAAAACCAATTTTGCTGGGTTTGGAAATAAGAAACCAATCAGTGTATTTCCTTTTTATATCAAACCCTATACCGACTTTGTACTATAGTTTCCTTTTTATATCAAACCCCATACCGACTTTAGACTATAGTAATCATCAATTAATGTTTAAGGAGCAGCATATTTATCAACATCAATAGCAAATCTAATGACTGAAGGTAGAACCAATCAAAGTTACGTCTATAGACCATTAATGGAGATTTAGAAATACATGATGTAGCAAGAGATATGTGAGCTCGGAGGCATAGGGAAAATAAAGATAGTCTACTCTGAAAGGAGAAAAGGGGTCAACAATAATGAGCATATTGAAAGAGATGAATCAATTTCGAATTATGTTGAAGTATAAATGATATGCCAATCATTGTGTTGTTGCTTGTCATAAAGGGTCGAGTTCGGAGTTACTAAATTAAACGAAAAGCAGCATAAGCTGAAATAAAAACGGTTTTGTTATTTGATACTTTAGAGACATAATTGAAAATGCACATGATGAGACAGAGATATGTCACCATTACAAGTAGACAACTTAAAAACATTTAAAGGCATTGCGAGTAGAGGAGACATCTCAAAAGAAGATATTGCGAAAAGAGAAGACATCTCAAAAGATATGGCGAGCAAAGATGTCATCTCAAAAGAAGATATTGCGAATAAAGATGTCATCTCTCTAAAGACTTCATCAAGCCCGATTTAGAAAAGGAAGCCAAAATCAGAAAGGGCATCGACACAAGATTAAAAAGAGATAAAAGATTGAAAAGGAGATAAAAGGTTGAAATTGAAATTGAAAATCGGAGCCAGTAGGAGTTCATCAAATAAAAGAAGATCGTGGAAACAATCTGATATGTTGACGAAATGTCATTAGAATTTTGCAGTCCATAAGAAGCCGCAAAAGGCCATGGCTTAAGGAATTACAAAACTTGACAAAAGAGTGGCAAGTAATAAAATACAGGGTTGAGGAGCTGTATGTTTGAGATACACAGAGATAGAGATTTAACGGAGCCAGTTTTTGACACGTTAAACAAAGACTGTAATGGACTAATGAATGGACTCAAAGGAAGCATTAGAAGTTGCGAAATGGAAATAATTGAACTAGAGAACAGCTCGATAGTGAGAAAGAGTTCAGAGTCAAACAACTTCGGAGTTACGAAAAGATCATTCTAAGAATTTTAACGGATTACCAAGAGCTTAAGAGATATTAATTGAGTGTCTGTAGAGAAATAACCTGAAGGCTTAAGGAGAATAACCTGTGGACTTATTGAGAGCAAGGAAATAACCTGTATACTATTGATAGGAAGGAAATAAGTTGAAAGAGTTCAAGAGTAAACATTTAAAAGGCAAAAGAAGATATCACCTGGAATTCATCACTTTTTTATCTAAATCATCAAAACAACATCCAACATAGAAGGAAGATTGCAAAAAGTAACGGTGCAGTATATGGTGGGAAGCCCGGCCCAGAAGGAACCAGAGGTGGCCCAGACCCGTGCATTCCGACACAGCCCAGCAGCATCCGGGGACTGGTCCCAGGCTCGTTTCACAGCGGGCTATTTTTAACCAAAGCGCGGTCTTGCCCCCTTCTCTGCGCGGTTCGCGTCTCATCTGATCCAGGGTTCGTCACCGCACTCCAATTCCTCCTCGTCCACACACGCCAATTTAACCCAAACGGGTCTAATTAACATGCCGAAGCGCATCTGCTGGACCCAGGCGCGGGTTCCTTCGCCGGATGCCGTGAACGACGCCAATGCACCTCGCGTCTTTACAACCGCTTGGCCCACCTGCAACCTGCCTCATCAGTCCCCGGGACCTCGCGTGGTCCCGGTTCCAGTTCCAGCACTTGGTACCCACCAGGTCCGTTCATGGTCCCTTCAGTGTAGTCAGATTCTGCCTCCATTTTCTGTAGTCACATCATATTGTGCGTCAACTTTCTTTGAAACTGCCCGTAGTGTGCCATATTCTAGTGATGGGTACTGGATTTATCAACTAACCAGTTGATGTCATTTCTGTCATAATCTGTCAGGCACACGGCCAGTCCATGGCCAGAACCGGCTCGTTATAGTCTTAGTTCAATGGCCCTCGGCCCTTGGCCCTTGGCGCAATTCTCGGTCCCTCTGTTCTCGCGGCTGCTGGCCTTCAGTCCCTCCAAGGTCCCGGCCCAAACAAGGCGGTTGCAGCCAGCACCGTCAGCTACTAGCGCCGAACACCGTGCCAGTCTAGATTGCTTCTGCCGGCAGTGGGGCCACCAGCACGCGATGCAGGAGACACCTTTAAAAAGTCCCGCGTTCGTTGACATAGCCCCCCTGCACACAGCGCGGCCCCTCGCACACACTCGTCCTGCAGACAGGCCGCTGTCACCCGCCGCGGCCCGTCTGATTGGCGTGGTCCGCAGGGCTCCCACTGCTCCGTCCTGCAGCCAGCACCCGCCCGCGCGCTTTGTTTACTTTTGGCCGGGGGGTGCGTGCCGCTGCCTGTTTGTACTTTGATCCGGTCTTTTCTTTTTTTGCTCTTTTCGTGCCCTCCGCCTCCATTTCCGGCCGCCGCGTTCGCCTCTTATATATAGCGCACGCACCTCTCTTCCTCGCCCAGCTTTTTTTCTTTGTCCCGAGTTTGTTCTTAATTCCCATTCGTTATGAGACAAGTTTATTTCCTTCTCTCGGCACTTTTTACCTTCGCCTTTTCCTTGGCGGCCTCCGATTTGCCTGGCATCGAGGTCGTGGGTAACAAGTTCTTCTACCTGAACAATGGTTCCCAGTTCTACATCCGTGGTGTCGCCTACCAGCAAAACACCGAGAACTCCACCTCCACCAAGTACACCGACCCTCTTGCCGACGGTGACGCCTGTAAGAGAGATGTCGAGTACCTTTCTGCCTTGAGAACAAACGTCTTGAGAGTCTACGCCGTTGACCCCACCAAGGACCACGACGATTGCATGAACACCTTCGCCGACGCCGGTATCTACATCATTGCCGACTTGTCTGAACCAGACACCTCCATCAACAGAGACTCCCCAGAGTGGAACTTGGACTTGTACGACAGATACACCTCTGTCATCGACATGTTCCACAACTACTCCAACGTCTTGGGTTTCTTTGCCGGTAACGAGGTCACCAACAACAAGTCCAACACCGATGCTTCTGCTTTCGTCAAGGCTGCTGTCAGAGACATGAAGTCCTACATCAAGGGTAAGGGTTGGACCTACCCTGTCGGTTACTCTTCTAACGATGACGAAGACACCAGAGTGGCCATCGCCGACTACTTCTCCTGTGGTGAGATCGAGGAGAGATGTGACTTTTTTGGTATCAACATGTACGAATGGTGTGGTGACTCCACTTTCAAGTCTTCTGGTTACGCCGACAGAACCGAGGAGTACAAAAACTTGACCATCCCTGTCTTCTTCTCTGAGTACGGCTGTAACGCTGAGAGACCAAGAAAGTTCACCGAAGTCGAGACTCTTTTCGGTGACGACATGACCGATGTCTGGTCCGGTGGTATCGTCTACATGTACTTCGAGGAAGAGAACGACTATGGTCTCGTCTCCATCAACGGTGACAACGTCAAGACTTTGGGCGACTTCTCCTACCTCTCCAAGGAAATGGCCAGCATTAGTCCAAGCAGTGCTAAGTCTGGCGACCTCGGTTCCTCCTCCACGAAGACCTTGCAATGTCCATCCTCTGCCTCTACCTGGAAGGCTTCCACCAACTTGCCACCAACCCCAGACAAGGAGGTTTGTGACTGTATTTCTGCCTCTTTGGAGTGTGTTGTCAGCGACGACGTTGACAGCGATGACTACGCTGACTTGTTCGGCAGTGTCTGTGGAGAGATCGACTGTGCTTCTGTTTCCGTTGATGGTGCCAAGGGTGTCTATGGTTCTGTCTCCTTCTGTTCTGACAAGGACAAGTTGTCTTACGTGCTCAACGCCTACTACGTTGACCAAAAGAAGGACTCCAGTGCTTGTGACTTCGACGGTTCTGCCACCTTGGTCTCTGCTTCTGCTGCCAAGTCTTGCAGCGCTGTTGTTTCATCTGTCTCCAAGAACGCTGAGGCCACTGGATCTGCTGGATCCACCGGCTCTTCTTCCGACTCCTCCTCCGACTCCTCTGAGTCTGGTTCTTCTGGTTCTGGTTCCTCCTCTGGCTCCTCCTCCGGCTCCTCTTCATCTTCCACCTCCACCAAGTCCAGTTCTGGATTTGTTGCTGCTCGTCCTGCTTCCAAGGGTGAGTTGGCTGCCATTGCTGCCATGACCATGTGCGTTGTCGGTGGATTCTCTGCTTTCTTCGCTTAGAGGGCTGGACATATGTATTTATAATGCAAACCTTACGTTACAGATGCTACAGATGCCGTAGAGCGAGCTAAAATGAGGTCAATACTGGACGGCGTGAGGACTGCTTGCCCTGTTACATGATGTTCCAAAGTAGTGTACATACATTATTTAGTGATCATGAAGATTTCATTGAGCGCCTGTGCGTCCATTGTGGATGCCCTTTTTTGTCTTATCCACTTTGCCCTGGCACCTAATCTGGTGGAGATCAGGTCGGAGCTGTCTCTTGGTTTGAGCATACTGTCTCTGGTGACACCCGAGCTGGCTTCCAGTCTGTCTTTCTCCTTTTTGTCTTTCTCTTTCTTGTCTTTCTTCTCTTTCTTGCCTTTCTCTTTCTTGTCGTTCTCCTTTTTGTCTTTCTCTTTTTTGTCTTTCTCTTTTTTGTCTTTCTTCCCTTTCTTCTCCTCCTTCTCCTTTTCCTCTTCCTTCTCCTTTTCCTTCTTATCTTTCTTCTCCTTCTTCTCTTTCTTCTCTTTCTTCTTATCTTTCTTCTCCTTCTTCTCTTTCTTCTCCTCTTTCTTCTCCTTCTTCTCTTTCTTCTCCTCCTTCCTCTCCTTCTTCTCTTTCTTCTCCTCCTTCCTCTCCTTCTTCTCTTTCTTCTCCTTCTTTGGCCTCTTTCTCAGCTCAGAAACATCCTCTCTTATTCGCTTCCCCGATGCCAGAACACTCTTGGTCTCTGCATCCCACGTGGAACTCAACGTCTCGCCCTTCACGAAATGCATCCCCCATTTTCCGTTGATGATGTTGTCTTTGCGCTTTCTCTCCAACTCGCTGCTGATCTGGTCCTCTTTTCCATTGAGCCGGCCCAAAATCCGCTGGAAAACATCGAGACCCGCACACTCGCCGCTGTCAAACTCGTCCTTTTTCGTTTTCTTCGCCAACTTCGACCCCAACCCGGCGTTGTCCGTCTTGATGCTGACTTTCACGTGAGACGTCGTGGCATGGTCCACCAAGCCGAGGCCCTTGCCGGCCTCCCACCCCATTTTCTCGAGGTACTGGTGTCCGAACCGCTGCGTGTCGTTGGACCACGTGGTGTTGCGTGGATCTAGCCCAAACCGCTGTTTGACCTTGGTGCCTGCCAATCCCATGATGTGGTCTTGGCCTTTCCTGGCTTTTTTTGCATGTCGCGATGTGCGATGCCTTCGCTCCTGCAGACACCCGATAAGCCGCGCCGTCTTGGTTGCAAACTGCGTCTAAAGAACACCTTGACTTTTTTAAGTGTTCTGTTGTGTATAAGTAGGTCAGAATGGCTAGTTGTTTTGCTTGAAACTGTAAGGGTTTGGGCGATAAGAATTTGTGAATATGGTATTTGGATAAGGTTGTGAAGATGGTATTTGGATAAGGTTGTGAAGATGGTATTTGAGTAAGATTGTGAAGATGGTATTTGAGTAAGATCCTGATTTGGAACATTCAAAAAAGATTGTGAATTTGGGGAATTTAAGTAGGATTGGGAATTGGGAACACTGAAATAAGATTGTTAATTTGGAAAATTCAAATAAGATATCGTGAATCTGAAGGATTGTAGAGAAGATTGGGAAGTTGGAACATTCAAAAAAGATTGTGAATTTGGGAAATTTAAGTAAGATTGGGAATTGGTAACTCTGAAATAAGATTGTTAATTTGGATATTAAAATAAGAAATCGTGAATCTGAAGAATTTGAATAAGGTTTTGAACTTAAATTGTGAATGTGGAGATTTGACTAAGATCGTGATGTGGAGAATTTGGATAAGATCGTAATCTGGAACATTTAAAAAAGACTTCGTGAATCATTGCTGTCCGTGCAAACAACTTCTCCGTACTTAAGCTTCTTGTCGAGAAACCTCAGCATTTGTCTTCATCGAAAACTTCGTCTTTGATATAAATACCGCTGATCAGACTCTTTTATGCTTGCATTGCAAAAGAGAGTAAAAAAGTGAATGCCCTCAATGAGTTGTTGCTCAAATCTTGTCTTTGGAAGAATTCACTACTTGCATCATCTTCAAGGCAAGAAGGGTCGTTGTGACCATTATCTATCTCATAACCTTGAGGCGTTGAAAAAAAGAGGTAAATATGGTCATTAGAAGATAAGTCTCATACGCCATTGTTCAGCTTCTGTCGTCGTTATGATCGCCTTTACTATCGATGCAAGGGCTTGCCGAGTCGCAGATTTTGTCTGACAATGATGTCACGATGTCAACGAGTCCAAGCACAAGTTCTAAACTCCCATATCTCTGTACATTTGATATAATAGATTGGAGAATCTCAAAGTGACTCAATGATTACAGGCCTGTTTTTGATTAAGAGGATCACCAAAACTGATAAAATCTCCTGGACTAATGTAGCCTTCCTGCTTAATAGAAGATTCAAAGTAGCGTGTTTGACAAGGCTTTCAACTATATGGAAGTGGAGTATTTGAGATCATGATTTGGAATATTTAGATGAGAAATAGTGATTTGGAATATCTAAAAAAGAGATCGTGAATTAAATTTAATAAATTAGATGTTAAAGGACTGGCAAATATAGACAATACTATAGGCAGAGGATATTTGAAATATCGTTTCATGAATCTTGAAATTGAGAATGCTGCCGTTCAGATTTGGGTGTTCAAATGTGGTGAGTGAATGCCAGTGTGTGATAATCGGTTATAAGCACAAGAATAAGGAGTATTTTAGTAGAGTCTAAGTTAAGAGTTGAGAGACAAAGGCTTAACAGGATAAGCATAGAACCTAATTTGAGAATAAAGTATAAGAATACTAGCATAAGAGTATAGTATAAGAGTTAAAAAGTATAACTATAAGAGTATAGTATAAGAGTTAACTATAAGAGTATAAGTATAAGAGTATGATAAAAGAGTATGAGTATAGGAGTATGAGTATAATAGTTAAAGAGTGTAAGAGTTAAAGAGTAGAGTATAACAATAAAAGTATAAGAGTATAAGTACAAA
This sequence comes from Metschnikowia orientalis, assembly GCA_002893665.1. Classification (NCBI taxonomy): domain Eukaryota; kingdom Fungi; phylum Ascomycota; class Pichiomycetes; order Serinales; family Metschnikowiaceae; genus Metschnikowia; species Metschnikowia orientalis. The sequence goes on along the minus strand of NXGZ01000001.1, from coordinate 1,278,814 downwards.
AGTTAAAGGGTAAATTATATGAACTGAAGGATGAGAGTGTGAGTACTACAGTATAAGAGTATCAGCTAAAAATCCCAAAGTATTAGAGCTCAAGAGTATTAGTATAGGAGTATTTCTGTAAGAGTCTAAGAGAAAAACACAAGTACATGGGTAAAACAGTATTGGTGGACTGTGTCTGTTTGGATGCCGGTTTTGGTCTCCACTGTCCTACAACTTATCGCCCAATACCAACATATTACATTTTATTTTAGTCGAAATAAACTCATTATTGGCCGGTAGAGATTGTTACTAACTGTAACAAATACTCTTCAACAGTAGCTTTAACAGTAGGTTCAACAGTAGCAGCTAAACCAATGTCTGGGTAGTGCATTTGATGACTTGCAAGCAACAAAATTCTATTTTATAATAAACTCAGCAGAGCAGAATCTTCGAGGGGTTTGATTTTGCCTCTTTTTATCCCACTCATACTTTTTGCTCTGTTCACCTCAGTTTAAATAATACAAAGAGTTTTGATACTTTCTAGTAATGGGGCGTCTTGTACATTAAGTATTCTTGTTGGTGAGCGTCAAAAGATTTCATGAAAGTGAGCGTCTTCTTAGAGATTGAGGCAGAGTAGAAGATGATTAATTGCTTGATTTTTCGAATCTGTCAAACTCTGGACAGTTGTGAATTGTAGTCTCATGTCGTGCTCTACCCTAATCAATTCTTGTCATTATTTTAGCGGTATGAATATTTGATTTCTGCTGATTTTTTACATAATCCTAACAACTCTCAAAAGCCTTGATCTAGGGCTTGGTTATTGGTATTGAATGCGGTACTGTGGTTATTTCGAGCTGTTTGGATTGGAAATCCTTTTCTTGAAAGTCTGCTGCTTGCTGGTGGAATGCTATTTTAAGTCTATTTAACTATATACTCGGTCTAGAACTTTTATCATTTATGTATATACATATTCAGTCAGTTATACAAGAACATTGATTTCGAGTACATCTATTTAGTATTTGTGTATTTATTCATGTGTTCAATCATGTATATATGTATATCATATCAATCTATGGTTTCAATTAAGTATGTGTATATTTATTCATATATATATTCATACATGTTCAATCACATTTTCACTAAAGTATATTGGTAAATTTGATGTATATATATATATACTCCTTCATCTATTTTGATAGATATTCAATCATGTATATCTATATTCAATAATGTTTATTTATTTTCAATGATGTATGTGTTTATTCAATGATGTATGTATTTATTCAATGATTTATTCAATCAAGTACACTAATGCGTTCAATTTCATATGTTACTTTCAATATTTTTAATCATTCTTATATGTGTATTTATATATTCAATTATATACTCAATCATGATTTCAATCATGCACATATCTATATGTTCAATCACGTATATCTATATTTTAATTATGTATGCATGTATTCAATATAAGTCTCTATTCAATTATGTACATTTAAGTATCCTCAATCAATTAAGTATATTTTCAACCATAAACTATTTTCTGATACTAGTTTATATCGCGCTGCCCATATCACATAGTCATTTCCTTGACTTTAGTAACGTTTTTTCTGGTTCGATTTGAGCTTTCCTTGCAATTCAATACTCGCCTCCTTTCTGTTCATCCCAGCTCATTTCAAAACTGAACGGGCTTGAATCTCTTCCTTTTCGAATTTCAAGTTTCTTTTCAATCAGTCTTACTTTCTTGGGATTTTCTGAATGGTCTCTTTCTTTGAAAGCTGTTGTTTGAGTTTCAACTTCATTCTCTGAAGCCAGCTACTGTGAGTCTCAATCCGTGCCTGGAAAAGACTACTAACTGAGTTTTTACTGTCCCTTTCAAAGCTCAACTGATCTCTTTTATTTTTCTGCTACCAACTTCAAAATTGCTCTTTGTAGATCTTTTGCGATGCCATCAACATTCCAGATTCACAATACTTAAATAAATTTTTTCAAGTCTTTATTGCCTTGAGGCCTAATGGCAACTTTGATCAAAACATTCATGTCCCATGGCGCACAATTTCCAGAATCTGGTGTTCGTCTGGTTTGCTTAATCTTGTTTTCGCAGAGACCAAACTAGTCTGTCAAAGCAAGGCACTTTCTTGCGAGTTTTATAATTTTTTTGTGATTCCATCTCTTTCATTCACTTTTATTAGACCAACCATATCTTTTGGGCATTTTCCTCTCTTGTCGGTTTTATTTAGTATATATTGTTTTGCTGTAACTTATTATGTGAGAAGATGTCATTTGGCTGCGAAAAGTTTAAACCTGCAACAACCTCAGGTCTCACATGGATCCCTGACAAACATGTCACTTTCGCCGTATAAATCTGATTTTACACACTTAACTCGTAGATAACTCGAAAGAATAATCTATATTTCAAGGGACGGTGTATTTTTTAGAAGAAGGCAAGTCTCTGGTATGTTTCCGCATGCAATGCTCTGTTCCAGGTCACGTGATGTCCAGATTGTTTCTAAGAACTGATGTGGTTAGGCTGAAATTAAGGTTGATGAAATATAGAAATTACCTGATATAGAAGGATTGTATGTATTTTCAGTGATTAATATAAGGTATAGCAAGAATAAATCTTGTGAAATAAGTAAATGACGGTTTGTGATAAATAACTTGATTATTGTAAAATGGGGTTTGTTATGATGATTAGACAGTCAAATGAGCTATTCAGCATCAAATACTGAGTTTATTTATCATGAGCCACTTATAGCAGTTATTTCATTTTATGATGATTAGCTTCAATGTATGATAATAGAAAGTTATCGAATGTGATCATATTAAAATTCAGACTAGACTGTGAAACAGAAGTAGCAATAATGCCATGGTTTAGATAAAACATAGAAGATGCTGTCATTATAAGCAAGAAAATGGCTAATGAATATCATTGTCTGTAAAAGAACGTCTCAAGTTCTGTGAAATCACCTTCTCACGCATTAAAAATACCAATACTATGTCCGAAACGAGAAATCTTTCGAGTTGTCTTGATTATCTATAATATACACTTGGGAAGCCGTCCGCGATTCGAAGTCACGAGCGGTTAACCCACTGAATGGCGCGTGAGCACCAACACCTTAACGGCCAATTCTTAATCGACATGCATCCAACTAATGCCCGATAATCTGTTGCCAGCAATTAGTGGCCTTGTATCCATGACACGGTGTCGCCACGATGCAATTGCTATCCATCAACCACTGCATCAACTCATGAAAGTCCTTTACACTGAGCACCGCCTGTACCTTCTCGTATAGCAAAGCGTCGGTGATTCCAGGTTTCATGGCAATGTGCGGGAGCACCGATACCAAGAGCTTTGTCCACAAATCCTTGTTAATTTCGGCATTCAAATCGACCCAAATGGGCAGACAAGGCCCGTGATGTGGAACAGGCACAATAGTAGGATTGCCTGCTTCCTTTTGCAGCGAGTGGCTGCGCACCACAATGTCACACGAGATCTGCTCCTTATCAATGAGCCGCGATTCGTAGTTTTCGAACTTGAAAGTCTTGTCTATCCGCATAAAGTCAATCTCATCTGCAGAGACCTGCTCTAGTATGGTGCTCATCTCGCCCGGCCGGATGCCTTGCGATAAGATGAGCCCTTTGCCTGTCTGCAGCACATCAGTCAACGTCTGCTTGAATTTGCTGGCATCTTGGAAGAATTCGGGCCCGAAATATCGTGGCGAGAGCGTGCTCTTGAATTTGTCGCTCACAACAAACTTGGTTTCGGCGCCAACAGAAACATATAGAATCTCCCGATCCTGGAGAAGACTATCCGTGGCCTCTCTGACGAGCGGTTCGCCGTAGGGGTTGAGGAGGATTTTGACGATGTTGGGGTCGAAATTAGTCTCGCGCGTCGAGAATATCGCCTTGAGAATGGACCGAAGATCATCGTTGTTCTTGGTGGCTATTGGCTCCCTGCTCTCACGCACAAAAGCACTCGATCCCAAAAGATGCTCCTTTTGCCTCATTGATATGTCTTCCATTTTCTCGCATAGATTCGCATGCGATTCACCGACCTGTGGAACAATTGTGTAGGCGTCCACATTCTGCTGAAATGTTGCAAACAAAGGCATCTCGTCGCTGACATTAATCTCTGTCGAGGTGTCGAATTTCTTCCAAAATTCCAAGAAGAATCGGAAGTTCATCTTGGTCAAGTCAGACTCCTGGATTTGCCCGTCTTCTATTCCTTGCATTACCATATTCTGAAATGTTTCAACACCCTTGTGAACCGCGCCCGCTCCTCCAAACAGTCGTCTCAATGTACCCCATTTCTGTTTCACAAGTTTGGCATCGAGGCCGTCAAAAAACTCGGCGATGGAGTCAAAATCAATGGCATCCTTGATGAATGCTTTGGATATGACGACCGCACGGTACAAGAGTGTAGCCTCTGACTTTTCCAACTTGATATTTCTCCGAGGTCTTTTACCTTGGGACACTGTGACTTCTTGTTCTGCAGCAGCTTCCACAACCTTGCGTGCTCGTCTCGATTTTTTGAGTTTCGAGAACACATCTGTTCCATTAGCATGGTCAACGAGTTCGTTTTCTGCGTCATTTGGATAATCTTCGTCGCCCAAGGCCTGAAGCCTGTTCTTTCCGCGACGGCGGCCAGTTTTGGGCCTCGCCTTCTTCTCGCTGGGCTTCTCAATGTACAATTTCATGTCCGATTGAATCACCCGCTTCTTGAACATCTTCATGTTTTTGCGGCTCAACTTCTCGATGTGACTGGCCTTAATGGCTTCAATTTGCTCGGGCGTGATCGGATGCTCGAGCAGATTCAAGATGAGTATCTTCTTCTCAACTTGCCTGTCATCAAACTCAATCATCACTTTCCGCACCTCGATTTGCGCAGTGTCCGCCAAGTACGAGATATCGCGGGCAACTGTCTTCAAGTCCGTGGTGGTGGAGTTGTCCAACATCTTATCCAACTTCCGGCTCAAGGAGGCACTTTTAATCACCGCACCTCCAGCCTCGCGGATCAAATCGAGCAAATGCGACCGTCTTGTCATGGACCTCATAGATCCTTCAGCTTTCATTGCCGGAGGCTGGGCCTGTCTTCTCCGGTCAGGCACGCGTGGCTTGGCAACAAAGGTTGGCAAATCGAGGGACGAGAGGGAAGGTTTGGCGGCTTCATCCTCCGCTTTTACTCTGATCTCAGCGGACGAGGAGGGAGATTGAGGCAGGTGGGCGTCTGCGGCGGCTGCATCAGCGGTAGGGTCGTAGGCGCCATCATCACTAGACACAGAGGCCGGGTCAGCGTCGGCACCAGCGTAAGATATGGCCTTTTTCAGGCGGCGAGGCATTCTTCTCTGTTCGCCCGAGAGATCTGAGGCTTCTGGAAGAGGAGCCGGCAGGCAGTCAGCGGAGCCAGGCTGGCGCCTGAGTTTCTGTTTTTTTGGAGCGGGAGAAGTGCTGGCGACGGAGAACATGCGGCGCTTCTTCTCAAGCAACGAGTCGCTGGAAATCTTGCCCAACTTCAGCGAGAGCTTCTTGTTCCAGGCCTCAAGCGATAGGCTGGAGGGCTTGGACGGCCAAACAAAGGGTTTGGGAGCGTCGCAGGCCTCCGAGCAGAACTGCTTGGCGAAGTACCGATAGAACTTGAGCTTGCCCTCATTGTCGTATAGCTTGGACACGGCACACTCGTCGTAGGGCTCCGCGTACTTCTTGAAGGGCTTAAGGGACTTTCCGTTGCTGAGGTACGTGGGAAGCTGCTCGTATAAGCGAGTGTAGGGACGGTAGTCGGCTATGCCCATGATGTTTCGGGCAATGCCGCCCGAGGTGATGCCAGAGGCGGCCAGGGCGTGGATGTGCAGGTACACCTGGTGGAACGGCGGAAAGACCTGGTTGAAGGAGGGCACGGGCGGGCTGGAAAGCGGGGCATCGGCATCGGCATCGGCATCGGCGTCGGGCCCAAAGGAAGTGTCGCCCGCAACACTCAGCACATCGTACAAGTCCAGCAGGTCGGAGGGCAAGTCACGGAGAAACTTGATGGCATAGAGGCGCTGCTTGGTCTCGGGAAGCTCGACGTTGAGCTTCTCGACATAGCCGCCCTGGTGGAGCTTCAAGCACACGCTCTTGAAGAACTTGGCGGCGGACACGGAGCCGTCGAGCTTGAACTCCTTCTTGAGGTCGGAAAAACCGCGGAGCTGGTTGGGGGCGGCCTTGAGCGCAGCCACAATGAGCGTCTTGAGGCGGCCCACGTCACGGGACGCGTCGAGATCGTCGCCGGCGTCGGCAAGGTCGCTGGCGGCAAGCGCGGGCGAGGCAAACTTGACGTGCACGGAGTGGGTGGTGTGGGTTTTGTTGAGGTAGACGCTCTTGCAGCGGATGAGGGAGGCGGCCTCAAGCTTCTGGAGGCGAAGGCGGAGAGAACGGGCGTCCTGGCCGGACTCGCGGGCAAGCTGCGGGTTCAAGATGCCGTCGGGCCCGTGGCGGGCAATGACCACCAACAACTGGAAGGGGAGGTCGCCCAAGCTGGACTTCAAGGCGTGGTAGTTGATGGTGTTGGTGAGGTAGCGGAACTGGCACTCTTCGGTGGGCCGCACGGAGACGGGGTTGGCGGGATCGAGTTCGAATCTCAGCAGGAGCCGGTGGTAGTCGAGGTCGGCGCGCGAAAGCTCAACGCCGGCGGCCAGCACCGAGAGAAGCGCCGGGCAGGCGGTGGCGACCAAGGCGGCCCACGTGACCTGCCGCTGGAAGTCGTCGAGCGGGCCGTGGCCGAGGCGGGCGGCGAGCGTCCACACGTCGGCGAGCGGCACGGGGTCCGACACGGCGAGCGCCGCCAAGAGCTGGTTGACGAGCTGCGCCACGGTGCAGGGCGGCATGGCGGGCGGGAGAAGTCCGAGAGGGCGGGCGGGGGCGGGCCGTGGCTGGGAAGAGGCTGAAACCACGCTGAAACCCGCCGCCACGGGGCGGTGGCGGCGCCCAAACAATCCAGGGCTGGGAGGAGGCGCGAGCGCGGGCCGCGCACGACCCGCGACACCCGTGCCTCTGGCCACACCCCCGCGCGCGCTGCAGCCTCCTCCTTCTCTCCTTCTCTTCCTCTCTTCTTCTCTTCCTCTCCTTTCTTCTTCTTCCCTTCTTCTGTTCCTCTTTCCCTTTTTCTCTTTTTCTCTTCTTCTCTTCTTCTCTTCTCATGGACTCTGACGACGAGCCGCTCACGTTGTCGGCCTCCACGCTTGCTGCGCTCCAGCAGTTTAAGCAGGAGGAGACGCAGAAGAAGGAGGAGTTTGACCGGCTCTTCCAGCAGCTGGAGGACCGCTTCGAGCGCCAGCGCTTCTCCATCGACGCCTTCAAGGAGGACTGGCAGCTCTCGCAGTTTTGGTACACGGACGACACCTCCGAGGTGCTTGCGCGCGCGCTCTTGCACGGCGCCTCCGCCGACACCGTGATTGCCATTGCCAGTGCGCCGGCGGTGTACGCGGCCATCACCCGCATGCTGCCGGAGGAGCTTCCCACCGAGCACATCTACCTCTTGGAGTACGACACGCGCTTCGAGGTGATGGCGGGCAAGGAGCACTTTTTCCGGTACGACTACAACCACCCGGAGGACGTGCCGGAGCGGCTCCGCCACGCGTGCCACCGGCTCTTGATCGACCCGCCGTTTCTCGAGGAAGAGTGCCAGACCAAGTCGGCTGCGGCCGCCCGCAATCTCTTGGTGGCCGACGGGACGCCGCACATAGTGTCGTCCACGGGCGAACGCATGCGGGACATCATCCGCAAGACGTACCCGGAGACGCGGCTCACGTCGTTCTTGCCCGAGCACAAGAACGGCTTGAGCAACGAGTTCCGCTGCTATGCGTCGTTCGAGTGCCCGCAGTGGTCCTTTGCAGAGTAGCCACTACATAGCGTGCCATGAAACCCGTACACAAAAGCAGTACACCAGACTCGCGCACCGTACAACCCGTACACTAAACCATCACCCAAACCCGTACACTAAACCACCACCCAAACCCGTACACCAAAACCACCGTATAGACCCGTACACCGTAATTCGCGCCACAGACGCCCGTACACCCACACTCGTCCCCGAGCCCACGGCCCAGCCGGCCCGCCATGGCGGTCCAGACAGCCCGTAACCGGCCCTCACGTGCATACACACGGCTGCCCGCGCCAGCACCCGCTTTCCCGGCCCGGCTAGCCCCGCGCAAGCGCGGCCGCGCAGCCCTAACGTGGGGGTCGTGCGCGCACCGCCCCGCCGTGCACGTCGCATCCCGCGACCACCAAAAAAAATTTTCCGGCCTCTTTCTTCTTCACCACCAACAATGTCTTTCTCCGATTTCTCCAAGGTCGAGACCCTCAAGTCTTTGAACGAGTTCTTGTCACAAAAGTCCTACATTGACGGGTATGTTTGAATCAGCCGCCGCCCAATTCGCCCCGTCGGGCGGATCGAGTGGTGGCCTGGGCTTTCTTAATGATGATCGCAATCTTTGGTCCGTGTTTTAGAGGTGCTTAAGACCCACCGCATGAGTGACTTCGAAGATTTTAATAAACAAAATCCTGAAACGTGCCCACCCCTTTGTGTCCCGACCCGATTACTAACAAGCCAGCGACGCTGCTACCCAAGCTGACGTGACTGTCTACAAGGCCTTCCAAAAGTCCTACCCAGACTTTGCCAGATGGTTCAACCACATCGCTTCTTTCACCGAGGAGTTCGAGACCTTGCCAGCCGGTAAGGCCCCAGCCGCTGCCGCCGCTGCTGAGGAGGACGACGACGATGTCGACTTGTTCGGATCCGACGACGAGGTCGACGAGGCTGCCGAGAAGTTGAAGGAGCAAAGATTGGCCGAGTACGCCGCCAAGAAGGCTGCCAAGGGCCCTAAGCCTGCCGCCAAGTCCATTGTCACCTTGGACGTCAAGCCATGGGATGACGAGACCGACTTGGACGAGATGCTTGCCAACGTCAAGGCCGTTGAGATGGAGGGTTTGACCTGGGGTGCCCACCAATTCATCCCTGTTGGTTTCGGTATCAAGAAGTTGCAAATCAACTTGGTTGTCGAGGATGCTTTGGTTTCTTTGGATGACTTGCAGGCTGCTGTTGAGGAGGACGAGGACCACGTCCAGTCCACCGACATTGCTGCCATGCAAAAGTTGTAAGTTCGCCGAACGCACTTAATCCTTGTTTATTTTTATTGTATAAGAATGAATACTCATGAAACGATATGCTATACTTCTCAGCGAATACTTGAAACGACTTGCTGCTTCTCAGAAATCCACGAAACGATATGCTGCTCATGCGGGTATTAAGGAAACCGCATGCTATACTTCTCAAAGCGAATGTCCATGGACCGATGCTATTTCTCAAAGCTACCCATGGATCGATGCTGTTTCACCCATGGACCGATGCTATTTCTCAAAGATACCCATGGATACGCCTTCTCAAAGCTACCCTTGGATGCTTCTCAAAGCTACCCTTGGATGCTTCTCAAAGCTACCCTTGGATGCTTCTCAAAGCTACCCTTGGATGCTACTTCTCCGATGCTCCTTCTCAAAGCGGATGGTAGTCGACCCCGTCCTCGAGCCATTCCTCGAGCACCTTCTCCTGACTAACGCCTCTTCTCCACACTTCCTGGACAATCCACTGCAACGAGTAGAGCGTGCCCATTTGCGCGTTGTCGATAAGCGTGTTCATGAACGTCATGAGCCGCTCTCTTTCGTACTTGTCCAAACACTCACACGCCACCGCATACACGGGCCACACCATTTGTGTCACTGTGGGGCTGGCGCTGGGCATCGACTCGTAAGCATCGATGAACTCGTAGATACTGGCGTGGATGAGCTTTTCCCGTGCACTGGTCTTGAAAATCCGAAGCAAGGTGATGTACACGGCAATGCCCCAGCATTGGGCCCCTTTTAGATGGAGGATGTAGCTTTCGTTGTCCTTGAAGGCAATGTAGTCTCGATACCTGAGCAATCTGCCCTTGATCGACTCGCTTTTTTGATGAAACTTCGCATCGTCCTCAAGCTCCCCCTTGTAGTGCAGGTGTCGAAGGGAGCACACCTCGAACATAGCACGGAAAATCTCGCCGGGGCAACCCATCATCTGGGTGGTTGATATCGTGTTGAAGCTGGACCCATACAAGTCGGGCTTGCAAAACGGCAATCTGCAGTCGGGCGACACCACGGCACTCACGGTGTCATACCAAGAGAGAACCACTATAAGGGCACCCTTGGACTCGTGATTCAAAAGCGACTCGCAGAACTGCTCGTCGCTGCAAATGGAGCCAAACACCTCCAAAAAGTACCGAGAGAGCGACGATTGGCCCTTGTCGAGGACGGCAAAGAGAATGTGCACGTTCACCAACACGAGTATGATGAAGGACTGTGAGTACTTTTCCTCCCTGGTCTGCTCCACATTCTCATTGTTGGTGATGTAGGCAATCAAGTACTGCATTGTGCTGTTGATGTGCGCTATGCCTTGCTTGTAGTACTCATTGCCGCCCTCTTTGGAGTACAAGTGGATGCATGCCAAGGATATAAAACAGCTCCGGGCTAGGTTAAAGTCACAGTACCGAAGGGCGAGTGTGGGCCACGGCGAGTGTGGGTGGGCGTCAAGCAATGGAAGGAGCTTCTTGAAAAAGTGCTTCAACATTTTGTTTTCCTCCTGGTACGGAATCTTCAATGAAGACTTGGGGGCCTGGCTCGCAAGAGTTTCGACGTCCCGGTCAAAAATAGTATGGGAGCGGGCAGGCTGAGGCGGCAGAATTGCGTTGGGTTTGCTGGGTTCTTGCGGTAGGAAGTCGTCGCCGAAGATTTGACTGAAGAGCAACTCGTCGTTCTCACGAGACGTCAGCCTAGGCATGTTCAAGATGGCGTCGAGGCTCAAATCCAGAACGCCACCTGCGGAGTTAGGCGATACTCGGCGGTCAGCACGGTATGGGGCGTGGCTGGGGCTATTCTGGTGGTCTGACGAGGAGCGTGGCTGCGATCCGGCTGCCGGAGCGGCGTAGTGCACGTCGAGGGGCAAAGAAGAATGCAGGCCCGAAAACGGGGGCGAGATGTCTTTCTTGCCATTCTGGAACTCAAGATGAAGGTCCGGGTGACCCGAAGCGGTTGACGGGACATGAGGGATGTTGGGGCCGCGGCTTTTGGGGGTCTTGGGCTGGGCCTTGGCCACCGCGTGCCTGCTGCGGACGTCGGTGTCAAAAGAAAAACGGACACTGTAGCCCTCACACACGCGGCCGGTGGAGCTGCAGTTGTTGCACGAGGGCTTTGTTTCGTCGCATTTGCGGTGTCTGGGGTTAGTAAAGCGCGCGGAGGGTAGGACGCCACAGGCGGGGCTCAAGATCCGTACCGTTTCTTGCAGGTCCAGCAGCCCGTGCGGACCCGGGTGATTTTGGACATGGGCGGGAAGAAATGGGAGCACCGAATGGAGCCGGGAAGCGACTGAGTCAACAGACAGTGGAGGGCCGCGCGCAGGAACCGGTGCCGGTTCCCCATTCGGGTGATAAGACCCGGGGCGCGCGCGGTCCGCACAGCATGCGCGCATCGGGGCAAAACATGCGGCCCGCGCAGCACCCGACCAGCGCCCAACGGCTCAGAAGTACTGGCCCACAAAGTTCGGTTTGAGCCCGTTTGCAGGGCGCGTCGTGCGGAGCGCGTCCGGCTCAAACTCCACCACCGCAGAGCTCGGGATGCGCGTGCCCATGGGCCAGCGGGTGTCGGACTTGGCGTCCTTCCAGCTGGCCACCGGCTCAAAGCGCAAGTTGTCGTTTTCCTTGGTGAAGCGGAGCCGCAACGCCACGAGCTGGTCGAAGAGGTGGCCCAAGTCCGTGAGCATCAACGCCGACGACGCCGGGAAGTGCGTGCGGTCCAAGTCGAGCGACGTCATCGAGTCGAGGCGGGCCACAAACTTGTCGTTCTTGCGGCCGGCCATTTTCAGGCGGAGCCGCGCCAAGCGCGCAGGCTCGTCGGCCGCCGCCGCAGGGGCCGGTTTGCCCGTTTTGGCCTGGAGCGCCACGAGCGAATAGTGCACCAACCCGATGGCCTGGCCCACCTGGCCCTTCTGGTAGAACTCAATGGCTAGAAAGAGGCCCAGGTACGCGGACACGTAGCGCAAATACACCTGGGAGTAGTCGAGCCAGCCGACGCCGGACGGCCGCACAAGGAGGTCCGCGGCAGCCGGCGGCGCCGCCATCTGGCGAAAAAGCGCCTGGCACGCCTCCACCTCGTTGGCCACCCAGATGGCCACGCGGCACAAGACGCCGTTGTTGCTGGAGGCAAACGCGGGCGGCCCGCTTTCGTCGGACGGCAGCGCCGCCCGCGCCGCCCACAGCGCCTTGCACAAAATCGACGTCTGAATGCCGATGTGGCTGATTTTTTCAAGCACCACATAGACAATGGGGTCCACGCGAACGGTGTCGGGGACGTCTGCGGCCAGGGCCGAGAAGCGCGCGGCAAACGCCGCCATGGCTAGCGCCCGGCGGTAGTAGTCCAGCACGTGGCGCCACTTGACGTCGGAGTCGGCGTCGGGGGGCGCCTCGATCAAGTCGCTGACGAGCTGCGCGCCGAGCTGCGTGTATGCAAAGGCCGCGGACACGAGCGCCACCTGCACGTCTGCGGCAAGGGTCCACGGAAGGGATTCAGGGGCCCGGTGGCGAGAAAAGGCCAGGTTTTTGGGGGCCAGCAGCAAATGCAGCCACGGGGGCGGGCCCGAGCCGAGGGCGGCGGCCAGAGTCACGTGGACCACGGCAGACAAGTCGGTGCTGGCGCACGAGGCCACGGCCACGTGGAACACCGTCTGGATGTAAGCCTCAAGGGCGGCGACGTAGCTTGCGGCCAGGGACGCGGCGTCACGCGAGAGACGCGGCACGGCAAGCCGCGCGGGGAGCACCTGCTCGGCAAGGGCCGACACGGGGGCCGCCACGGGCAGCGGAGCGGGGGGCGTGTTCGGAAGGACAATCATGGAGAAGTAGTGGGAGGCGGGCGAGGGCCGGCTGCAGGACTATGGAGTCGCGGGGCTTGGGTTGTCTGCAGTACGCTGGAGGGCGCGGGAGCCGCCAAGGCTGCAGGACTATGAGCGCGCACCGCTACCACCACCTTACAAGCCAATGGCCGAGTGGAACTACGGCATCGTGATCGACAGCGGGTCGTCCGGGTCACGTGTGCAGGTCTACAAGTGGCCCGCGCCCGGCGGCCCCGACGGCGGCCCCGACAGCGCCGCCGCGCGGCCGCCGCAAATCGTCCAGGAAGACGGCTGGAGCCACCGCATCACGCCCGGAATCTCCGCCCTCGCCGACCGGCCCCGCCGCGCCTGGGCCGACCACTACAAGCCGCTCATGCGCTTTGCGGAGTCCGTCGTTCCCGCCGAAAAACACCCCGCCACGCCCGTGTACGTGTTGAGCACGGCCGGCATGCGGCTCTTGCCCCCCGCCAAACGGCAGGCGCTCCTCGAGGCCACGTGCCGCGGAATCGGGGCCAACACGCGGTTCCAGAGCCACCCGTGCGCCGAGCACGTGCAGCTGATCGACGGCGCCACCGAGGGCATCTACGGGTGGCTCGCACTCAACTACCTCATGGGGACGTTCAACGACTACGACGCCAGCGCCGCGGCGCCGCCCAGCGTGGGCTTCATGGACATGGGCGGCGCGTCGACGCAGATCGCGTTCATGCCGTCGCTGGCGGACGAGATCGCCAAGCACGACGAGGACTTGGCCACGGTGGTGCTCCGCAACAGCAACGGGCTGGAGCAGAAATGGCGGGTGTTTGTGGAGACGTGGCTCGGGTTTGGCGCCAACCAGGCGCGGGCACGGTACCTCCAGCACTTGATCGGGTTGGCCACCAGCGCCAACCCGGCGCTGAAGCGGCGCACGGTGCTAGACCCGTGCATGCCCAAGGACGCCGTGCTTCCCCAGCAGCGGCACGAGGGCCGGGTGTATGAGGTCCGCGGCACGGGCAACTACGAGCAGTGCCTCCGGGAAATCTACCCGTTGCTCATGAAACACTTCCCGTGCACGGACGAGCCGTGTCTCTTCAACGGCGTGCACGCGCCCCGCATGAACTTCGACGCCGACCGCTTTGTGGGCGTGTCCGAGTACTGGTACACGGCCAACGACGTGTTCCACAGCGGCGGCGAGTACAACTTCCACACGTTCAACGCCAAGGTCAAGGCCTTCTGCGAGAGTCTGTGGGACGACGTGGTGCTGCGTTCGCGCAACGGCGACTACTCCAACTTGCCCGAGCCGTTTCTTCTTTCTGCGTGCTTCAAGGCGTCCTGGGTCATCAACATTCTTCACGAGGGCTTCAGTCTCCCGCGGCTCGACGCAGACATCGACGACCCCAACGAGTCCAACGACTCAGACAAAAACGACAAAAACGAGTCCAACGACTCCAAAAACGACTCCAACGACGCCAAAGACCCCTCCGCCGTCCACGTGCCCTTCAAGCTGGCGCTGTCCATCGGCGGCAGCGAGTTGTCCTGGACCTTGGGCAAGATGCTCTTGGTGGCCTCCGCCCAGCTTCCCGCCCACGACGGCGCCTTGCCGGTGGGCGTCACCGCCAGCACCCTCTCGCAGGCCTTGCTTGACGCCGACTCCGACTCCGACTCCGACGACTCTGCCGCCCGCGCCCTGCCCGTGTACGTGCTCGTGCTTCTTTTCCTCGTGTTTCTTGTGGCCTACAAGTTCGGCCGCACCACGTGCCACCGCTTGTTCTCGCAGACGGCCAAGTATGCGCCCGTGGGCGTGCGCTGGGGCCTGGTGGCTCCGCTGAGGTCGGCCCTCAAGAACTCGCTCAACCTCGTCCGCGCAAAGTGCCCGTCGTTTCTCCGCTCGTACATGGGCAGCGTGGTCTCGGCCTTGGAGCTGCAGGACCACGAGTCCATGTGCGTGGAGATGGAGGAGGGCAACTTCATCTCGCCCCCGCCCGAGAGGTCCTCTGCGTCCGTGCTCCGGACCCGTTCCACCATCAATCTTAATGCCGACGCCGGCGACATGAGCAGGTCTTCGGAGTTTAGCCGGCCCTTGGAGTTTATGAACAAGCCTTTTTCCAAGGTCAACCCGGCCTTTGCCGCCCACCGCCTGGACAGTAGAGACTCGGTGAAAATGCCCTCTACGTCACGGTCGGTTTCGCGGTCCCGAAACGTTGACTAGATGGCTTTTTTGCGCCTTTATTGTCAAGGCATGAAGGGGGTGCTTTAAAGAAGAGGTTTTCATTTGTCAAAAGAGGTGGCTTTCCTCCTTTGTCAGAGAATAAAGAAGTGTTCTTTTTTTTTGTCAAAAGAGGTGGCTTTTCTCCTTTGTCAGAGAAGAAAGAAGTGTTCCTTTTTTTTTGTCAAGGAAGAGATTTTCCTTTGTCAGAACAGTAAAGAGGTGTTTTATTTGTCAAAGAAGAGGTTTTCCTTTATCAAAAAAGAGGTTTTCCTTTGTCAAAAGAATAAAGAGGTGTTTTATTTGTCAAAGAAGAGATTTTCCTTTGTCGAAGAATAAAGAGATTTCTCCTGCCTTCTGGAAGAATGAAATGCTTCGTTGTCAAAGAATAAAGAAGTATCTTTATTGGTGCAACTCCCTTGTTTCGAGTGTTGGCGGTTTTGCTACCGCTTCGTTTTCTGACCTATCCGGTTCTGTGATTGTGTCATGTGATCGTCTCTGCTTGTGCCTCTTTCTGTGTGCTTATTCTACTTGTGCTTATATCCACTGGCACTTTCCATCTTGTGCTTGACTGGCGCTCACAAACTCTTTGTGTGCATGTGCATTGTCTCAACTCAATCACAACCACCCACTCTCGGGCCCAAACTGCTTGGACCTTCGGAGACGTTGAACTTGCTTGGCCCTTCCTGGCCTCGAAACTTGCTCGCATCATAGTCCTCAGCCACAGTGTACCTCTCTCATGTATCAATACCTCAAGCGCCCCTTTGTGGTTCTTATGGTTATCTGGGTTAAGTTGAATGGCGTGTGCTCACGACATATCAGCTCAGGTCTAGTTCTGCGGGCCGAGCCGCCCCCAGACTACGATGCTGGCAACTTGATCATCGACATGAAGCCTACAGAGCCTTTTCACAGCCGCATCCGGACCATCCGTGGTGTGGGTGGGTCTCGAAAAGACAGATTGATGAACTTTGCTAAGACTCCGCGTCACCATGGCTCCCCACAGGCCCTGGACTCGTTGCTGTCTGCTCCCGTGAGTCCTGGTTATGGTACACAGGCTCCGTTATCGCCAGTCGTCGTGCTGGACCATTCTCTGCCTAAATACATCAAGTCCGCCGCGGCCACTGCGGGCTATAGAGAGAGATACCGCCATGAGCGAGTCTTGGTGCCCCTGCCATTGGGTTCTGCTTTGGCAGCGGATTCCGGGCCTCCTCCTGATGACGACCGAACTCGTGGCCGTTTTGCCGAGAGCTTGTTGGAATTCCGTCTAGACGTTGCTTCCCCCTCGGGCCGAGAAAAGCTGACCATAGTCAAGGTGAGCCGGCCTTCTAAGGGATTGGGCACGGATAAGCCAACAAAGTCCGGCCGCTCCGGAAACCGGCTCTCTGTCGACTTCGCCTCGAGCCGCAACCTGGTCCTGACAGCACAGAATCTCGTGATTTCCACACACCTTCGAGCTAAAGATGATATGCAAACGTTGGTGGCAGACACTCGCAGTCTTGGTGCAGATGATGTCTTGCTGGAAACGCTCGGGAGAGACGTGCCGACAGTGAACCTAGAATACTCTGTTCCTCGAACATTTGCTGCAGACAATGGCGATGCCGCCGATTTGGGACCCTCTGCAGGGACGCAAACGTATTTTGGAGATCTCTCCGAAGAAGGCCGATTGCAGCGTGGAAGTTTGGCCTTTGAGACGGGAATGAAGACCAGACACCCTGGCTATCAAACCTCGGCAGTTAAGGTCCAGATGGTGGATACCAAGGGCAATAGCCTGGGGAGCGGGCTGCTAGCAGACCTCAGTGAACCACTGAATGATCTGAATCCTGGAGACCTTGGCAATGCACACGGTTCTGCCGATAGCGCAACAATTTCTAGTGATGCCGATGAGTCTGAAGATTTGGATGAGTCTGAAGATTGGGATGAGTCTGAAGATTGGGATGAGTCTGAAGATTGGGATGAGTTTGGAGAATTGGATGAGTTTGGAGAATTGGATGAATCGGAAAATTTGGGTGAGCCTGAGGATCTGGATGAGCCTAAAGATTTGGGTGGTTCTGATGATGAGTCTTTGGACGATCTTTTGATTTGAAAAATATCTGGATGGTTGAGGTGATTCTAGTGATGATTCCTTGAATGCTTCTTTGATTCCTTGGATGCTTCTTTGATTCCTTGGATGCTTCTTTGATTCCTTGGATGCTTCTTTGATGACTTCAAAGGTGATTCCTGGATGGCTTGGATGATTCCTGGATGATTCTTCGATGACTCTAACATGAATCTTGGATGCATCTTTGAGGATGCCAAAAATGCTTTTTTGGATCTCAAAAAAGACGGAAAGATCCACTCGCTTGGTGCTCCGACAACACGACAGTTGGAAATCCAATGATGCCAGAACAAGAACTGCCCCGACAATCACACGGCACAATGGACGGTGGTAACTTTTCAGAGCGGACAATAAAATCACAGCTTTCCAGAAGGCAGAAAAAGTGACAAGAGCGCCTCACACCGGAACCAAAAAGGGCACGAAAGCGCCGAAGTTATGGGTGCAATGAAGGGTGCAGGACGCGAGGTGGAACCCGAGCGAGGAAGAGCCGGTGGGAGTGCGGGCTTGTCTGCAGTACACGATAAGATGGGCATCGCACACTGCGAAAAATCAACCCTCCAAAAACACCAGGCATCACATTCTAGGGTGACAGTTGACACACAAAAATGAGAGTCAAAAAGCCAACATCCAAAAGAGGCACGACCCGCATGCGGGAGGGCATCAAGAAAAAGGCGTCGGCACAAAGAAAGAAAAACAGAAAGTTGGCCAAGAAAGACGTGACATGGAAGTCGCGGGTCAACAAGGACCCAGGAATCCCCTCGAGTTTTCCGTACAAAGAACAGATCATCCAGGAGTTGGAGGAGAACAGAGTGGCCGAGAAACAGAGAAGAGCCGAGTTGCGCTTGAAAAAACAGCAGGAGAGAGAGGCCGCCTTGGCCAGCGGACAGGCCGCCCCAGAAGACGACATTGACATCGAAAGCGAGGAGGAAGACGAGCAGGAGGGCGGCTTGGCGGCCTTGTTGGACTCGGCACAGCAGGCGGCACGTGACTACGACGACGACGACATGGCGGCCGGCAACGACGACATGGACGAGGACGAGGACGTGGAGTACGAGCTCAGCGACGCCGAGGTCGACGGCAGCGGCGACTTGGACAAGTCGCGGAAGTCTTTTGACAAGATCTTCAAGTCCGTGGTGGACGCGTCGGACGTGGTGTTGTACGTGTTGGACGCACGGGACCCCGAGTCGACCCGAAGCAGAAAGGTGGAGGAGGCGGTGTTGCAGGCCGGCGGCAAGCGGTTGATTTTGGTGCTCAACAAGGTGGACTTGATCCCCACGGACGTGTTGACCAAGTGGCTCAACTTCTTGAAGCTGTCGTTCCCGACGGTGCCGGTCAAGGCCAGCAGCGGGGCGGTGGGGTCCAGCACGTACAACAAGAACTTGTCCAACAGCTTGACGTCCAACAACTTGTTGCATGCACTCAAGTCGTATGCCGCCAAGTCCAACTTGAAAAGAACCATTGTGGTGGGTGTGATTGGGTATCCCAATGTGGGCAAGTCGTCGATCATCAACGCATTGACCAACAGACACGGCAACTCGCTGCGGGCGTGTCCTGTGGGCAATGTTGCCGGCGTGACCACCGTGATGCGGGAGGTCAAGATCGACAACAAGCTCAAGATCTTGGACTCGCCCGGAATCGTGTTTCCGGACGAGGTTTCCGGCAAAAAGAGCGTGGGCGAGTCCAAACTAGCCCTTTTGTCGGCCATCTCGCCCAAGAATATCCGCGACCCGGTCATGGTCATTGAGCATTTGTTGAGGAGGTTGTCCAAGGATGACGCCATGGCCAACGCGGTCAAGGAGTACTACGCCATCCCATCGTTGCCGTCACAGGACATCAAAGACTTCACCAAGCAGTTTTTGATCCACGTTGCGCGGTCGCGCGGCCGCTTGAGTCGAGGCGGAATCCCCAACATCGAGTCCGCAGCCTTGACTGTGTTGAACGACTGGAGGGACGGCCGGATCACCGGCTGGGTGTTGCCCAATGCCGCCAAGGTGCATGTGGAGGACCCCACGGGCCCCAAGAGTGCATTGAGAGGCGAAAGGGAGCCTGCGAAGCAGGAAAACACCGTGGTGGTCAGCGAATGGGCCAAGGAGTTTGATTTGGATGGTTTGTTGGGGGACAACTTCGGGCTCAACTAGCAGAAACCAACCTGCAGCGACGCTCCCGATGTGTATAGGGCACTAAACATGATATAGATCTGTGCATATCGCTGTAAATACAAGCCAACTCGCTTGGCTGACGAAGCCAAGGCCACTTTGGTTTTTTGCTGAAATGGCTCGTGTTGCTAACTTATTTTAAACAAGCGACTTCAGGCAACTAGCCCTGTAGGAGGGTCAATTTCACTTGCTTCACATTTTCTAATACTACTAATCGTCTTATTTTGAAATCTGAAAGTTTTTGTCTGACGCATCTCCTTTAAATGTTGTTCTGGATGACAGAGGCAGTAGTTTCATTTTTTCATTTACATTCTTTTTGCTGTTATTGAAATAAATGATATCTTCGTTTATAATAGTCTCTTATTTGCGCCAAGATCTTTAAAACATAATCCTCCTTTAAGTCCCATGAATACTGATCAACTCAATTCAATCATCAGGTTCAGAAGAAATAAAAATGATAGATTTGAGATAAATGAGTTAATTTATTTAACAGCATTCCAAGATCCTGATTTGCAATTTATTACATATTTTCTATTCAAGGAAACCCTTGTTCTTTTCACTTCCGGTTTAATTAGATGATCTTTTTACTTCTGTTTTAATTGGATCCTTTTTTTTCTTCTACTTCAATTGGATTCTCTTTACCTCGTTTAATCAGGTTTTTTTTAACCTTTGGTTTAATTAGTTCTTTTTTACCTTTTGTTCTATTAGATTTTCTTTTTACTTCTTGTTTAATGAGATTCTTCTTTTGACTTCTTGTTTAATGAGATTCTTCTTTTACATGTGGTTTAAATAATCAGTTTTCTCATCTATCTGATTCTAATAAACTATTTCCTCAACATTCCCTGGGTGTGTTTTATTGAATTTTAATTGCATTTAACTCAGACGTCATTGAGGCAAAGGCAATGCTTTTCTAAGTACTCCTTATTTTCAAGTATTAAATTCTAAACCAGTTTCATGGATTAACTTTATTGGACGGAAGGGTTTAAATTAGTTAATTTAGCTTATTTGATTTGAATTATGTAATGCAGTCGTTTTTAGAATTTAAAATGGTGTGAGCTGAAATGCGTTGGTTCGAAAGCGTCTAAACAAATTGAAAACTCTTAAAAGAACTGGTTTTTAGGAATTTAGGTCCAACATTTCTAGATAATCAGAAGAATAAGGATTGGATTATTTGATCTGAGCTATCAAAACCACTTCGAGTGTGTAATTCTACACGAAGCCAGGCTACAAAAATTGCTGCTTGGTAAAGTGATATTCAATTCCAAGAATCAACACTCCCCACTTCCAAAAATGAAAAAATGCTTGTTATAAGTAACATCTAGCTATTCTCAAATTGAAGCTAGAAAGTTTAAAGTAAATTGTCAAAAGGCCGAAGATTCTTGCCTATATTCTTATGAATATAACAAGCATTTATGGCACTCTTGATAAAACGATAATTAGAGTGCTTACAAAATTACCAATATAGCTTTAAAGCAGGTTTCCCTGAGTTGCCTACGTGTGGCTCTGGAGCTTTTCGAAATTCTATGACTATATTTTCAAACCAGTTATGGGTTATGTTTTTCAAGATACATGTACCGAACGTAGAAGATCTTTAATTATCTCAAAAGATTGAACTTTTCTGTCTGGTCCTTTAATGATTCTGTCTAAATGATTCTGTCTAATTTTGCAATTATCCTGTGTTATTCTTCAGAACATTTTCAATTTACCACCGGTCTTTTTGTTCTCATAGTACTTTAGGAGGCTGTCCCCGTTCGACTGACCTATATTGTTCAACACAGGAAATGTACCGATCTAGAAAAATTAACAAAACTCTGCATATATAAATACTGATAAGACCAACATCGAATTGTAAGGCCTAAAACTGATCCGAAATGCCAGACCAATGCTAAAAGAAACCATAACTTCATTGAGTGTTTCCCTCAATTACCAACTTCTGAAACACCCAAATCTGCATACCCAACACTTCCATTGGGAATTGCTTTAATTGGAGTGATATTCCTCAAGTTGAGTTGAATTCCTTAATTTGGGCTGAATGCCTTAACTTGGGCTGATGGAAATTGGTTGCAAAATTCGGCGTTTTGCAGCGTTGCCTCACGTGACTCCTCATTTTGCAGCAAACGTGCTTTCCAAGGAGAACTTGTGATTACATTTGTTTCAAACTCAGTCAAAACTGGCCGAAATGGTACTCTTATTTTAAACGAAAACTCTTCAAAATACCAAAAAAAGACCTTTCTGCCCCAAATATCTTGAAAAAACAGAATTCAATGAGTCCCTGCAAGGCATAGCAGACCAATTCGAAAGAACTCCAAAATATTCTTTTATTCGAAAGAACCGTTGGTAATTCTTGACAAGCCTCAGCGATATTTTGAACATGGATGACTCTTAAATCTGTATTCCATTGATGTCATATACTTTGACACATCTTAAGAACATACTACTCTTATTGGTGTCAGTATACCTATTCCTTTATTGGTGTCATTATATCTATTCCTTCATTGGTGTTATTAAATCTATTCTTTCGTTGGTTTTATTGAATCTCTTCTTTCATTACTATTACTATGATCAAATCCACCTAGGGACCACCTCACTCAAGCAGATTCTGCTCAAACAGACCAACCCCAATCTTGGATACGGACACCTAGTGATTTTGGTCTCTTGAGTTCCAAGGGCATTTCGAGGAATCTAAGCTCTCTCCGAGTGGTATGCTTCTCCCAAAATAGAAATATATTCATTGCACAGCTTAAAGACGCCCAGACTAAGAAGACACTAGTGTCTTGAATCTCATCTACATTTCTTTTAACTAATTTCCATTGGCTTGCACCCAAACTTAGGGGAGCGGTTGATTAAAGCCTCAGGGTCAAATTATAGGGTCAGGCCCTGGCTCTTGAAGCCAGGCTTAGAAAGTCAGGTTTTCAAGGTCGCTTTATCGGACAAAAATGCATTATACTGCCGACTTTAGTAAAACGGTCGAATAAATCAATCAACTGGGCTCATCTTCAAAACATTAGACGGTGCATAGAGTCTCTTTACAGGGAGCCCCGAGAAGCCGTTTCCTGAATGCCAATTCCGGTGTTTAAAATGGGCTCAAACAGGAGGAAACTGGTGGATATTGGAAGAATTCCAAAAACATGAGCCAAAGCCCATTTTTCGTCCCTAATGGTTGAAATAAACAACCACTCACTTCCAAGACTGCTTTCGACAATTTGGATAACGAATCTAATTTTCGACAATGGCACTTAATACAACTTACCATTTTCAAAGATTTAGCAACTAAATGGACAAAATCACTGATTTGTATTCTTCGTTGCATTATCGTGGCTCCTGGGCACAAACTGCTCAGACAAGTCTCAATGGATCCACTGCACTTACTACAGGCTGGTTTCTAGTATCAGCTATTGGAAAACACTGACATTCGTGAAGTTGAAACATTTTTATTGTTCAGAAGGAAAGTAAACCTGTTCAATCCCAAATAATCATTTGCAATAACGCAGTAACGAAAGTTACTGTTCCAACGGTCAGAATTTATAAGGTGCAATTATTGAGTAACAAAGGTTACTGTTCCAACCGGTCAGAATTCAGAATTAGCTATAATGCAGTAACAAAAGTTACTATTCCAACCGGCCAAGAAAGGCTACAAGAAACAATGAAGGTCAATAAACAATCAAACCCGAATCAGCGGGAGGATAAAAGGTCGATTGGCAAATAGCGATTTAGGAAACCAGCTAGCTGCTCGGGGCTACAATTAATTTGTTGCCAGCTGAGAGAAATGAGCCATGGACCCTTTGAAAGAAACCAGGAGTTATATTCTGAGTCATGAAGTTACCAGGTCTAATCCTATCTGGGTATCATTTGTTATGGGCATCAAGCAGATCCAAGTCGGAAGGAAGATAAGTCGCCAGAATAGAGCCTCAAATTGCGGGACAACATGCAAAGAGCATGACAGACCAAGCATTGTTTGAATCACTGTCCACAGAACTCTACTGCATCCATTGAATCCACTGAATCCACTAATCCACGCATCCACAATCCATGGGAAAACTACAACTCTAAGAAATTGAAAACATACATACGACGGACAAGATACACCACAATTAAAACTTCAATGCAAATTACAAGTGCAAATTACCAATGCAAATTACCAATCCAAATTACCAGTCCAGATTACCAATGCAAATTACCAATCCAAATTACCAATCCAGATCACCAATCCAAATTACCTGTCCAAATTACCTGTCCAGATTACCAATCCAAATTACCAGTCCAGATTACCAATACAAATTACCAATGCAAATTATCGCTAAAGACACAATCACAATTCAATTCAGCTAAAGGCACATCCATACAATATGAAAAACTCATCAGCCACATATCAAAAACTATTGACCGCAAATGAACATCACCGCCAAATGGAATACCACTGACGCGCAAGTGCCCGGCACATCCGTACATGCCACACCACGGACCTCCCATCCACCCACCCATGCCATGCCAGCAGCAGCAGCCCCAACCTGGCCTCGTTCCGGGTGACCGCATCGCCGTGGGCTCCAGTTTCGGCACCGTGCGCTACACCGGCCCTGTTCCGGGATGGGACACTCCTGCGTACGGAATCGAGTGGGACGACCCCACCAGAGGCCGCAACAGCGGCGCCGTCAACGGCACCCAGCTCTTCCACGTGCAGGTGGCCGGCGGCGGCTCGTTTGTCAAGACCAACAGCCGCCAGATCCAGCCCCGCCTCTCGTTCACCGCTGCCGTGGCCGACAAATACGCCGGCTCCGCCAACAACGACACCTCGGCCGTGGCCATTGGCTCCAAACAGTGGCAGAACCACGGCTTGGACCGCTTGAACGCCATATCCCGCCAGTACACCCGCTTGGATGTGGTCATGGTCGACCGCCTGGGCGTGTGTGCCGCAGGCGACGTGGAGGGCCTGGGCCCGTGGCACGTGCTGCTGCTTGACTTGAGCAGCAACTTGTTTTCGGCGTGGGCCGAGGTCCAGGCGCTTGTGGCCGCCATGCCCCGGCTCCGCCTGCTCAACGTGTCGGGAAACCGCTTCGGCGACTTCCGGGTGCCCATCTGCTTGCCCCATGTGCACTCTGCCTTGTTTGCCGACACCCACGTGCCCTTGGCCCAGCTCCAGCACGCCCACTGGCCGCAACTCCGCAGCCTAGTGGTGGCGGCCAACGCCGACCCGGCGCTTGCGCAGTTTGAGCCGCCGCCGGGGCTCCAGGCCCTCGATGCCCTGCGAAACGGCTTCCGCCATATTCCTGCTTGGGCCGTGGCCGACATCAACGTGGCCCACAATGCCATTGACACGGTGCCGGCCACCGCCAACGCGGCCGTTCGCCGCCTCGATCTTCGCGGCAACCCGCTTGCCCGCTGGGCCGACGTGGACCGGCTCTCGGCCGCGTTTCCCAATCTCCGCCACCTCTGCCTTGACCACGTGCCGGTGGCGCTGGGCGAGTCGCTCTTTGTTAACGTGGTGTGTCGTGTGCCCGGGCTTGTCGGCTTGAACGGGTCGGACCTTGTGCCCGACGAGGTGGCCAGCTGTGAGCTTTACTTCATTTCGCAGGTCGGTCGCGGAGACCTTCCCCGGCCAGGCGCCGCTGTCTGGACGGCGCTTTTGCTGAAACACGGCATTTCGCCGGACTCGTGGCTGCTGCCGGCGCTCCCGCTGCTGCTGCCGCTGTCGCGGGTGTTGGCGCCGTTGCCGTTGGTGATGATCTGCGACGACAAGCGAGTGACGCGCTATTTCCTTCCCTCCACCACGGTGGTCCGTCTCAAGGGCGTGCTTTCCTCGTTGTTTCTAATCCCGTATCTGCTGGTGTCTGCCTACTACTACATCGATGACTGTGAGGCGTTTTCGTCCGAGAAACACCGTCTCGACAACGACATTTTGACCCTCGACATGCTTGGTCTTGTGGCCAACCACCGCATCTTCGTGGCGGCTCTGGCCGGCCGTCTGGATGTGTCTATTCCAGCCGCCGAGGCTGTGCCTCCAGCCGCCTAAATTGTGCCACTGCCTAAGTTGTGTCTCCCGCTGTCTAGATTTTATTTTGAAGTTGTCTTGTGATATTATTCTGAAGTTGTCTTGTGCTATTATTCTGAAGTTGTCTTTTGTGATATTAATGGCCCGGATCTAGGCTTTTTCCCGGCCCAAGCTGAGTCTGTGGCATCCGCTTTATCATCGCCCGTGTGCTGTTCGAACTCCACGAACTATCGTTGCTCTTGGCTATGGCATTTGTCGAGCTTGATTCTACCATATGTCGAGCTTGAGTCCACCATGTGTCGAGCTTGATCCGCAAGCCGGGTCTCTATTCCTTCCAGCGCCTCTAAGAGCTCTCGTCCAAAGCCCACAACCCGTCTCCCAAATAGTGCAACAACTCAATGCCCATGCCCTTGTTCTTGGCCTTGATGTCGTCCGTGCTCATGGCCAACCGGCCAATAGCCAATGCATGCTCCTTGCCTTCAGCATAGATGGCCACCAACGAGTTTTCCTCGATGTTCTCCTCTGGCAACTTGGCGCCGGCAGACGTCAACCCGGGACACATCACATTGGCCCCGGACAACACGAACTTGATGGCTCCACGGTCCACTTGAACCCGCGGAAAGCACTGAGGGTACTTGTGAACCACCTTCAAGTGGGGCACAAGGTCCTTGTATGACAGAAACACCACCACATCCAGGTCCACCGAGTATAACTGCACTTTGTCCTCGGCCTTGATCAAGATCACCTGGGACTTCTTGGGGATGATGTCATCAATCACCGGTTCCAAGGCCTCGAATTGCGACACGAAGTTGCTCTTCAAGCCCCTTTGCACTGAAGACTTGATATTCGATCTCGAGTGGATTTCCGCTTTACCGAATTTCTTGAACATGTTTGCCAATCCCTGGAGTTGTGCAATGCTATTTCCGTTTCTCGCTTCTGGCCTTTGTTCTGGTTTTCGCACGCGCGCTGCCCTTTGCTTGCGGAGGACGCATCCGTTCACTCGGACATTGCGAAGGGACCGGTTTCACTACTGTTTCATACTTATGACACGCCGATACGCCCGACCTGACGTTGTTTCATGTTTCGGGACGCTTCAGCCCGGTTACGCCGTTCGCTAGTGGACCGATGCCGTAAGACCGCGCCGGCCCGTGTGCTTGTGTACACTCCCTCCGCTCGCTTCGGGCCCATTGATTCGAGCATCTTCGGATTGCTACGCTACTGGATGTCAAGGTCGATAATTACAGCGACACCATTGGTTTCCCTGGTGGCACCGTACTCAAATAAAACCTAGATTGCTGTGGCCTGTTACATTGGGAGGAATGAATCCCTCGAATGCATCCAGCTCAAGATGACCTCTGGTAGAAGTGTCACCGAGCGAGGCAGGAGGCGAGTCGTGCTTGCAGAAGAGCCTCCAAAGGTCCGGCTGCCAAAAGCGTCTTGATCATGCTGCTTTATACCCTGTCTCTGGGTATCTGACCTCAGTTAGACAGAGAAGGGTGATAAGGCCTTCAAGAAGTACCGTTATTCGAAGAGGTTTCCAAAAATTCCCTTGAGAACTGCTACAAGAGCGGTCCGCAAGAAGCTGTCAGGTTATAGTTTTCAACCAGCAAAAACATGATCTCGGACGAATCCTCACTGATACACGTAATGCCCCTGCATAAAGATGGAGAGAAAACCTCGTCATGGTGGGCGTTTACCGGCCTATATATATTTCCCGTTCGCGTGTCGGGTAACCCCTTGCTTGCATGCGGCTTCCTACCTGATTGACCTACACGTCAGGCCCGAGAAGACGGCTGATTGTTCTATCTATTAAATGCAATTAGTGAGTGACTAGTATGCACGTGAATATACAAGATTTATGGATCGAGGCTTGATTTTATCTCGCTGGTTCCTGCGGCTCAAATCAGGCATTGTGACCGCTTCGCTGCGTCACGTTTAATTGGCAATGACAACATCGGAGTATGTTCAGATTTGAGTCCATTTTGATGCGTAGTCTGGAGCCTTGCAATGTAACGTGTAAGTAGGGTGACTCCCAAAATAACCGTCAGATAGTTCCTGTGACTGATTGACCTTCTGTGAGTAAGCAAGCCTAGATCGAATGGTTGCAAGGATCCTAGAGATTGAATGGTTGCAAGAAGCCGGGACAACAAATGGCTGCAAGAAGCCGAGACAACAAATGGTTGCAAGAAGCCGAGATAACAAATGGTTGTAGGTAGGAATTATTGGCAGCCAGAAACGTGAGTTTTGAACCCTCGATGAGACGCCACTTAGTCTGGTACAACAAAACTTTCCAATCGAGCTTCATCTTTTCCCGAGCTCTCGCATTCGCTGTAAGTCTTTAGAAGCTCCTTTGCTGTCTTTCCACTTCTCGCAGTTGAAGCTCGGACAAAATCGAGGTACCTGCGCAGGACGATGCTATGGCCTATCTCGGCCTCCTGTTCCGTACTCAGAGGTATAGAGGCATTTGCCAAGTCACCAGGATTCAGGGGCGTGTAGTAGTTCATGTACAAATCCATGGTTTCTTCCTTCGTGAGAAGCCCGTCTGATTCTTCGATCAGATACACTGAGCCATCAGGCGATGCAAAGAGTTCTTTCTTAAAATCAGAATCACGTATGTTCTCCTGTTTGATAATTTTGCAAGTGTTTTGCGTGGGACGGGCGTTTAAAGTTGCCCCGTCTTTTGATTGAGACCGGCGAGCTAGCGCTAAAATTTCATCATCATCACTGAAAGCATCGCTATCACTGGCGGCCATCAGCGGGTTTTGCGCGGGCGCAGTGTTTTCTTCTTCCGGGGTATTTAACGGAATACTTGCTGAGGTTCTGTTTGTGTCAGATGGTAATCGGCTCTCTTTCGATCGTACTTGACCTCCTTGGACCCCCTGAGAGATTCTCTTTTTGACACCCAATGTTCGTGTCGAGGGATCTGTCATAAAGTTCATTATCTGCTGCTGTCTCATCACCGGCCTGCGGGAGTGAGTTGCAGAATTTGGGAGCTCGTCCATCTTTGGACTCAAAGATACCGTATCGGATCTGTGTCGAATGCTCTGGCCTGGTGAGCCGGGTGACTTGTCTCCGGTTTCCGGCGGTTCAGCTGGTTCCTCGTCGTCCTCCAATTCTGAATCCAAAAGGACGTCCAAAATGTCAGGGCTTCGTGGTGGTTTCGGATTCATCACCTCGCTAGCCGACTGAAACCCGGTGACCACATTATCGGGCATGAAGAATCTCTTCTCTAGTTTAGGTTGTTTCTTGTTAGCATCGCGAAGTGACGTGCCCGTTGATTTTCTCTTCTTAGAGGAGCTGGCGTTTCCTCTTGCCATATACTTTGTGGCGATCTTGATAATCTCGTCTTCGTCATCCTCATTCTTCAACTCGGTGTTTTCCTCGGGGATCTCAATGAATGTCTGTACTGCCTTAGGCTCGAATCCCCCGGGGACCACCCGGACTTGGCTATGGAGCTCCACCATGTTTCCATTCATGATATGCTGCTGGATGTACTCATAGCCACCCATGGCTTTGTCGAACTTGGACTCCTCGTTTCCCGAGAACAAAACGACAACTTTTCCGTCTCTGTTTCTTCCGGTACGGCCCATTCTTTGGATATTCTTGATGGGCGATGACGTGGAGTCGTAGCAAATGATCAAGTCCACTTCGCCGATATCCAAACCTTCCTCGCCGATGGATGTGGCCACCAAAATGTTATAGTGGCCAGATTTGAACTGCCGGATAATCTCTTTTTGTAGCTTCTGGTTCATACCAGTTGTCTGGGCGAGCTCTGAGGACGACTTCGAGGAGTCGGCTTTACTGGCCTCCTTTTGCTTTTTCCCGCCTCCTTTTTTAAGATACGCCTCCTCGTCAAACTTGTCGCGCTCCTTCGCCTGACCAATGAAGATGTGAGGTTTGAGCGCAGTCCGGCCCTTTTGGTTTGATTCGATTGCTCTCACGATATCAAGAGCGGACTCGCGGAACTCGGTGAAGATGATGACACGAGAGTCGGGGTTCTGGGTGTGTGAGTAGAAGGAGTGGAGCTCCAGAATGACGATTTCAAGCTTGCGGTGGCCCAAAAACCCGGGGAGTTGCGTTTGCGCCAGGCAAAACTCAAGCAACTTCTGGATGCTGGGGTGGAAGTAGAATTTGGCGGCCATGGCGTTCTTTGACTTGCCCTTATTGTACTTGGTGGAAAACTCCAAGTGTTTCTCCAGGAAGTACGAGAAAAAGGCCCGCACGCCGTAGATGTTGAGCCTTCGCAAGCACTGGCCCACCATCACCAAAAGCTGGAGAATGAAATAGTTTGCCCACTTGAGTCCCTCGGGAATGTTCTTATTGGCCATGAGGCGCCGCTGGGCGTCTAGCGCCGTGAACGCGTTGATGTAGTTGACGTCCCGCACGTCGTAGATGTTTTTCTCGTTGGCCAAGCGCAACACAGGCAGGGCCGCCTCAGTGAGGAGTTCCACGGCATGGGCCACCTCGTCAGAAACTTCGGCGGAGACCCGCTCGACTTTTTTCCGCTTCAAGTACTTGAAGATGTCGATACTCAGCTCCGTGCGGACCTCCAACTTCGACACCCGGAGATTATCGATGATCTCCTGAACGCCTTCCACGGTGGAAGACGGCGTGGCCGTCATGGCAAGAATGCGGTAGTTGGAGTTGAAACGAAAAAGAAACTTGGCCACGTTGTTGTACGCGTAGTTGCCCTTGGAGCGGTGGGCCTCGTCAATCACAAGAAGAACGATGCTCTTGGGATCCACGATTCCCGCCGCAAGATCGTTTTCCACGACCTGCGGCGTGGTGAAAAACACCTTCTTGGAATCCCAGATCTCTGCTCTGTTGCGGCGCGTTTTGTCGAGCAAAATCGCCACCTTGTCGGCGGAAATGCCCGTGATCCCGCAGCACGCCTTGATTTGCTGCGCCACCAACGGCTTTGTGGGCGCCATGAAGATGATTTTCAGCTGCGGGAACCACCGGGTGAAGTTCAAAATCACCGTGCTGGCGATGAACGTTTTCCCCAACCCGGTGGGTAGCGCCACCAAAGTGTTATGGAAGAAAGCCCGCTGCACTATGTTGTACTGGTAGTCTCTGACGGGGAGATTTGTGGGGTAGATGTAGGTGGCAAGGGCCACGGGGTCGTTCACGTGAGCCGGTAGGGCGACGGCCGGCGCCTGGCCATTTGCGGCTTTTTTGGGGGCCCGACTTGCTGGTGAATGTCCTGTTGGGATTGTACTCTGGGAGTTTGCCGCCGGAGAAGACGAATTTGGGGTCTTTTTCGTCGGGATTTTTGGGTTCTGGGAAATGAGATTCATGGCATCCATCGGCAGCCACAGAGGGGCCGGGTGCCGCTCGGGTTTAGCCCCTTCCAAAACACCAATGTCAATGTCATCATCTAGCTCGTTGTCCAGAGCATCTGGGGCGGGGTTGGGGGAAGGGCCACCGGCCGTTTGCAGGCTTGGCATTGGAAGAGCTTGCCGTTTTGGTACGGCCTGTATGCCAGATTGGCTTGCTGGGTTGGTGCCTAAATTAGGGAAGAAGTACAGTAGTTAGAGGAGACCAGACGCGAGGGCAGATGCGTGTGGTGATTCGCACCCGTGCACACCCGTGCACCAGGAGGGTGATGGGTGTCGATCTGTACGCTTGAGGTACAGCCGTGTATCGATTCTGGTGTTCCTTGGTGTGTGCTGCGTGCTTTGTGTGATCTGTGTCGTGTGTTTCACATCTGTTTCGTGTGTGTTTCACATCTGTTTCGTGTGTGTTTCACATCTGTTTCGTGTGTGTTTCACATCTGTTTCGTGTGTGTTTCACATCTGTTTCCTTGTTTCACATCTGTTTCGTGCACCGGCTACATCGATATCAATGCTTCCACAAATAGGCGCTCAGGCCTCAAAAGAACTTCCGTCCTCCACAGAACCCTCTTATTGTCACGACTTGGCGGCGTCGTTAGGCCGTTTCAAAAAACCCCTTGCCGATGTTTTAGCAGCCCACGACCAATTTATTCTCCAAAACATCCTGATCATGAACAACGTCAAAACCCTCAAGACATTAAGAAAAGTAGCAGAAGATGGGGCTCTGACCGAGCATTCCGCCGCCGCTAAAACTAGCGGAGATTCCTAGAGGTACCTGATTTCACAATCATGGATCTTAATAGAGGTTAGCTGGGTCACCAAGGCTGGGTTTCCCACGATGCTGAAGACGGCGCGTCGGCAATACAGTTTTATTAGAGTTCCACAGGAGTTTCATCGCAGTTTCATCGCAGTTTCATCGCAGTTTCATCGCAGTTTCATCGCAGTTTCATCGCAGGAGTTCCATTGCAGTTGCTTCACAGCTCCAGAGGTGCTTCATGCAGTTTCATCCAGTTTCACACCGGTTTCATTTCCATCACAGCTCCACAGGAGTTCATTGCTCTATCATCACAGTTCCATGAAATTCCATTGCAGTTTCATCACAGCTTGACATCGGTTTCATCACAGTTTGATCGCAGCGTCACACCAGCAACATGGAGGGGTATTGCCGCCCATTTTTCTCGATCACAGCCAGTCTTACTTCATTTACAAGTTTCTTCCCAGTCTCTGCCTGTTTATTTATCCACCCGTTTCAGCTGAAAATCAATTATTAAGGGTTCAGCGGGTGTGGCCATCGAGATTTCTACTCTCGAAAGCCCTCGAAGACACCATGATCTGCGAGCAGAAACGCTCGCCAACACCTTCTTTTGAGGGCTCACGGAATAACCTTGACGTGACAAATTTCCCGGACCAGATGGGGAAATGTTGGTGCAGGACCAGCCGGCATAATGCATCGAAGGAATGTAACATGCGCGACCCACAAAATTGTGGGGGAAGCGTCTGACGGCGTTAAGAGCACACCTTATGTGCATGCAAAGGCTCAATCTTTCCGTTTCCGCGCATGTGCGGAGAAAGCCGGGAATCTTTTCTCCTCGAATCATGTACACCACAGTATCAAATCATGTACACTACAGTATCGAATCATGTACACTACAGTACCGAATCATGTACACAACAGTATCGAATGATTTGTACGGAATAGTGTCCCACGGGTTCAAAACTCTCGAAATGATTAAACTTGCCTCGGCTAATTGCCAAATCAGGCTCAACTATCAGGTCACCTGGCTGGCGTGGTGTTCTCGGTAAGGCACCGTCATAGATGTAAAGAAACGCAATAACGTTTTAATCGGAGTAGTTCGAGGATGTGCGGCATTGTTTTTCCAAGAAAGGAAGGTTGTAAAGACGCACGAGTTTGGAATGCGTGGGGATGCAGCATGCGCCCGTGGGGGCGAGTGCGGCTTCTTATCCTATGCATGCGTCCTTCAAATGCGCCCTTTGATCCGACCCCCAATCAGGCCAACCTGGGCGCTTGTGAAAACAAGCAGAAAGTAGCGGGGCCAGCGACCTGTGTCCGCTGCACCGCCATGGTGAATGGTGTTGGCACGTACATCCGAGGGAAAGCGGCCGAGATGAAATTTAGCTACTTTGCATGCAAGGGGCACGGCGCAAACGGCGCAAACATGAGCAATCCAATCGCCTATATTGGCCCGGGTGCTTTCACGGCAGGAACAAGGAATCTCGTCGCGGACAACGTTGTTTATCAACCACCTCTGGGGATACGGCCTAGCAACGGGCGACCCTTCTGGAGGCCACAGAGGTAATAGAAAGGAAGAACTCAGACGAAGTGGCGGAAGGAAAGTGGAGATAGTCCAATTGACAAGTAACAGAGCCGTCTGCCAAGAAGCAGGTAGCAAACATTCGCACCGAAGTAAACAAAAAGAAAGAACTGGTAGCAAAAAGTTTCAGGCGAATTCAATTTGCCACTTCTAAGAAAGACCGTAGCGCATAGTACGACCTACAGAAAAAATAAGTGTTCAAGATACGAGAATAGTAAACAAGTGAGTAATAGTGGGGCATCGACCAAAATAGCACACAACATACAATTCCTGCAATGAAAGAAACAAACAAGGAGGGAACAAATCCAACAGACCACATAGACAGAAGAGTAATGAGAAGAAAGAGTAGGCCTCCAGGATGCTAACAGACCAAACAGTTCACATGCCTACTGGTAGGAAAAAGTGAGACACGCCCCAAATGGAGAATTGATGAGAATTAACAAAATACGCATACCGGACATACCAAGCCGTTGGTAGCAAGGCCGTGGTAGCAATCTTAAGAGCATGGAGAAAGCTGTAGCCTCACAAAATGGCTATAGCGTCTCAAGAAATGACCTCGAGACATACAGTGTAGCATCTCAAGAAATGACCTCGAGACATAGAGTGTAGCATCTCAAGAAATAGAGTAGCGTCTCAAGAAATGGACTACAGCAGTTTCAAAAACTAAGAAGCCCAAACTGTCTGAGTAGAATGTACATTAAGATACTCTAAGATGCAAATGGTGAAAGGCAGCACTGAGATTGACCCGCAACCCCAGCACCCGGCCTTGGCGCTCGTCGCCTGCAGCAATTCAAACACACTGGGCGTCCAAAACATTGTAGTCAAACTTGTAGCCGTTGACAATCTCGCGCAGGTTGACAATGTAGTTGAACTTGACCAGCTTGCGGTGCTTGGCCTTGCGAGGCGCAAACGGACGGGGCACCGCCTTCAATGCCGGCTTCAAGTGGCAGAACGCCTCGTCCCCGGGGTACACGTCCACGTGGTCCGGTGCGTCGCTGTCCATCGACGCAAGCAGCAGCGCCAGGTTGATCGACAGCACGGACGAGTTGTCGTCGTGGTAGAAGTCCGGCACGGCGTCGGCCGCAAGCAAGCTGAGCCGCTCGCGCGTCAACGCCTCGGCCGCGGGCTCGGCCTGGCGGCTCCGGGCCAAGTAGCGGGGGCCGTAGAGCCACGTGATGTCCTGGCTTTTGTTCCAGTTGATGGCCGACGGAGGCACCTCCTGCAAGCGCCACATCTGCTGCGACCACTTGCGCCACGAGACGTTGCTCAAGCGGGCGGCCGTGTCACAGGAGGCCTGGCGGTCGTTTTCTTTCCAGCACGCATGCAACTGCGCTTCGGGCACCTCCGTCTTGTCGGTGTAGTCGATGTTCTCCAGGTAGGGGTGGTGGCGGAGCAAATGGAAGTCGTCCAAGATGGCGGGGGAAAGCATGGTGGATGAAAAAGGTGGTGGCGCCTGGGAACGAGGGAAGCGCAGCACTTTAAATCAGAGCCGGCACTAAGGCAACGCACATGACAACTTCTGGAATGACGCATGCGAGGAGACAGCGCAGCGCAAGACTCCGGGGTCGCGCTGTGTGCAGGCGCAGACGCACCCGCGCTCGCGCACTGCCGCCTTTAATTTTCCCTGGGATTGTAACCTGGAGCTGCGTGGCGCCCAAACTCAATTTCTCTCAATGCAGGCCCCGCACGCGCCCCTCGCCCACGCGACATCTGTACCTCCGCGGCCCCCCGCGGGGACTCTCGTGCGGTGCACCAAATGCCGCGCCGACGACGTGGGCCGCCCAGGACCACGTGGGCCACCAATGCACGGGCCGCTGGCCCAGGCGCCCCATGCATGTCCCTCGTGCCGACTGCAGCGCCGTTGGGCTCGCCTGGCTTGGCCCCTGCTGCAGCGGGGTGCACCGCAAAATTGAGAAGTTGCTCGCGCGCCGTGCGGTCCTGCAGACAGAGCGGACAATTTATCCGGCGCTCGATGCTGGGAATGTCCCGCCCGCAAAAACTGGCTCGCGGCACCGGACCAAAAACTGGACCATTCCGCCGGGCCAATGTGCACTCCTGGTGCGAGGGCCGTGGGGGACCCAGAGGTGGAAGAAAGTAACCCATCGGAGGAAAGTTTTTCCGGCCACCGCCAAGAATGATCCGGCGGCCAGGCAGTTGCGGCCACACCGCCCCTAACACCGCCCATCACGTGGCCCCGCATGCTTGCTTGGCGCCCATTGCCAGAAGCAGCAGCAACGATGCGGAGCCAAGATGGTGTTCCGCAGGCGGCAGGAGAACGCGACGCAGGGTGAGGAACAAAAAATGCGGCAGCGTGCGTTCGCACCGCGGCGTCACAGATACGATCTGCGAGCTGCAGGCGCCGCCCGCACCAAATGATTTTCCGCACCCACCAAGCACCCACTCAGCACACACTCGGCGATAAACGCCTCGTCCACCACATAGGGAAGGCGCAGGCGCTCGTGGTAGCCCGCGGCAAGGGCCGCGCGCACGTGACGCGCGGCCGCCGCGAAGTCCGGCGTGTGCCGCGGAATCACCACGTATCCGCAGCCAGCATAGTCCGGCACAACGCGGCCGCCAAATCTCTCGATGCGGCGCACCACCGCCGCGCGCCGCGCCGCATGCACGGGTGTCGGCGGGCCCGGGCCCGGGCCCTCGAAAACGGCAAAGTCCACGCCGCCAAAAAGCCGGTGGAGCGGCGAGGCCAGCGCCGCCCGGCACGCCGCGAGACTCCCGGCCGAGAGCTGCTGCGGCACGTCAAGCAGCGCCAAATAGGCGAGGCAGCCGGCCTGCAGAGACGGCGCGCGCGCATAGCTGCTGCCAAAGCGGTCCACGCGAGCCGCAGCCGCACGGGCCAAGCGGTGGTTGGCGGCTGTTAACAAAAACAGCGGCTCCAAGACCACGAGCCGCTGGCGGCGCACGCACTCCAAGAGCCAGGCGGGCCGCACGATGTCGAAGCCATCGGCCACGAGACGGCGCAGGCGCGGCGTGTGCACGTCGCCCACAAGCACAAGCGTCTTTCCATGCAACGCGTCCAGGCGCGGGTCGAGCCGCACGTCGCCGCCGTGCTCTCTGATGAGGAGCTGGAGCAGGCCCGCCAGGAGCAGCGGGTGGGGCAGGGGCGCGGGGCCGCCGCGGCGGGCGTCCGAGACCACCACAAACGTCAACCCCGCAAAAAGCAGCAGAAGCCGCGCCGGCACCGCCGCCGCCCGGTACCGCCCGTACACCGAGTCCACGTGGTCAAGGCGGCGGTCCCGGTTGACGGTGTGCTTCTTGCCCACGTGCCGCGAGTAGTGGCCGCGGAGCCGGTTGTAGTCCGCAAGGCTGAGGCACTCGTCGTAGGATTTGTCGTCTCGCACCAGGCGGCACCAGAGGTTGTGGAGCGTGGAGCCCGCCGCGTACGGGGTGTCGGCGGAGACCTCGATGGAGCGGGCCTTGATCTCAAGCACCACGGAGTTGGCCGGGTGGATCCAGTGGTCGGGTTTTTTAGCGCCAAAGCAAAGCACGTCCGGCGGCGGCGGGCGGTGGGCGTAGTCCACCCAAAACAGACACAAGCGGGACTCGATCTGGCGGTACACGGCGGCCAGAAAGCCGTTGGCCACGCAGCAGAAGGACTTGTAGCAGCCGCCCGCGGCGTCGTCCCGCAAGCCGCACATGTAGGAGGTCTTGACGCGGCCGATCTTGCCCACCACCACCAAGTCCAAGTTCTCGCCAAAGTCCTCGAGGTACTCGGGCTTGACCTTGATCCAGGTCAGGTCGCGGCTGTGCACGCGGTACTTGGAGAGCAAGGCCTTGACCATGATGCCCTCGTTGTTGTCACACACAATCTGCTGCATGTTGCGCTTGACATCGCCAGCGTCCCGGGCTAGCACCCAGCGGAGCGGCTCGAGCCGGTGCGGCACCGCCCGCACCACCTGCGCCAACACCTGCTTGCGGTAGAACAACGGGAGCTGCGTGAGGTCGTGCCCGTTGACGTGGAGAATGTCAAACACGAGGTAGAGCGGCCACAGCCCGTTGCCCTCGTACACGTCCACCACGTCGAACTGCTTGAGCGCCTCCTGCACCGCCGCCGACCGCAACGTGCCAAACGGCAAGATCCCGCCGTGCTCGCGGTCCCACGCCACCATTTCCCCGTCAAGCACCACCAGCGTCACCCCCGGCGCAAACGCCCCCGCTAGGTGCTTCGTCAACAGGCCCACGTGCACGCTCTCGCCGTACACCGCCGTGTAGTCGCGCCGCCGCCGCGTGTGCCAGAGAAACCGCTGGTCCGCCATGTGCATGAGCATGCGGTCGCCGTCGATCTTCTCCTCGATGAGAAACCGCCCGTCCGCCGCCATGGCCTCGTACACCGCGGCAAGCCGCGCGTCCCGCCCGTCGTACCGCACCGCCATCTTGCGGCTGAGCGCCTCGTACAGCACCTCGAGTTTCTTCGACTGCTGCGGCACCAACTGGTGCATGGGCTGCACGGCCAAGTCCGAGCGGGCCGCGCGCCGGGCCGGGTCCGCCGTCGCCCAGAAGATGTTCCGGAGCCCGCTGCTGACCTGGTAGAGCGCGTACGCGTCCGCGTGCCACGCGTCGAAGAACGCCCGCTCCATGAACGACAACATCAGCTGCTTGAGCACGATCTGGAAGAAAAACCGCACCTCCTCGATGGTGAGGCGCAGCACCACGGGGCGGAGCACGTCGAGCTGGGCGCGGGCCAGCCCGGCCGCCGCCAAGGCGTCGAGGGCGGCGTTGATCTCGGCCACGGTCACGTGACTCGCCACCTTCTCTCCGGCGTCCCGCCGCCGGGCAAAGAGCCGCAGCACCATCACGGGGAGCCCGCGGAGGTCCCGCTGCTCGCGCGCGCCGGCCAACCGCGCTTTCTGGAGGTGTGTCTTTTTCCACGTGTTGATCATGGCCCGGTCCGCCAGGCCCTTCTGGAGCCCGAGGAGCTTGCACACAAGACGGGCAAGGGCGGTGTCTTTGATGAAGTACTTGCGGGGGTCGCGGTTGGGGAAGACGAGCTGCACGGCGGGGTAGATGTCGGGGCCGAAGTGGGTGCGCCAGAGGGTGACGAACTGCTGGATCACGTGCGTCTTTTTGCCGCCGATCGACGTGAACGGCGCCTTGTTTTCCGCCGTCACGCCGTCGAGCTTGAGGAAGAGCTCCTGCACAAGAAGCCCGAACCGTGCTGGCTCGGGGTTGAAGTTTTGTGGCGCCGCCGGATTGTCTAGGATTGACGGCATGCTGCGTACGAACGTGCGCGCGCTTCTGGTGATGTGGGTGTTCCTGCAGAGCACGCCCGCACGTGCGCGCATCCGTACCTTCGCGACCCCGCCGTGTGCCTGCTCGGCGCGGCCGCGCCGCCTTGATGCTGACCCGCCGAGGTTTGTCATTTATCTCATTTGTTTCAAGACGGTTTCATCTGTTCATCTTTCAAGACGGTTTCATCTGCTCATCTTTCGAGACGGTATCAGCACTCTGGCTCGTTGTTGATTTCTGCTAATAGTGTATCCACTGGCTGTCTGATCTTGGGTCGTTCATCGCAGATTTTTTGATCCTTTAGCTTGACTGTTACTGGCCTCCCTTAGTTCCTGTTGCATTCCTGTTTATTCCTGTTACTCCCTGTTACAGCCTCGTTTCATCCCTGCTTCATCCCTGATACAGGCCCGTTACATCCCTGTTTCATCCCTGCTTCATCCCTGCTTCATCCCTGATACAGGCCCGTTTAATCCCTGTTTCATCCCTGTTTCATCCCTGTTTCATCCCTGTTTCATCCCTGTTTCATCCCTGTTTCATCCCTGTTTCATCCCGTTTGGCTCGTTAAACCCCTTTAACACATTTAATCCCGCCCCATGTCCGCCCGCCAGTCCGGACCCGGGTCCCTCAACTCCTCCTTCCGCTCGCCGTCCAAAACCTCCCTCGCCGCAGGCGAAAACTCCCTGGTCCACTCCGCCGCTTCCGCCCACTCCACAAAACTCCCCGAGCAGAAGTCCAATCGCTCCGACCTGACCTCCTACGATGAGCACGTGTCGTTGCTCAACAACATCGGTTCCACCAACCATGCCGACTACAAGGCCGTCTCCAAGCATTTGGCCAGCCCCAAAGACCAGCTCAAAATGCAGGGCGGCGACGTCGCCCGCTACTTGCACACGCAGCTCGGCAACGCCGCCAAATCCTCGGGCCGCCGCTTGACCCGCTCCAACTCCTTCTCGGACCTCCGCTCCGAAAACAGAAGAGAGTCCGCCGCCAGCGACATCAACGTGCCCGGCGGCTTCCGCAGAGAGTTCCTCATCAACAAGTCCTTGCAGCAGAACAAGGCGCCCCCCAACTTCCTCACCCGCAACTTTGTCGAGTTTCTCAGCATCTACGGCAACTTTGCGGGCGAGGACTTCTCCGACGGCGATGACGACAGCCAGGACGCGGACGACTCCCAGTTCGAGGACGTGTTTGACGAGGAAGCGTCGCTCATGAACGAGCGAGGCGTGCCGTCGCTTCCGCCCAAGCGCCCCCGCAAAAAGAAGGAAAAGCCCAAGGGCACGGCGTCCGAGTTGAAGACGTTTTTTCTCTTGTTCAAGGCGTTGGTGGGGTCGGGCATTCTCTTTTTGCCCAAGGCGTTCCACAACGGCGGGTTGTTGTTTCTGGCGCTCGCCATGGCCGCGTTTGGCGTGTTGACGTTCTTGTGCTACATCATCTTGATCAAAAGCAAGAAGGTGCTCGGCAAGTCGTCGTTCGGCGAGCTCGGATACCTCACGTACGGCAAACCGTTGAAGTACTCCATCATGGTGTCCATCATCATCTCGCAGATCGGCTTTGTGGCCACGTACATCCTCTTCACCGCCGAAAACATGACCAGCTTCCTCGAGGGCTTGTTCCACGTGTCCATCAGCAACGGCAACATGGTGTTCTTCCAGTGCGTGTTGCTCATCCCCTTGGTGTTGATCCGCGACTTGACCAAGTTGTCCTTCACGTCCTTGACCTCGTCCGTGTTCATCTTGGTCGGCTTGGTCATCATCTTCTGGTTCTCGGGCTTGCAGTTGATCGAGCACGGCTTGGGCCCCAACATCGTCAAGTTCAACCCCAGCACGTGGTCCATGCTTATTGGCGTGGCCGTCACCTCGTTTGAGGGCATTGGCTTGATTCTCCCCATCGAGGCGTCCATGGAGCGGCCCGAGCGCTTTCCATTGGTGCTTCTGGCGTCCATGATCTCCATCACCACGCTTTTTGTGATGATCGGCGTGGTGGGCTACTCTGCCTTTGGCGAGAACGTCAAGTCCATCATCATCTTGAACTTGCCGCAAAACAACGCGGCCGTGCAGCTGATTATGGTGTTGTACTCTGTGGCGGTGTTTTTGACCGGGCCCTTGCAGTTGTTTCCCGCCATCAAGATCGGCGAGTCGTTTATCTTCAACTCGCGTCTTTTCTTGCCTAAGGACCAGAGAAACACCTCCGAGGAGGGCAAGCTCTACCGCACCTCGGGCAAGTACAACCCCCATGTGAAGTGGATGAAGAACTTGTTCCGGTCGATCTTTGTGATTGTGATTTCTCTTTTGGCCTACGTCAATGCCGACAACATCGACAAGTTTGTCAGTTTAAACGGCTGCTTTGCATGCATTCCTTTGGTGTACATCTACCCGCCTTTGATCCACTTGAAGACCTATGCCAAGGACAAGAGACAGTCTAGCTTGCTCAGGTCTTTCGACTATGTGTTGATCTGTGTGGGTGTTGTTGCGGTCATCTACACCACCTATCAGATTCTATTTGCCATTGAGTAGGGCAAGACGCTGTCCATATTTATAAGACTTTTGTTGCCAGTTCGCACCAATCTCATCTCTTCTGTAGCCTCTGGAACGACCCCGCACTCTGTTGAACCCGACTGAACTCTGTCAAACGGTCCTGAAACGGTTCTGAAACAGTTGGAACCCTCCTGAAACGGTTCTGAAACACTGTTGGNTGTAGCCTCTGGAACGACCCCGCACTCTGTTGAACCCGACTGAACTCTGTCAAACGGTCCTGAAACGGTTCTGAAACAGTTGGAACCCTCCTGAAACGGTTCTGAAACACTGTTGGAACCCTCCTGAAACCCTCCTGAAACCCTCCTGAAACCCTCCTGAAACCCTCCTGAAACCCTCCTGAAACCCTCCTGAAACCCTCCTGAAACCCTCCTGAAACCCCCCGAAACTCTTCTAAAACCTGCAACGTGCACACCGCGAAAATACATCAACTCCTCCTACACCCCTTTTTACCCTTTCCCGGTCCCTTAGCCATCCCGCCTTTCCCGCCGGCAGGCACACGTCTCTCTTTCCAAGGCTCTCTTCATAGGCCCCTTTTTATGGTCCGCCCAAAGGCCAATCCCTCCCATGTCCAGACCCGCAGATGTAGAGGTTTCGCCATCCACAAAAGCAAAGCCCGCCATTCCAGCGGAAAAAGACCAAAAGGAACCCGGGCGCAAGCGGGCCGACGCCAAGCGCCCCCTCTCGTGCCAAAGCTGCCGCCTCCGCAAAGTCAAGTGCAATTCCGCCGAGGCAAACCCCTGTTCAAACTGTGTGCGCCTGGGCCTCGAATGTGTCCAGGTTCCCAACGACCTACGTACAAAACGCCCGCCCGCCACGTACGTGCAGACCCTTGAGCGCAAGGTGCAGCGCATGACGGAATTTTTCGACGGCTTGGAGAAGTTGCAGGCCCGCGACGACCGGCTCCAGTACGTGGAGCAGCACGCCAGCCAGGTGCTTTCGCCCGACCAATCAGAGGCCGCGGCCCTGGCGGCGCCCAAGCCCCTGGAAGGGGGGCCCCCTGTCCTGACGTCGTTCGTGTACGGCCCGACAAGCGTGTACCACGACCAGCTCGACAAGCAGCACAAGGCGTGGCAAGGCGCCTCCGACGACCGCCAAGTCCTCGAGAAAATGGCCAAGGACCCGGAGGTGCTCCACTGCTTGCGGCTTTTCTTCACGTGGCAGTACCCGAACCACAACATGTTTGTGTTCCGCGAGTCGTTCTTCATCGACTTCTTTCTGGCCAAGCCGCACGCGCTCTACTGCCTGCCCGTGCTCGTGTTGAGCTTGTGCTGCTTGGGCCTGCGCATGTCCAGCGACGACGCCGTCTACGGCAAGGCCCAGCAGTACTACGCGCAGGCCCGGCAGCTGCTCTTGCTGAACTTCGAGAACCCGTCCATCACCGCGGTGCAGAGCTACTTGCTCCTAGCCTTCTATGACATCTGCAACGGGCACAACTCCACGGGCTGGATGCTCTCGGGCAACGCCATCCGCATGGGGTTTGACCTCGGCTTCCAGTTGCACCCGGAGGTGTGGTTCTTGAAGGACCTGCCCGCCGTGGTCGACGACCTCGATGTGGCCATTCGCTCGCGCATCTACTGGGGCTGTTTCATGGCCGACCACTTCATCAGTTTGGTCTTGGGCCGGCCCTCGCTCCTCAAGCTCTCCGACGCCTCCATCCCCGAGTCCCGTGACCTACCGGAGTTGAACTGGATCAACGAGTACAAGTACATTCCGCGCCGGCCCGACGGCGACGAGTCCATCCCGGACACCAACATCTCCGTGCCCTTGAAGAACCTCATCAACTTGATCAAGATCTCCGACAACATGTTGAACGACGTGTTCACCAACGGCAACGGCGAGCCCGACGCGCTGCCCTCCACTTCGGCCGCGGCCCTGGCCCCTGGCCCTGGCCCTGCTTCCGGCTTGCTGCCGCCCGAAACCCGTGGCCTGGCGCAAGCCCTGGCTCCGGCTGCCTCCAGCGCCCACGCTGCGGCGGGCGATAACAGCGACTACGACTTGTCGTCGCGTCTCTCCAAGTTGTTCCAGTATAACGAGCAGATCATGACCTGGAAAAACAACCTCCCGCCCGAAATCAACTGGGACCGTGACAACTTGGAGCTAACCTCCGACAACCCCACCGTGACCAGTGTGCGCTTCTATTTCTACATCTTGTTGCTCTGTCTCAATCGGCCGTTTGTGGGGTTCCAGAACTCGGACTTTGGCTGGAACACCGCCCATCTTCTCCCGTCATACATCTGCTCCAACGTCATCGAAGACTTGCACATTGCCATCAGCAAATTCCAGCAGGTCCACGGCTTGCGCCACGCCTCCATATTCATCGTCTACTGCAGCATTCTATCCATTTCCGTCATCTTGTTGACATCTACCCATCTCAATCAGCACCAAAAGGCGCGCTTGGACTTCTTCATGAACGTGTTGAGCGAGTGCTCGAGAACATGGGGCTTGGCAGAGAAGTCTCACAAGATGATCGAGCTCAAGCTACAAAACCAACACCAAACGCAACTCGACGAGTCTGCAGACTCCGCGGATGCCTCCACCCGCCCCAAGTCTGAAGCCCACGAGGATCTAGGGCTCTTACCTAATTTCCCTGCTGATGGCGACAAGTCCTCCATGAGCGACGTCTTCGCTTCTATTCATATGGACGAAGATCCGCAGGCACACCATTTAGCCGAGCTCGACCATTCTGCATACGAGTTTTTTGGTGGGCCGCCGGTGTTGATGACGCTGGACTTGGTGAACGAGGACTGGGAGGCCCTTTTTCCGGACTCTATCTTCAGCCACCGGTAGCTAATGGTCCAGAAGTCGCGAACCTGTCTATTGTCTATGTAGGCTTGTTGCAGGGTTCATGCAGGGGATGTGAGACTCGGGGATCGAGAACCGTTAAGGGATGCTATTTATGAGTCCGTTGCGTCATCAGTCCGTCATCAGGCCGACATCAGTCTGTCATCAGCCATCAGTCCGTCATCAGTCGTCATCAGTCGTCATCAGTCTGTCATCAGCCATCAGTCCGTCATCAGTCGTCATCAGTCTGTCATCAGCCATCAGTCCGTCATCAGTCGTCATCAGTCTGTCATCAGCCATCGGTGGTCATTAGTCCGTGGCGTCATCAGTGCGTGCGTCGGCCTGACTGGTGGGGGACAGCACGGAAGTATCCCAGATGCTCTCGTCGACAAAGTAAAGCCAATTGAAGCCGTTCCAGGAACCAATGATGCCAACCGCGCAATAGATGCTAATGATCATGATCTTCAAAAACAGCAACCTGCGCAAGATGACAAACTTGTAGTCGAAAAGGTCCATCATAGAGACGAGAAGCGTGACGGGAATCAAGCCGAGGACGTATAGGGACGACATGCGGTCCAACAGAGAGAGGTTGTGCAGGGAGCTGTGGTTGCTGGGGCACCGGGCGACCTTGGCAAACACAAAGTAGAAAATGAAGTGCCATAAGAAGGTGTAGAGGACCTTGAGAAGCCACTCCTCGCAAGTGAAGATAAGCGGGAACAAGGACACGTGGCCGCAGGCCAGCAAGAGGTTGAATGAGGAGAGCAAGCGCCTGTCACGGGAGACAAGGAAGGAGAACGGGAAAATCACCAAAAGAATGGCCTTCTCGTGGACGTGCCAGCCAAAAAGGAAGGAGGCGTAGCCGCAGAGGGTGAGGGCACCGACAAAGCGCTCAAAGCTGGGCTGGATAAAGAGCGGAATGAGCGCCATGACCTGGTAGAAGAGCGTCAAAAGGAAGGTCAACTTGGGCGAGATGGTGGGAAGCACAAGGAAGTCCACGTCGCCAACAAGGCCACGAGTCGAGGAGCCGACGAGCGCAGCCAGCAGCAAGCGGGCGGGATTGAAGCCGAAAAACTTGTGGAGCGGCACGCGGCAGAGCGGGAGACGCATGTAAAGCTGGATCAAGCAGCGGTCCATGAAC
Organism: Metschnikowia orientalis; assembly: GCA_002893665.1. NCBI lineage: Eukaryota > Fungi > Ascomycota > Pichiomycetes > Serinales > Metschnikowiaceae > Metschnikowia > Metschnikowia orientalis. The sequence continues at coordinate 1,234,113 of NXGZ01000001.1, read as the reverse complement.
GAGTACACGGCCCAGAAGTTGGGGGCCCAGTAGGCGTGGGTGAGGCCCCTGCTGAAGGGGAAAAGGCGGGCGACAAGCTGCGGGAGCACGGCGTGGTAAGCAAAGGGCGCAAACGCCACGGCAAACACGGCCACGACCACGGCGGCCAAGCCGGCCAAGTGGCGCCAGCGCACGAGGCGGACAATGTTGTGGCAAAAGCCGCGGCGCGGGTCGTAGGCCAAGTTCAACGCGTAGGCCCGCAACAAAAACACAAACACCGCCGGCGCCAAGTAAAGGTAGATGTGCTTGAAGCAGAGAAGCACGCTGAAGGCAAGCGCACACACAAGGTAGCGCCGCATGCGCGCGGCCGCCACCACCACCACAAGAAGCCCGTACATCATGCCGTTGTACTGGAAGTGGAGGTGGTCGATGATGAAGAGGCCGGGCAGGAGAATCAAGCTGGCGGCCACGGCCTGGGCCTCGGCCCGCTCCCGCTGCAGCACCGCCGCCGCCACATACCACTGCAACGCCCAGAGCAACACCACCTCCGACGCCACCACCGACGCCCGCTGGAAGTACACCGTGGGGAGCCCGTAAACGGCCTGTTTCACGAGGTCCAACGCGCCGTCGGCCCGCACGGCGGCCGGCACCAAGTGCGAGAGGCCCATTTCGAAGTAGGCAAAAAAGGGCGGGTAATCGAGCGTCCAGGGCGACGTGTTTTCCGTGTACCACTGCCGGAGGGGCAATTTGTGGGTGATTGCCATCCAATTGCGGTGCACCTCAAAGTCGGTGGAGTGGTAGGCTGTGAATGCAAGCACTTTGAGGGCAAGCGCCACGGTCCACAACGTGGTCAAGGACGTGTGGGGCCGCGGTCCGTGTGGCTGTGGAGACATGACGGGCGGTCCACTGTAGAGGGGCTTGAAGAAGAAAGAGAGACTGGCTAAAAGAGGGGTTGAAGAAGGGGGTGAAGAGGAGCGGGCGGGCCGAATGCGTGGCGCGCGACACCCGTGCACCAGATTATTTTGTGCACGGCACTACTTTGCGCGACATCCGTGCACCCGACTCTCGTGCACGCGCCGCGCGACTCACGGGCCCGGTCCCCGGAACTGGCCCCTATGCTTGGCCAGAGGATTGCCGACGAGGTCAACGCGTGCTTTGAGGCGGTGCAGGTCCGCGGAGGCAAGCCCTGCATACGGATGAACGGCGCACGTGAGTGGACCGTTCTCGCGGGCGTGGTGGCCATCGAGGACGGGCGGCCCTCGGTTTTGACCTTGGCCACGGGCGTCAAGGCCATGCCCAACGAGATCCGGGCCTACTCCCGGGGGTCCATTGTGCACGACTTGCATGCAGAGGTGCTCTGCTTGCGGGCATTGAACCGGAATTTGGTGGACGAGGCCATGGCTGGCGGGGGCGGGCTCTTGGTGAGTTCCGAGGGCGGCGCCGGGCCGAGTTCCGAGGGTGGCGGCGGTCCGCGCCTCCGGCTCCGCCCGGGCGTGCAGTTGGCGCTCTACGTGTCCGAGCCGCCCTGCGGCGACTGCTCCATGGCCCGGCTCACGGACGGGCCGGCGTGGTCCCGCAACGTGAGTGGTGATCACGTGAGCGACAGTCACGTGAGCGATGATCACGTGCCTGCAGCCAAGCGCCAGCGGGTCCTCCGGGGCCGCAGCCACTTCCACGACGTTGGCCGTGTCCGCACCAAGCCCGGCCGTCTCGACAGCCGCGTCTCGCTCTCCAAGTCGTGCTCCGACAAGTTGGCCATCAAGCAGTACACAGGCGTACTCAACGCGGTGCTGAGCATCCTCATTGCACCCGTGCACCTCACGTATTTGGTGGTGGCGGAGGCCAAGCACAACGCCACGGACTTCCGGCGGTGTTTTTCGGAGCGGATGCAGACGCCGCCGCCGTGGCCCCTCAGGCCGCTCTTGTTTGCGCACGACCCGTTTGCGTACGCCAGAACGGCGGACCGGGTGGCCCTGCCGGTGAGCCTCGTGTACTGTCACGTGACGCGGGCCGGCCATGTGTTGAACAACGGCGTCAAGAACGGCGGCTACGTCAAGAACAAGAGGCCCCGGCCGTCTGCGTACAGTCCCGTGTGCCGCAAGCTGCTTTGGGCGCAGGCCCGGCTGGCGTTGCCGGAATTCGGGACTTATGCGGAGCTCAAAGAGAGCAACGGCGCCCGAAACACCATCAAACGAGACGCCCGGGCTCAGCTAGACTCATGGCCGCAGTCTACAGCCGACGATTTTGCATCGGACGAGCTATAGTTCGTGTTTTGATGGTTGTGCGTGGAAGGCATGAAGTCGGGTTCTGTCGAGACTTCATGGGACGCTCTATGGTAGGTATGACTCTTGGAAGGCAGCTTCTTCAGTAGAGCCACGTTATATCTTCAAAGCTTCTTCAATAAAGCCTCTTTATATCTTCTCCAAAGCTTTTCAAAGCTTCTTTAATAAAGCCTCTTTATATCTTCTTAAAGCTTCTTAAAGCTTCTTCAATAAAGCCTCTTTATATCTTCTTAAAGCTTCTCAAAGCTTCTTCAATAAAGCCTCTTTATATCTTCTTAAAGCTTCTCAAAGCTTCTTCAATAACAAGGAAGTTCCTTCGTTCTCATGGCTCGTTCATACGGAAACCTTCATCAACAAAGGCCTTCTCCGTCTTTCATCCCAAAAAGCTCCGTTCTAGCTTTATGTAGCATGAGTCTTTCTCAATAACAAAGACCTCTTTATGTCACATGACCTTTCATGTCTTCCAAGTTTCATAATTGATTTCTGGTCGTTCCCTGGTCATGTCTCCGAGTACTTATAATAGAGTTCTGGTTCGTTCTCTGGTCATGTCTTCTGGTCATGTCTCTAATTCTTCTAATTCGTCCTCTGCTTCTTCTGAAGCTTGGGGTAGAGAGAGTCACTGCTTTCTCATAATGGTATCTTGAATAGACCGACAGTTGGCCTAAGAGACCTAATTTGGGGGTGCCAACGTTTTTCTTCGCTGTCAAGCAGACTGAGAAACGGAGGGTCCACGATTCAGTCCTTCACAGCGGTAAAAGTCGAAAGCAACTGTAAAATTGAACAGCAACCTTAAGAGTCGATATAAGGCAACCTTAATAGTCGATATAAGGCAACCTTAAGAGTCGATATAAGGCAACCTTAAGAGTCGATATAAGGCAACCTTAAGAGTCGATATAAGGCAACCTTAAGAGTCGATATAAGTCTAGTCCTCTTGAGACTCAGCACCAAATTCTCAGTCACCGATGACAAGCGTTGAGGCCATTGGCTGCCCTTTTAACTATGGGGTAATTGGTAGTCTTTGTTTCCATTAGGTTGCGGTAGGCCCGTCATGGATTAGACGATCCCTGAAATTCAGCATGCCCACAATTGCAGTACTCCCACAATTACAGGAATCCAAAGTCTCAGTAATCCAGAACCTGATCAGTTCTCTGAACTTTACTTTCCTGTGAATTCAGAAATCTAGAAACTCATAGATCCCAGATATTCAGAAGTCCTCAAAAACCCCAGGTTCATCAGAAGTTTAGAGATCTCCAGAACCTGACTTTCCTTAACTTGAGAAATCCCCGACGTCGCTTTCCAAGAGACCTGGAAATCTGACAATTTTAGAAAGTATCAGAATACCCAGAACTCAGACATCACGCATTCAGTGATTCCCTTACCTTCAGAGATTCCTAAACTCCAGGATCCCAGAGATTCAAAACTCCTATGCATTGCCAACTCACTGACCCTTTCTGAACATTTTCAGATCAATGGCCAATGGCCTCAACTCAGGCCTAGAAAAACACAGTCGATTCCGCCAATCCAAGACTACCTGCTGTCTTCAAATTCTGTAAACATAAAACCTCTCCTCCTTCCACTCCTTCGTTCATTCAGTCACTAGTCCCCTCCCTTCTTCACTCAGTCACTAGAAATCTCCCTTCTTCAGTCAGTCACTAAACTAACTCCCTTTTTCAGTCAGTCACTAAACTAACTCCCTTCTTCACTCAGTCACTAACCTAACTCCCTCAATCCTCATCGGACTCACTGCCCTCGCTGTCACCTGCCGTGGCCAGCTCCTCCGCCTGCTCCGACGCTCCTGCCGCATACTCGGCACTTTGCAACAACTCCGTAAGCTTGCTGTTGTCACGCACGTAATTGACGGGTTTCAAGCCGTGCTTGTCCACGACCTTGGCGTCGCTGCCCGCGTCGATCAATTGGTCAATTATAAAATACCCGTGTTCCGGCTCGTCGCCGGCGTACTTCACGGCCAAATGCAAAGGCGTGTCGCCGTCCCGGTTTTTGGGGTCGATTTCCACGCCTTCGATGTCCAACACCACGTCGATGAACTCCCAGTTGCCTGCGAGCGTGGCGATGTGCAACGGCGAGTTGCCGGAAATGACCTCCTTGGTGGTGTTGATCAAGTGGGCCATTTTGGCGGCGTCCTCGCCCTGGTCCTGGGCGATCTGCGCCAAAAGCTCCGTATTGTTTCTGCGCGCGCTTTCCAAAATCTGCTCCTGGTACGATGCTCCGTCCATGGCGCTGTGTGTGCTGGGAAAGTGTCGGCTGAATCCGAGAAGGTGCTGTGGTTGCACTGCCGGCTTGCACCGCCCGGGTGTACGGGTTTCTCGGCCGCGCCGTGAGCCGTGTGGGGCCGGTGGCCTGGGGTTGCGGACATTTGTCTGTTTCATTTGTTTCACCTATTTCATTTGTTTCACCCGTTCATTTGTTTCGCCCGTTTCACCCGTTTCATTTCGGTTTCGTCTCGGTTTCATCTCGGTTTCACCCCGGTTTCACCTCTGTATCATTCCGGTTTCACCCTGGTTACATCCGTGCTCCCGGCCGCGCGCACTCGCCACCCTCCACCACTACTCTTCTTCAGGAATCCCTTCAATCCTCCCTGATTCCCCCTGATTCTCCCTTTCTCCCTTTCTCCTAACAACCATGGTCAAAGCCATCATCGCCCCCTCCATTCTCGCCTCCGACTTCTCCAAATTGGGCTGCGAGTGCCACCGCATGTACGACTCCGGAGCAGACTGGCTCCATGTGGATGTCATGGACGGCCATTTTGTGCCTAACATCTCCCTAGGCCCTCCCATCATCTCCAGCTTGAGGAAAGAAATCCCCCGTGCCCAGCACAATCACAAGACCTTTTTCGATTGTCACATGATGGTCTCGGACCCCGAAACGTGGGTGCCGGAAATCGCCAAGGCCGGAGGCGACCAGTACACCTTCCACTACGAGGCAACCAAGGACCCGGTGGCGTTGATCAAGCTCATCAAGAGCCACGGCATGCGTGCAGCCTGTGCCGTCAAGCCCGGCACCTCCGTCGATGTGTTGTACGACTTGGGAGACTCCTTGGATATGGCCTTGGTCATGACCGTGGAGCCGGGCTTTGGCGGGCAGAAGTTTATGAAGGAAATGATGCCCAAGGTCGAGGCTTTGCGCGCCCGTTTTCCCCAGTTGAACATCCAGGTCGACGGTGGTTTGGCCCGGGACACGCTCCCTCCTGCGGCCGACGCCGGCGCCAACGTCATTGTGGCCGGAACCTCTTGCTTTACGGCCTCCGACCCCGTGGAGTTCATTGACTTCATGAGGGACACCGTCAACTCCAGTTTGAAGGCAAAGGGCATATATACTGACAACTAGCCGACCTGTGGCTCGCTGGATGCACGACTTGGCCTGGCTTTCCCGACCTGTGGCTCGCTGGATGCACGACTTGGCCTGGCTTCCGCGACCTGAAGGCTGGCTTGATGCACGGTTTACTGGCTTCCAGCTGATCTGGCCTGTGGCTTGCTCCCCGGCTCGTGCTCTACAGTAGCCTCCGTGCCATACTAACGCTCCAACCTTTAGAACAAGTATAACGACTCAACAAACCTCACCTCTACCATTTCATTCTTCTGCTGAAAATGCCCTTTTCGACGGCACATCTGTTTCTCGGGCTCCAAGCGCCCGCTGCTCTGCCTCTGTCTGATCCACCCTGTCCGCGTCCATCCTACACCGGGGAATCTCCTCGTCGGCTGTCTGTGTCTACGCCGGCTGCTCTGCTCTGGCCTTATACTGTTGTTTCCTCTATTTCCTGGGATTCTTAGAACGCTTGCACACCAAGCGTAGTTCCCTCGCCGGCGGAGTCCAAGTTGATGCTGGTGGCTGCGGCGTCCTCCACGGCCTGCCAAAGGGCGTTCTTGACCTGCTCCAACTGGGTGCGTTCCTTGACCTTTTTCTCCCTCTTGGTTGCTGGTGCTGGTGCAACCATGTCCACGTCCATGGCGCCCTCTTGCTTGGCAGCAAGATCAAGAGCCAACTGCTCCTCTCTTTTGGCCGCGTACCGCTTGTTTCTTTCGATTTTTTGCGACGTCTTCTTGGAGAGCGTCTTTGTGGTCACTCCACTGCCCTTGGACACGGGGCCGTTGTACAACGCAAGCGACTTGGAGTCGGTGGGTCTGGCCTGTGTCTCGGTGTTGTATCTTCCTGCGGATGATCGGGTGGGCTCGCTGGTCCGGGCCCTGGCGGCTCGCTTTTTGGAAATCGCCTTGCCGTGTCTAGCGCGCGAGAGGTTGCCCTTTGGCTGGTTGGGACAGTTTTTGCTGGGCATTTTGTTGCAGGCGTGTGTTTTAAGAAGGGGTGGAGATGGAGATGAGATGATAAAAAAACTGGAGCCGCGGGCTGCAGGTTGCGCCTTTCGCGCGCTCGCGCAAAAAAATCTCCCGGGGGTGAGTCGAACACCCGATCTCAAGATAACAATTCAATTACAGTCTCGCGCCTTAGCCAGCTTGGCCACCGAGAGGATTACGAAGCGTGGTGACGTCTTTACATTTTTGCCAGCTAGTCCTTGGTCGGTATTATTTCGAGGAATTAGAGTTCCAGTACCGCCTGTTTGACTTTTTTTCGCCTGAAGCTTACTCCGGATTGAAAATGCATCACCCGATTCCTCCTTTTATCTCTTCAACATTTCAGAGTGCAGTTTGCTGAGATCGCCGTCCATTGTTTGAGCTGGAGGTCGAGATGATTGCTAAAAATATCAAACGCAGTTCTTTTCACTCTTGCAGACTCATTGTCTGTACTCGTTAAAGCGCGGGCGATCAATGGATTGTTCGATGCTGGTCTTTTTGGAGTCAAGTCATGAATGAGAGTAAAGATCTCCGGCGCCTCATTGCAGATCCTTTCTCGAGGCGCCTTCAAAAGTGGTCCCGAGCATGGTCCCATTACTGCATGCACACACGCCCACTTCCATGCCCGAATGTCCATGATCAGACGGCCGCAGTTGAATGAGCAAATATTCATGGCTGAAGGCATTTCGCAGTTCAGTGAGCCAATATCCATTGGAAGACGGCACAAATTCAGCTGTTCCTTGAGAGCAAATATTCATTGTATTCGAAGGCCTCCTGACGACCCCTAACTGCCATACCAGACAAAAGTCATCGACGCTTTAATGCATGATTGTCAGTGACATCGTCAGAAATGCATGGTCGGGCAGACTGATTTCCATTGATGTTAAATCCCGACCCTGATGCCGTTTGCACGCTGATCCCGACCCTGGTGCCGTTTGCGAACCGACCCCTCACCTTCAATCCAGGCCAGCTTGCGCTGAGTCCCTGTCGCTGTGTTGGCATGAAGGACTCTTGTAGCCAGCGATCGATGCAGAAGGTCTGATCAGCGATCCACTCGCTGTCCAACAGCAGGATCCTAGCTTCAGGCCTGTCTAGTGGCTCTGTCGTGACTCGAGGGGAAGCATCAATGCCACTGCAACCCTGCAGTCTTGTCAGTCGCAGCCTTTGTTTAGAATGCTATTATCTAGCAGGCGCGGGCTGTCCTTATAAGAGAGGGTATCGCAGCTTGATTGATAAGACTCCGAACTCATCGTCATCCTTGACTCAAGCCTCCGTCAGCCTCCAACATGAAAGCTTTCCTCACTCTCTTCGCAACAGCATCCATGCTCTCCATGGTCCAAGCTGACCAAGCTGACCACGCCAGAATGATGAACATGAGTCACATGCCAGCCATGCACAACATGACAGGTCACCACGGTGGCCACCTGACTCTCGTACCACAGGCAATGTCTGCTTCAAGGACTACTTCAAGCCAGCAGAACGCTGCACAGGTGTTTCAAGCCGGTTCCTTGGGCGGTATTCTCGGAGCGGCAGTTTCCATGCTCTTCTTGTAGAGACAAGACGCCAGGTCATGTGCTCATGGGCTAGTTTCGTTTATATATTTGGAATGAATGGAATAATTCGGCTTTCGTAGAAACACGAAACAGGCCCCTGCACTCCCCGGCCCCCTGCAAGTCACATAAGGCAGAATTTCCCTTTGCGGTAAAGAACGAACGGGCAGCACCCCAAACGCGGCGCTGTGTGCAGGATGCCGGCTCTGGCTGTAAAAAGCCACCCAATCCACACGTGAGGACACCCCTGAGCCATTTGACATGGTGGCATGTTTCCATTTATTGAGTCCCTTTGAGTCCAAATTGTTCTGACTGAGTCCTGATTTGTGTCAGGTTTGTTTCAGGTTTGGGTCAGGTTTGTGCCTGTTGTGGCTAAACCCCACAGAATCCACCCTCCAGCTTCTGCTATCCGTTTCGGCACGGCGTCAAATCGTCATGGCTTTGGCGTCAGCATAGCCCTCGTCTGTTGGGAGGCACGGGTCTAGTCTCGAAGACTGCTTTTTATGCGAGCGTTTCAGGGGTGTTTCGAATCACATTGGGCACCACGCTGCCGCTCGGGTAATGCCGACCATCCTTGACTGAGGAACCACTGCTACTTGTGGAATACGGGACCAGGTGCCCTGAACCGCGAGCGTGCTTGTCTGCAGTCCCATGCAGTCCCGCACACCTCACATGGTCGCAGCCATGCATGCCGAGCCGTCTCCACACTTCCGTCGCTTCTATATATATAGCCGCGGCGTTCCCCTCAATGAGGCCTGGTGGTTGATCAATTCCAGACCCTATCATGCGTTTCTCTGTTCCTGTTTTACTTGCTGCCGCCTCGCTTGTTTCTGCCGACCAGTTGTCAGACCTCTTGGCCCAGCTCGAGACCATCAACACTTCAAACCTCGCTGCCCAGAGCCAGTGGCTCGACAGCTTTGCTGCTGCGGGAACCGACTTTGCCGAGGCCACTGGTGCTGCCGGTGCTGTTCCATCGCAGTACTTGGACAGCAGTGTTCTTGCGGCACTTCAGAGCTACTCGGACATTTCTGGACTCGAGGGGCTCTTGGCATCGGTTACCGGAGATGCATCTGAGGCCACGGGTTCCGCTGATGCCTGGGTTGCCTCGGGTGCATCTGGTGCTGCTTCCACCACGGAAGCCTCTGGTTCTGCTGCCGGATCTGCTGCTGCCTCTGGCTCTGGTGCCTCTGGCTCTGGTTCTGGTTCTGCTGCTGCTTCTGGTTCTGCTGCCTCTGGTTCTGCTGCCTCTGGTTCTGCTGCCGCTTCTGGTTCTGGCTCTTCGGGCTCTTCTGCTGGTGCTGCCGGTACAACGACCCCATTGATGGTGGGCTCCCTCTTGGCCGGCCTTTCTGTTCTTTTGTTGTGAGCAGCATAGGTTCTTTGAACTGCCTCATCTGTGTATACGAAATGCCAATGATAATTTGAATCTATATGAGTAGAGTGACACATTTGTATGTGTGATCGGTTTGTATTGGTCACACTGTTCTTTACATGAAGTGTCATACTCCAATATATTTTAGTAAATAAATGGCAGGGACTATTCGATACGACTTGGGAATCAATTATAATGGAATAAAACAGGAAACGAGAAGACTTTCACGATGGGAAATCGACAGAATGAGTATGATTGGACAATGACGATTCTCGAACGACAGAGTGGAAATGAATCACACTGAATAAGTAAAAGATACGGTAATTCGAATTATAGTGGATACATAAAATGAAGTGATGGCGAATTACAATGAAGATTTGGAATGATGTAATCTCGAATGACAATGTATATTTGAAATGAAGTAATTTCCAACGATGGTTACATAAAATGAAGTAATCTCGAATTACAATGAAAATATAAACTGAAGTAATCTCGAATTTCAATGAAAATATAAAATGAAGTAATCTCGAATTACAATGAAAATATAAAATGAAGTAATCTATATGGTGCTTCTCTAGACCAGGGTCCGCGGTTCCCAGCAACTGCAACACCAAGACTAATCTAGCTCATTGAGAAAGTTCGGGTTGTTGCTGAGCTTCGTGCGAAACTTGTCCCACCAATTGTCAAACACCTTCATGGGCACTTTCCCCGAAGCATCAACAAACCCACCAAGGTAGTTGTAAGCGTGCTTGACGATCTTGTTCGCCAACTGGGCAATCTCCAGCAGCGACGTGGGTGCTGCCTGCAGCGGTGCCGGGGCCAGCGGCGGCATGATGGCTCGTTGCAGCCGGCGGGACTCTTGTAGGAGCATTTCGGCCTGGGCCGTGGGCTCTATGGAGATGCCGATATTGATGACGGCCGGATCGGCGTCGGCGGGAGCGGCGTCGGCATCGTTCATGGCCTCGTCGTCGTCCAAGGCATGGGCGTCACGGGCGCCGGAGGCCAACCCCGTGTTCAACTTGAAGATGGTGGAGGGTTTTGCGGGGTTCAAGCCGCCGAGCAACTTGAACTCGGCCAGTTTGGGTAATTGGAAGTACACAAGCGCGGTGTACGCGGGGTCGGTGAATTCCGTTTGCGGGAGCAAGAAAATGGCAATGTGGTTGATGTTGGAGGCGTTGGTGATGGTGAAGACGAACTTGGTGGGCTCCACCTGCTGCGCAAGCTCCACGGGCCGGCCGGAACAGACGGCGCCGAACATGAGAGGGGATGGGGTACGGGTGCGTTGTCAAAGGCCAGCGCTTGCTATAGGCGGCGTGGTTGCTCTTGAGGGTAAGGGTCTAAAGTGAGAGGTGCCGCAAGGCCCGGTAGTATGGTGATCAAGTAGGTGCGCGGTGGGGTTACCCGGCTGCGGTGCCAGAAGCTTCCGCGCTCTGCTCTCTTTCCTCTTCTTCCACCCCACCATCTCTTCTTACTCCATCCTCTCTTCTTATTCCACCCTCTTCTTATTCCACCCTCTTCTCTCTTCTTCTACCTCTCCTTTCCTCCACCCTCCTTCCCTCTTCTTCCTTTCCTTCTGCTCATTCCTCTCCCCTTCTAACCTACTGTTCTAAGCTTTAAGCTTCTAGCTTGTGATCACGACGGCTTCTCAAAGGCTTGCGGAGCACGCCCTGAACACCCGGATGTCATAGAGAGAGCCCTCAGCAGCACGGCCCCGCCGCGCCTGCCATTGGCGGCCCTCGATACTACCGTCCCAGATCGACACACTGCATATACATATTTCCCATCTCCGAGGCCTGACCTCCGTGGATTTGAGAAAGAGGCATTGTCACATCACGTGCGCGGCCCGCGCTGCGTCACCACCCAGCTGGTGGCCATCCCGGCGCCTATCTGCACCACCGGCGCCGGCCCGTCGTAGATCCCGTTGAGGAAGTCGAACGTGACACTGCCGCCCCGCTGCCGCCCGCAGTTGCCGTGCTCGCCCCACCCCCACGCCACCACCTGGTTGTTGCCCAAAAGCATCAACCCGTGCTCGCTGCCCGCGGCCACCGCCCGCATGTCTGCAGGCCCGTACCGGTAGAGCTGCCCATGCAGGTCGTTGCCCACCGAACACAACGGCCCCAGCCCGTCGGCGCCGCTGCCGGCGTAATGGATCAGCGTCCACATGGTCCACACGGCCGACGCCGCCCGCAACGCCTCGACCACGTCCGCCGCGTCCGCGCCGGCAACGGCCGCCCCAAGAACCTGCGGCGACCCGCCAAGCAACACCGTGCGGTCCCTGCCCACGAGCACGTGGTCCACGCCGCCGGAGGCCACCACATGGGGCAGCCAAAGCGCCGCCACGCGCCGCCGCCGGCCCCGGGCCAGCTCCTCCTCCGGCACCGGGCCCAACTGGCCCTTGCGGCACGCGCCCCACCCGACCACGTGACCCGTGCGGAAGCGCACCACCGTGTGGCCCACGGCGGCCCGGACCTCCGCCACCTCGGCCCCGGCCACGGCCGCGGGCATGGCCACCTGCAGCGGCGCCGCCGCCCGCGTCACGTGCTCGCCAAGCCCCAACTCGCCCCGCTCGCCCCGCCCGCACGTGTACACCCGTCCCTCCTGGTCACACATCACCGACCACTCCCACCCGGCGGCCACCGCCTGCCACCGCCCGGGCACGGGCTCGAACTCCGCCGTTCCACGCCCGCTGTGGCCACATTGCCCGTGCTCGTTGTCGCCGGCAGCGTAGAGCTGCCCGTTGTCGAAGAGCATCAACGTGTGGTTGCCCCCAAACACCAACGCCTTGGGCGGCGTGTGCTCGAGCTCAGGCACCCCGCCCACCGCCTGGAGTGTGTCGTGGTCGTCGGTGTTTCCGAGCCCCAACTGGCCCGAGCCGTTGGACCCGCAGCTGTAGATTTGGTAGCCCATGTTGTGTAGGGGTGAGTTTTAGCTGGCGCTCCTGGAGCGCGCCGGCGGCCGCGTTTCACGTGACTAGTCCATGGTGTCTTCTGTCAGCGAGTGCTTGTTCTCTGTGGCTTTTGGGTTTGGTATTTTGGGGCTGTTATTATTTTGCGGGGGAAGTTTTGGACCTTCAGGTGAATTTTCGGAGAAGGAGCTTGAGCTTTGGATTTTTGCCGTCCATGTAGAGTTTGCTGCTGGTTTTTTGGCTGCAACATGATTTTGTTTTTTCTTAGTGCGACTTCACTCTGAGGAAGTGTGAATCACAGCTTCTTGTAAAGGGACTATAACTTCTATTGGATTTGAGTTAGAGTGCTTTCAGGTTACTAAAAGGATGCTTATGAAACTAGCGCAAGGGAGCTTATTGTGGAAAGCTACTACAAGGGTGCTTATGGTGGAAAACTACTACAAGGGAGCTTTATGGGATGCCTATGGTTAGAAGGGAGCCTATGTTTGCAAAGGCGGACAAGGTCTAAGATGTCGTTCAATGGAACAGTAAGGGTAAAAATTTGAAAAGGGTAGTGTGATACTTCATTGAGGGTGATCCCACAGTAGAAGCACTGAAGTTTATGGTGGGGGTGGTTATACAAAGACTTTCAAGTTGGGTGCAGTGATATTGTGGTAGCACTAAAGGGTTTACGAATGGAGCAAGCAGATGTGGAGTTTGCTAGAGTTTAATTGGATTATGAGTAAATGAGACCTGTAAAGGTTTCAAAGTAATTGCGATAAGAAATAGAACTGATATGGCCACCGGTAATGTCAAAGGTATCACTTTAATTGAAACCATTACAGGTGTTACTGTGATTACACGAGGTGCTATGACTGTACTATAAGAGGTAATATGACTGTACTATAAGTGGTAATATGACTGTACTATAAGTGGTACTATGACTGTACTATAAGAGGTACTATGAATGGTACTTTGAAAGATTATTAAGATGAGTGGTAATTTGGTATCACTGTGACTGGTATAATGACACAAGTAAGAGCAAGCTCAGAAATGATTACAATCTAACCAACTATTACTATAATTAACAGCTAAAGGCTAAATCTGATCTACCTTAATAACTTTATAAGAAGTTTCATCACCATTGAAGGTAGTCAAAATTGGGCAAAATACTAATACTTTTACAAAATGGTTGTGCAACTTGCAATTTAGGGTGGGACTATTAGAGCTATTAGAGCTATTAGAGCTATTAGAGCTATTAGAGCTATTAGAGTGCCCATTAGAGTGACTATTAGAGTAGTACTAGAGGGGACACTATATTTAGTAGGGACATATTTATTGGCAACTTAAGGCTGTTTTTATGTAAGAAAATGTCCTATAATACCCAAGGGAACAGGAGTTTTCAAGAATTCTATAAAAAGACCCACTTTAAACGGTGGAAAGCTGTGGAAACTCTACCAATAGAAGACTCAAGCTTCAAGTTGAAATACACTAGACGTGTAAACTAGATATGGTTGCAGAAGAAGCGTGCAAACTGTATGATATTATTGAATCACTTTTACCCTTGTATTGCTCATATATATAAATATTTTAGTTTCACAAATAATTATAAACGAAACAAAAGAGTATTGGATGTAGCAATTTATGGTAAGAAGAAAAACAACATCAATTACTTTCGAAGGCATTTATAAAGAAAAGCTGCTTGATTCTGAAGTAATTTTGCCACGCAAAATAGATGAGGATTATTAATAATCGCTTCCTAGAAATTGATTTATAGCATTTAGCTCTTATCACCCTATTCTCTCTGAATATAACTATTTTCTCATATTCTATTGTATAAGTAGGTCAAGGGCAGGCGCAATTCATGAATTGAACGGAGTGGAAAAGCTAGTCGATGCTGAAGAAGAGTGAATAAATAAGATCAGAAATGCAAATATTAATAAGAGGTGAATATTGAAAAAGCAAACTTTGGCTTTTCAGCTATAGTCAAAATTGAAACAGAGCCAATAATCACCTGAATTCTAGGTCCTGACCTAATGGTTGGAATGTTTAAAAGAATTATTTCCGATGAGGAACTCGTGTTCTGCAAAAGAATGTCTTTAATTTTGATTATTTAAAATCATCTTTATTTCTAAAGGTAACTTCGATTCTGCGTTTCCCTTGATATATCATTTCAGTGTCGATTCAAAAAATGAGCGCTTTCTAGATATATGTCTACCCCGTGTCTAATTTAATACTTGTTTTGAGAAATTCAGTACGAATCTAAATTTCATTCCAAATTTATGATGAATATAAATTTATGATGAATATTTTGTGCTTTGATCAATGACCGCAGGAAACAGTTCAGGAGCTCTTAACTCAGTGTCTTTAATAAATGTCTAATGTCGTCTACAAGCATCATTTAGAGTCTATTTAAATAACAGTGGATTCCAAGAATACCCAGTGTTGAGGAGACTACTAAAGCTACCATTGAAAAAGGAGACAATAGTCCATAATAGGAAGATATCTAAAACCCCAAATTAATATGGCTTGTTTCCTCAGATATATAAGATGTAAAGTTAAAAGTCATTTAAGTAATCTATAAGATACTTATTAACTAAACTCATCGCTGATTCTGACCCTGCTATTAACTTTAACCCATGGCTGAATCTGGTTCTGCTATCAACTTTTACCCATGGCTGACTCTGGTCCTGCTTTTCACACCAATTTTCCCCAGTTCGTGCTAACTAGTACTCACTGGTACCAGCTAGAGTTCCCAATCCTACCGTTGTTGTGTACTTTGTCTCTTATTTGCATTCCAGTGATTCTTTAATAGCCTTACCATAAAGTGCCATTTGAATCCAGATACGATTTAACCACACGCTATTTCAAGCTCTCCATTCCATGGCCGCTCCATACCAAAGCCGACCATTAAGACCAAAACATGTATTGAAAATACGTTTCTATTTTATCAATTCTGATTTTTTAACCTCTTCAGTTCATTATGTATCCTAATACTTTTCCCTAATCAATATCTCGACTTGCTTCTTCTAACTATTATCCTAATCAGTATCTCAATATTCTGCTTCTAATTAATACCCATTCAATATCTAAATATTGCTTCTTCTAATTATCCTATCAATATCTGAATATAGCTTCTTCTAATTCTTCTAATTTATTCAATATTCAAGTTTGTTTATTCATTTGATCCTGTCTAATTCAATTTATCATCTCTAGATTTTGTTTTATTAATCTACTCAAATTCTCAATTTGCTTCTTCTACTATTACCTATTCAATATCCAATTTTGCAATTCTCACATTTCACCCAAAACAAATCTCAGTTTTGTCCATCTTCATCGCTACAATTCACCTTTTCATCTCTAAGCTTGGTTATACTAATTTATTCAAATTTTAGTCCCTATTCAATTCATTCTATCTCTAGACTCTATTTCTTTTTTTTATAAATTCATTCTATCTCTAGACTCTATTTATATATTTTATAAATTCATTCTATCTCTAGACTCTATTTCTTTTTTTTATAAATTCAAGTCTTGCACTTTTTTCTCCCTCATTAATCCTCTTTATTACTCCATACATGTACCCCATTTGCATCCTGTTCTACCATGAACTCCAAATTCCCAATACCATAAACCAGACACGCCGTGAAACAGACCACGTTCATCCATCATTATCACTAATACCCATATCACCTCTTGTCAGTCTCTAAAAGGCGGAAGACCGTTGCATGTCTTTCTGCAGGACTCCACACGCGTCGCACGCGAGGCCGCACCCGTGCCCCAGCAAAATGGTGATCCCATCAAACCCGCTCCTACCCACCCCTTTCCAGCACCCCTGGCAGCACCCAAACCCCGGTTCCCAGGCGACGTCCCGACGCAGCACCCGAGTGCATTTGACTTTTTACTTTCCCGTTTTTTTATGGACCGCACGCCGCACAAGGCCCCCGCCGCAGGCGTAGTCCAGGTGCCCAGCTCATCTCCCATGGCACCCTCCGCCGACGACTCCTCCAAGCAACGCGACGACATGCGCAACCGCTTCTACTCCCACAAGTTCTGGCCCTTGATCTCCAAGCGGTTTTACTACTTGAACGAGGCGGAGCTTTTCCGGGCCATGGTCAAGGGCAAGGGCAATCTCCGAGACATCAGTCTCTGGCTCAGCGAAAACATCCCGTTGAACGAGCGGTTGCTTGCGTACGACCAGAAGCGGCGCCCGGCCGAGGCAGCGGCGCCCAAACCCGAACCCTTCGGGAAAGCCAATCTCGAGATGCAGAAAAGCGACAAAACTGAGAAAACCGACAAAACCGAGAAAACCGACAAAACCGAGACCCCCGCGTCCCCGGCAGCCGTGCCCCTGCCCGCCGCAGACCCCCACGACGACGAGGAGGCGCTGCCGGTCAGACACGCCGGCAAGGCGCGGCAGAAGCGCAGTCTCTCGTCGATGCCGCCCACATCAGCCGCACCCGACACCAAGGTGCAGCTCATGAAGCCCAAGGTGTCGATCTTGGAGAAGTACCGCACGCGGCAGCAGCCCAAGATCGACTTGATGTTCCAGAAGCAGGGCACGCTCTCTGCGTTGGGCGAGGAGGCCAAGAAAAGACGGTTGGTGCGCGCCAACAACATGGACTCGGGCCTGCCGCTGCCCTCGGCGCAGGCGGGCGGGGCGGACACATCCAAAAAACCGGGCCTGTTGACGGCGGCGTTTGGCCACGGCGGCGACGACAAGCGGCCGGCGCAGCTCAGCGCCAAGCCGTCGGACTTTGACGAGTTGGACTTGCTCGAGGAGAAGATCCGGGCCAACAAGAAGAAGCGGGCGTCGGCCAAGCGGCACGAGGACGACGAGATGGAGGAGGACATCTTCAGCGACGACATGTCGGAGGAGGAGCTCGAGGACGGCTTCTCGCTGGGCCTCACCTCGATCGACGCGCAGATCTTGGACTTCTTGAACCAGTCAACGCCCGAGGACATTGTGGAGATCTGCAACGTCAAGCCCGCGGTGGCCGACATCATGATCTCCAAGCGGCCGTTCGCGTCCATCTACGAGGTCTCCGAGGAGCGCTTTGACGGCGACACCCCGGAGCCCGAGCAAAGACGAAGAGGCGGCCCGAAAAAGACCCTTGGCTTGAAGATCATCGAGAGCACCGAGTACAGCTTGAAGGGCTACAAGGCCGTGGACTCCTTGGTCAAGAAGTGCTCGGAGTATGGCGACTTGATCGCCCAGCAAATGGAGCGCTGGGGCGTCAAGGTCACCGGCGAGGGCGAGTTGGACATGGTCGAGGCCGGCAACGTGAACGACGACTCCCCCGACTCCGACGGCGCCGACGATCTCCGCACCCAGGCCAAGCGCAGCCTCCCCTACGTCAAGCACAAGCCCACGCTCTTGGCCCCCGACATCGACTTGAAGAACTACCAGCAGGTCGGCATCAACTGGTTGCACTTGCTCTACCGCAACGGGCTTTCTTGCATTTTGGCCGACGAGATGGGGCTCGGAAAAACGTGCCAGGTGATCTCGTTCATGGCGTACCTCAAGGCCACCTCCGACAAGCAGAACCCGCATTTGGTGGTGGTGCCATCGTCCACTTTGGAGAACTGGTTGCGTGAGTTCCACAAGTTCTGTCCCGACTTGGTCGTCCAGGCGTACTATGGAACCCAGGGCGAGCGAGAGGACTTGAGGTACGATCTCATGGAGGCCGACTTCGACGTCTTGGTCACCACGTACAACTTGGCCACCGGAGCGGCGCCTGACTTCAAATTCCTCAAGAACCAGAAGTTTGATATGATAGTCTACGACGAGGGCCACATGCTCAAGAACTCCAACAGCGAGAGGTACAACAAGCTCATGAAGTTGAAGGCCGACTTCAGATTGCTACTCACCGGCACCCCGCTCCAGAACAACTTGAAGGAGCTCGTTTCCTTGTTGGCCTTCATGCTTCCCCAGCTCTTTGTCGAGAAGCGGGAGGACTTGCAAGGACTCTTCAACAAGAAGGCCAGCGTGGATGCCTCCGGGGACTACAACCCCCTTCTATCACAACAAGCGATCAACAAGGCCAAGACCATGATGACGCCATTTGTTTTGAGAAGAAAGAAGGCCCAGGTCCTCAAGTACTTGCCCGGAAAGAAGCACGAGATCATCAAGTGTGCCATGACAGAGAGCCAGAGGAAAATCTACGACACATACATCCAAAAGGGCCAGCAGACGCGGTTGGAGAGAGAACGCAGAAAGGGCTTGAAGGGGAAGGAGGCCGAGGCGGCCAAGGGCGAGCCCATCGCCTCTTCGTCCAACGTCATGATGTCCTTGAGAAAAGCAAGCATGCACCCGTTGTTGTTCCGGGTCATCTACACTGACGAGATGTTGCAGCAGATGGCGGACAAGATCATAGAGGAGCCGCAATACGTGGATGCGAACAAGGACTATATCTTAGAGGACATGCAGATCATGAGTGACTACGAGTTGAACGCTTTGTGCGAGAAGTTTCCCAAGTCCATAGGCGAGTTCGTGCTCGACCAGAAATGCTGGTTCGACAGCGGCAAGGTCAACAAGCTCATCGAAGTGATCCAGAGAGCGGTGGTGCGCCGCGAGAAGATTTTGGTGTTCTCCCTCTTCACGCAGTTGCTCGACATCTTGGAGAAAGTGTTGAGTTTCTCCAACATCAGCTTCTTGAGATTGGACGGCCAGACCAGCGTGGACACCCGACAGGACATCATCGATCGGTTCTACGAAGACGAGGACATCCCGGTGTTTTTGCTTTCCACCAAGGCAGGCGGATTTGGCATCAACTTGGTGGCTGCCAACAACGTTGTGGTCTTTGACCAGTCGTTCAACCCGCACGACGACAAGCAGGCCGAGGACCGGGCCCATCGTGTTGGCCAGACAAAGGAGGTGATGGTCACCAAGCTCATCTCCGAGAACACCATCGATGAGAACATTCTCATGCTTGCCGAGAACAAGTTGCAGCTTGACCAGAGCATCAGCAACGAGGAGAGCTCGACGAAATTCGAGGAAAAGGCCGCGTCCATGTTCGAGCGCATTCTCTTCGACCCAGCCCCCAAAGCATAGGTCCGCCAGGCCCCACATTCCAACTTCCGGGAGCCAAGTGTTGCTGCAACTAAAACAGAAACCAGTTGGCAGCCAGAAAAGAAACGGGCGGTGTGCACATTGCATCCTGCCTGACTGTGAGTCGCTACATGCGCGCAGGGAAAAATCACTCCTAGCTTACCAATCTTCATTGTTAGCTTCACCTCAAGAAAGTCCGCCCGTTGACAATGTTATCACAGTCGTTCATGGCCGTTACACGACAGGCACGTGGCCTCATACCACGCGGCCCTGGCGTTCTATCTTGCACGCCGCTCACGGCGCTCCGCAACCTCTTCATCCAGACGGCAGAGACCCCCAACCAAAACGCATTGAAGTTTCTCCCATCAATGAAGATCTTACAGCAAAACGAAACCCGGGAGTTTCTCAGTGGTCGCGAGGCCGCGTGCAGCCCGTTGGCCGTGAAGCTTTTCAGTATCGATGGCATCAAGAGCATCATGTTGGGATCCGACTTCATCACGGTCGAGAAACGCGACGAGTCCCACGAGTGGGCGCTTCTAAAGCCGGAGATCTTTTCCATCCTTACGGAGTTTCTCACCAACGGGACCCCCATCATCGCCGACGGCGAGGTCTCCAACGGTATGGGCATCGATGAAGACGACGATGAGGTGATTTCCATGATCAAAGAATTGATCTTCACGCGCATTAGGCCTGCGATTCAGGACGATGGTGGCGACATTGAATTTGTCAAGTTCGAAGAGGACTCTGGTGTTGTGTACTTGCGATTGAAAGGCGCATGCAGATCTTGCGACTCATCCTCCGTGACTTTGAAAAACGGCATCGAGAGCATGTTGAAATACTACATTGAGGAAGTGCAGGAGGTGAGGCAGGCGGATGAGGTCTTGGATGAAGCCGAAAAGACGTTTGAAGAATTCGAAGCCGCCAACATTGTGCCCAAAGTTAGAGGGGTGGATGCTCCACCCGCTTTGTGAGTGGCATGACATTGTGATTACTTACTACGAAACCGGCTGTGGCCACGCTTGGCTCATTCCAAACCAGTATATAGAGAGCCCTTGGAATACACGAAGTGAGTATGTTTTTGTAAAGTGATTCTAGGAATACATGAATGTGTTTTAAAGTGATTCTAGGAATACATGCATGTGTTTTAAAGTGATTCTAGGAATACTTGAATGTATTTTAAAGTGATTCTAGGAATACATGCATGTGTTTTAAAGTGATTCTAGGAATACATGCATGTGTTTTAAAGTGATTCTAGGAATACATGCATGAGTTTTAAAGTGATTCTAGGAATACATGAATGTGTTTTAAAGTGATTATAGGAATACATGAATGAGTGTGTTTTGAAGTGATTCTGAATAAGTATGTTCTAAAGTGACTCTAGGAATACACAAAGTGTGAATTCTAAAGTGATATTTAGGAATACATGAAGTGTGAATTCTAAAGTGATATTTAGGATTACATAGTGAGTATGTTTTAAAGTGACTCTAGGTATAAATAAAGTGAGTATATTCTAAAGTGACTCTAGGAATACATGAAATGATGTTTTTGAGTGATTCTAGAAATACATGAAGTAGTGGATTCTTCTGAAGTGGACCTTGGAATACCCGGCGAATGCCATCGTTTGCACTATGCCTAATCGAACACGTCCCACTACAACTCAACCGTCTTTCTCTTCTTCCGCTCGGCGATGTTTCGGGGCGGGTCTCTTGGGAGGCCCTGGAACTCCGGGCGGCATTTGGACATATCCGAACGCCGTGGGTGCAAAACTGGGCAGCTGCATCTGATAGGGCACAGGCATGTAGTACTGAGGAACGTAGCCATCAATGCCGGTATAGTTTTGATGCAAGTTAGCGTTGGCTGAAGAGGGACTCATGTACATGGCGGGCAGATGGTCACTGGAGTTCAGTCTTTGGATTTGGTGCCGCTGACCATTTGGAGGCGGAAGCGGATGAGAGCCTCGCCGAGGCTGCCCGTAAAAGTAGGGCACATCGTAAACGTGCATGGGATAGGAGGGAAACGAAACCCCCGGCGGCGGAAGCGAATACGGCGGCATCATTTGCATCATGGAGTAGTTGTCTTGAGCCCAAACAGGGGGCTGGTGGAAGTGGCTGGGGGGAGTTCGGTCGCTGCTGGACTTTTGGATCGCAAACGACGCCTCGATGTTGAACTTGGGAAAGTCCGCAAACCCGCTGACTAGCTTGTTGTTTGTGAGGAGGATGGCCTTGATGGCGGGCTTGATGTCGGTGTAGAAGACAAAGCCGAACTTGCCGTATGTGGAGCTTTGTCGCTTGGAGTAGAATTGCGGCTTGATGATTTTGGCCGATTTGATGGAGCCCTCGGGCCCGAACTGGCTCCAGAACTTGAGCCACAACTGGTCGTCGTTTTGGAAGACTATCGGCAAGTTGTTGACGTAGATGTTGGTCTGCTGGTAGTTGACGGCCTTGAGGAAGTAGCGACTGAGCTGCGGCTGGTCCCACGTCGCGTGCTGGCTGCTATGTGGCGAGACTAGCGTTGGCGAGCCGTTGCTTAGTATCACGTAGGACGACTTTCGCATAAAAGACGCCTCGTGCTTCTTCTGGCAAATAGCCAACTTGAGCCTCGGCCCGGCTTCGCCTTCACTGCTGGAGTCACCGTGCGAGTGGTCCGAGAGGTGCGAGCTATCCGAGAGATCGAAGGTGTCGGACTCGGAGAACAGAGCCAACGAGTCAAACAGTAGATCGTGAAGAAAATATAGGCATTTTAGAAGCTGCTCGTTCAAGTTTGGGCCCGGGGCAAAAGCGATGAAGGCAGTGCTCTCGAAAGATATGCTGCCGGGGCTCGTCGTGGAGTCCGGAGAGACAGGGAAGCAGATCTGCTCGATCTTGTGGAACATGGAGAACTTGGCCAAGAACTCCTGCAAGCCGTGCAACGACACGTTTTTGCCAGCGAAAAAGTCGTCCAAGTTCTCGATGACGAGCGAGTCGTAGATGGTCTTTGGAGGTAGTCCATGCAAGAGGTGGTGGGCGCATTGGGGCAGAAGGCTCGAGGTGTCGGGATCCGACACAACCGGGGCGTTGTTGTTCAATGGACTGGGGCCCTTGCGGAGAGCCTGTAGATGGCGGTCGACGTTGACGTTTTTGTCCAATTCGATGATCACAAGAACGGTTGGCGCCGAGGACACTCGACTGGTTTCGTCATTTCGGTGGATCTTGAAGGAACGTAGCCCTGAAGACTCCGGGGAGGCGGCCTCGGGCCCCGGAATAGCCGCTTCATCGTAGATGCGGACGTAGTTCAATTTACACGGCAGGAAAAAGGAACGCACCGACTCGATCAGGGCTTTGGACTTGAGCACGTTGCGCAAGACAACAAGCTTTGAGCTGGGGTTGGCGGGAAAAGCTGGGGCATGCAGAGACAGTTCCGGGGTTTGGAACAAGAGCGAGTTGAGGAGCGACATGCGCTCATCGGTTTCTTTTGCGGTCATGGTGAGGCTGAAATTGAATGTATCTTGCTCACTGGAATGATGTCAAATGGGCTGTAGCTTGATATAGAGTATATCTTGTATCAGTGATGAATATTGTTGAGCTTAGTTGAGCCGTTGGTTGGGGCAGTTTGTCTGCACTTGATGTGGATGGGTTGAAATGTGGGATCCTTGAGCTCCTAGTTTTGAGACGTGCAATGCTGTGAATCGCTTTATCTTCTTACTTGAATTGCCTTTAAATGAACGGCTTCTTATTTGAGTTGTTCCACAGAAGCTTCTTATTTGAGTTGTTCCACAGAAGCTTCTTATTTGAGTTGTTTTGACAAGCCTCTTATATGAGTTGTTTAAGAAGTTCTTATTTGAGTGTTCCACAAAAGCTTCTTCCTTTGCTTCCTCTTTCAATATAGTCCGGTTTGGCGTCGTAGCGACTTTTATCACAGTTGGTACAAGTTGTTGTACCAAATGCTATAACTTCGAATCTAACCCTGGTCGACTCTGCCGATTGATGAGAAGTTCCGTAGAAATTTGATTCTTAGTCAACGGTATGGGCCAGCTCCTAAATCGCAAGTGTTATGGTCTCAATTGACAATGCAAAGAGTTCCGGTAATGATGAAAATGTTTTTGATGCCACGACTATTCGGATTGCGTAGAACCGCTAAGCAGCTGATTGGCCCGGATAGTCAAATAAAAGGACAGAGCCAAGTAGATGGACCAGATGGTGATAATGGGCAGAAACGCAAGACGCCAAACACCAACGGCACACAGACAGGCGACAGCCGAGGTACGTGAGCCGACACAGAACCGTTGCTTCAGGCAGACTAGCCACCAGCACGAACCAAAACACAAAGAAGCCAGAACTAGTCTAGGGCAAACGTAGAGTGAAAGCTGAGACCAGGATGAAACCAGAGTGGAACCAGGATGAAACCAGGATGAAACCAGGGTGAAACCAGGGTGAAACGACAAAGGAAACAAGCCTGAAACAAGTCTGAAACAAGTCTGAAACACGTCTGAAACAAGAACGTAGGAAGTACTTATCACTCCTAAAGCAACTCCGGTGCGCCCACCACTCCGCCCGCATGCACCTACCCGGGCTTGGGTTGGGCAGATGGTGAGCGTGAAAATGGGCCGCGGGCCGAAGGAAATCTCCGCCAGCAGCGGAGCACAGCGGCAGAGGAGGCCAGACGCAGGTAGCGGATGTACCGACGGCATGTATGGCGCGCCGACGTGCGGCGGGCCCGGTGGCTGCGTCGGGTACAAAGGGTATTTTGCGACGGGAGTTTGGTGGGAGAGGCGGCTGGGGGCCTTTTGCAGCAGCGGGCCTGCATGCGGGAGGTGCGAAAGGCCGGGGGGCCGGAAGAGCGGGGAGGGGGGCCCCGCGGGACGCGGAAGCGACGGCGTTTCCTGCAGGACGCGCATATCTGGCACGGCGAGCCGGAGTTGGCAGCGGGCGGTTTGGGGTGCGGGCTGGCTTTGCCCGGAGCGGTGCTGGGGCGAACGGGGGTTTCCGCAGAAGCGTCTCGGCTGTTAGTAGTCTCCGCAAGCGCGGTCTGTGTGCAGGCTGCACATGCACCGGCGGCAGGGGCGCGTTCCCACGCGGGCCCTGCGGCGTTTGCGCGGGCCGTTCCCGTTGCGGATCTCGTCTTGCCAGATTGTGCTGGTCAGTTTCGGGTGGACTGGTGTTGGTGCGGGTTTTGACTTGTTTCATGGGAGTTTGAAGGGAATTTGAAGGGAGTTTGAAGGGAGTTTGAAGGGAGTTTGAAGGGAGTTTCATAGGAGTTTGAAGGGAGTTTCATAGGAGTTTGAAGGGAGTTTGAAGGGAGTTTGAAGGGAGTTTGAAGGGAGTTTGAAGGGAGTTTGAAGGGAGTTTGAAGGGAGTTTCATAGGAATTCCATAGGAGTTTCATGGGAGTTTCATGGGAGTTTCATGGGTGTTCGTGACACTGGCCTGAAAAGTTAAAGACCCATCGAGTGTAGAGGGACAGCAGCAACATCTATCGCTACGTCGCCGTCAACTGATTGAAACCAGGCTGGATTCTCGGGCTCATCACGTGGTCCGGCCGCGAGGAAGTTGCACCTGCGTCACGTGACACCCCGCGGTCTCATCTGGCTCTGTTTCACACTGGTTTCTTCTCCCACCTGCCCTTGCCTGCCATGAAATCCTCCACCATTTCCGTAGGAAACAATGACTATACCGTCTCGGTTCATGCGTCGACTCCGCAGACTGCATCCAGCCCCGCCACTCCCGTTTTCGTCTACGTCAACCAACAAGGAAACCAGAACATTGGCTGCTACGTTTATACCATTTCAAGGGGCAGCGACGCCTATTGTTCCGTGCTCCAACAAAGTGCCGATGTGTCATTGCACGACCTTGCCTCCAGTCTTGGCCGTCTTGTTCTGAAAAAATACGCTTGCCCGAGCTATGTCTGTTTGAGTGGCGAGTTTGACTTGCTTAACTATGGGGAGCTTTCTCGCCTGGTTATGGCCCAATTTGGCGAGGAGACGCTTTAGAATCTCCCCTGGAATTACCTGGATCCGGAAGATTGGCTTCCGGAAACTACCTGCCGAGTTTTTTGGCCTCCGTGATGGCAAAAGGCAAAAAAGCCACACTTGACTGCAAAAAACGGCTCCATAAACCCATAGCGACGTGCGGTACTTCTCAAGTGATACTGCCCGAAAATCCCTTGTTTCAAGGCTCTTGTGACAACGACAATCGTCCGAATAATGCAACTGTTGCCGCTTCACCAGGGCGACCTGCACACAAGCAACAGATCTCTAGGACCACACAGCAGGCCATGTTACGTATTCCACCCTCCACTGCCCGCTTGGAGGCATCAAAAACGAAGAGGCCACAGCCCTGCATCGTGATCGGTCGCCGTGGCGCTGCACGTGGAGCGCTGCACGTGGAACGCTGCACGTGACACATACAGGCAACACGCCGTGAAGCCAGCCGCCGCCAGCCACCCAGCCGTGAAACCACACCACGCAGCCGCAACACAGGAGCCTGGCCACGTGTCTTGAAGTGCCGCCTGGTGCTGGCCCCTGAATCCGGAGGCACGGGTGTCAACCCCATCAAGTGCGCATCGCCAGGGCGAAGAAAAAACCACTCCCATCGCACCATATCCTCTCCACATACTAACACACTATGGCGCCAGCATCGCGAGCTCAACCGTCCCGAAAAGGAAAGAAGGCATGGAGGAAGAACGTCGATGTGGATGACGTCAACCAGGCGTTGGAGGCCAAGCGAGAACGCGAGGTTCTTCTAGGCAAAGACGCAGATGACGGCGACTTCATCATCGATGATAAGGGAGACGACAGCACGCGCCAGAAACAAGCGGGCAAGGCCTTGAAAACGCTCGAGATCTTGAACAATCGGTCCAAGATGGCGCCTGTTGTCACCCACAGCCGGAAAAAGGTGGTGAGCAAGGCCCGTGCCGCTCAGCTAATGGCGTTGGGCGGGCGCCTGAAAACCATCAGCAAAAGCAAGGCCGAGCTTGACCGTGCGGGCATCATCCGAGGCTCGAGCAAGGACATTTGGGCCGACGAGGAGCCCTCGGCGCCCAAGCTCAGCGAGGCCGAGACATTCACCGCGTACAAGGCTGCAAAGAAGGCGCCCTCTACTTTGAAGACAGCGCCCATCGCTCTCCATGGCATCAGCAGGGATGATCTCCAGCTGAAAGTGCACGGAGGAAAGTCATACAACCCGTCGTCGGAGGCGTGGAAGAGCCTCATCGACCAAGAGTATGTTGGGGAGGAGAAGAAGGAGATCCAGTTACAGGCCATGCGGGAGCACCGGGAGAGAATCCAGCATCTCATCGAGACTTTGGAGGACAACGAGGTGGACGAGATCAAGTCGGACGAGGACGAGTCCGCGGAAGGCGAAGACAAGAACGATTTCAGACTCTCGGTCAACGAAAGAACCGAGTTGAAGAAGAAGACGAGAACACAGAGAAACAAAGAGGAGCGCCACAAGCAGCGCTTGGAGCTTGGCTCCAAAATCAGAGCGCTTAAGCAACAGGTGAAGGATCTCAGCAACTTGGAGGAGATCGAGAGTGCGGTCGTGGAGGAATTGAACAGTCGCCGTCCGGAGCTGAGCCGAGTCCGAAAGTACAGGCGTCTCGGCAAGCACGACCCCACTTTCAACCCAATCGAGATTAAGTTGTCGGACGAGTTGACTGGCGACTTGCGAACCTTGCGTCCCGAGGGTAATTTGTTCTATGATCAGTTGCATAAGTTGCAGGCATCGGGCATGGTCGAGGCTCGTGCTCCTGCCAGCCAAAAGCGCAAGTACAAGCGCAAGTTCACCGAGAAATGGTCTTACAAGGATTTCAAATAGGCGGGAAATATTTAATGTCATGAGACTGCGAGCGGAACTGTAAGTAGCTTTCGTGGGGACAAACTTTGAGAACCTCTGGAACTTCTTGAAGCTCTTGAGCCTCTGTAACCTCTGGAACCTCTTAAACACACATGAAACGCACTAACACACTTGAAACACACTTGAGCACACTTGAAACACACTTGAACACACTTGAAACACACTTGAACCACACTTGAAACACACTTGGAACACACTTGAAACAAGTCGAGCCTCTGCCCTCAAGTCTACAGCACCACAATAACTCCATACTTCCTTATACGTAATGCAATATATTCATCCTAAACAGCTGCTCAAGAAAAGTCCCACGAGCCGGCAACGTAACCACGGTACAATCTTTCTCTGAGCGAGAAGTATTGGTCTCTGTATGGCGACCAGTAGCCCTCATTGATAATATGAGAGGTTTTGAAGTGGTCTGGGGCGATGGGGTCCGAGGTTTGGCCTCTTTCGTGGCCCGTCAATAAGTAGTCCCGAGTCATCATTTTCTGGTCCCACGCATCCAAATCGTAACGGTCGTTCTTCCAACCATTGTCCCAATATCTGATGAAACCAGTCCCGTGACCGGCAAGGCCAAAAAAGGCCGTCATAATGGCGTAAGGAAGCAATCCTTCAAACGGAACAGGCATGGCTGA
Organism: Metschnikowia orientalis; assembly: GCA_002893665.1. NCBI lineage: Eukaryota > Fungi > Ascomycota > Pichiomycetes > Serinales > Metschnikowiaceae > Metschnikowia > Metschnikowia orientalis. The sequence continues at coordinate 1,206,231 of NXGZ01000001.1, read as the reverse complement.
AGAAGGGTAACAGGCTAAAGATTTGAAAGTGCTTTTCAGTGATTGGTTCGCACGTCGTGCCGCGCACGAAAAACTGGCACCATCACCACAGCACTGTTGGGCGCTACACGACTCGGACCGCTCTTGGGCAAGGACTACACTGGAAGGGGTATGAAATCATGTATTTTGCAATGTTGCAAACCGGGGCCACACTAGTCTAAGTCGTTACCCCACAACCGTCTGACAAACTTCTCCATATTCACGGCGATGTTGGCCTGGCCCACGATCCACGGGTGCTGTAGTATTTCTTGCGGACTGGGCCGCTCGTCAGGGTTCTTCTCTAGGCAGTAGCCAAGGAAGTTTTTGAAGGAGCTGGACCAGAAAATGCCGTCCTCGGGCGCGTCCTCGAGCTTCGGCTCGTAGTCAAGGATGAGCTGGAGCAACTCGATAGGCCCTAGCGGCGCACTGTTGCTTTGCGTGTGATAGGGGAACTGGCCTTTGGCAACCTCGAGAAGAGAGAGGCCCAAGGACCAGACATCACAGTTGACGGTGTAAGGCTTGCCCATGATTCTCTCAGGCGCCATGTAGTACTGGGTCCCGACAAAGGTGGTGGCCAAAGAGTTGACAACGTCGCCACTGACCCCAAAATCGCAGATCTTGGAGTTGCCATACTTGTCTAGCAAGATGTTGCTGGGCTTGATGTCTCTGTGAATGATCCTCTGGCCGTGCAAGTAGCTCAAGCCCTGCAACACGGACTGGGAGATCTTGCCGAGGACCTTCTCGTTGACCCTGTTGGTGGGGTCCAATTCAATGACGCGCTTGTAGATGGCCTCCAAGGTCGCGCCGCCCATGTATTCCATGGCAATGCCGATCATGGACTGCTTGGAGACCATGAAGGTCCCGTAGTACTTGACGATGTTGGGAGAGTCGCAAGAGCGGTTGTACTGCAACTCGCGGATGATTTGTTTCTGGACGTCGGGGTTGGGGTCCGTGTTGATCAACTTCAAGGCAAACACAGGCAGGCCCTTTTTCAACACGCACTTAGACACGCTGCCCGAGTTTCCCTCGCCCAACTTCTGGATCTCCACAATGTCCTCCGAGTTGGCAAGGTGATTCCAATCTTCCGGCGCCAAGCAGTTGAGGTCCTCCACGGGCCGATCGCCCACCGCAGCAGAAGCGTGCCCGCCGGACAGATGCACCGCCTGACGTAGCGATTCCTTCTGTGCCTCGGCCATGAAGTTGGAGTCGCGGGAGCTGGCGCTGGTGTCCGTGGACCCGGGCATGGCGGCGTAGTGGTCCTCGTTCGGGTTGAAGGTGCTGGAGCGGCTCGACAGCGCCGACGGCGGGTTTTGCGGCGCAAACGAGTGCGACCCGTCGATCTTGGAGAAGTCCACGGCCGGCGGTTTTCGGCGTAGCTTGCGGTTTGGCTGTGGGATGATCGGGAGCGTGGAGGGCGACGAGCTGGAGGCTGACGCGGAGGCCGAGGAGGGGATTCCGGCCATGGCCCGTGCCGGAGCCGGGTGCCTGGCGGCCATGGTGGCGTTGGCGAAGTAGGGGTCCTGCGTGTGGGCGGAGGCGTCCAAGGGCGGCAGCGGGATCAGGAGCTGGAGCGCCGGCGCCTGGCTGGGGCGCTTGGGCGGAATGTTGAACATGGCATTGCCGGTCATTTTCGGCCCGACGGAAGGGGGAGGGGCACGGGAGCTCGACAGGAGTGGGTGCAGCCGAAGCGAGCACAAACAGGGGCCGGTGGCGGGGGGCGGCCGGCGCAGGGATCAGAAGGACGCCCTGGCGGAAGGGAGGAGGTGTTTATTGGCCGGAGCCTGGCGGGGCCCAAGGAGGGAATGCAACAGGCGAAACAAGCGGCAGGGGCTATACAGCGGGGTCACGGGGTCAGGCGAACGGCGCAGGCAGAGCAAAGCGTCCTTGCGTGGAGGGCAGTAAAAACGGGGCGGGAGGAAAGTGGCTCGAGACCCCGATGTTTTTTCAAACAGGCGGCATTGTTGTACTCCCGTACCTGCGTGCGGCCTAGGGGCTCCCAAATTCGCGCCCGCACTCCATCTCGAGCTGCAACGGCGGAAATCCCAATTGCCGCCAAGGCTCTTGTTCTGAAACGCGCGCCCGGATCCAGCCTTCCAGACCGCAAAACTCGGGGATGCAATCGGTGGAGATTGACGCGGTGCTGCTTAAGCGCTGATGCCGGCACAACTGCCTGGCCAGCTATGGAAGCTCTTCTTCTCTCGAGCCTCTTCTTTCTTTAGTCTTCTCTTCTTTCTTTAGTCTTCTCTTCTTTCTTTAGTCTTCTCTTCTTTCTTTAGTCTTCTCTTCTTTCTTTAGTCTTCTCTTCTTTCTTTAGTCTTCTCTTCATTCTTCAGTCTTCATTCTTCAGTCTTCATTCTTCAGTCTTCATTCTTCAGTCTTCATTCTTCAGTCTTCATTCTTCAGTCTTCATTCTTCAGTTTTCATTCTTCAGTCTTCATTCTTCAGTCTTCATTCTTCAGTCTTCATTCTTCAGTCTTCATTCTTCAGTCTTCATTCTTCAGTCTTCATTCTTCACTCTTCAGTCTTCAGTCTTCATTCTTCATTCTTCACTGTTCTTCTTCAGTCTTCAGTCTTCTTCTTACTCTTCACACTGTCACTTCTTCGCAACCTTTTTGGGCTTGGCCTTCCCGCCTTTGGCCTTTCTCTTGGCAGGCACCTTCTTAATGAGCTTGTCGCCGTCCACCCCAGAGCCGGCCTCCTCCGCAGCTTCCTCCTCCTGGCTCACATCGTCTTCAACAACATCCTCGAAGTCCACCTTCTGCTTGGCGCCTCCTTTACTGCCCACAGAATTCCCGGTCTTGTAGATGGCCGTCGGGTGCACCAGCCCGTTGTATTTCCGCGTGAATGCGCTCTTCACCTTGGTGCTGATGCCCTTGAGAATGTCGGCCCCTTTGCTGCTGCCCACTCCCATTTCCATAACACTGTCCCAGTCTTCTCTCGTCAAGTAGTAGTGGTCCATTGTATCGATCACCACCGGAATTCCTTCCTCGCCTTCCTTGAGCATCGGCTGCGTCAACGCATCCCGCATCACAGGCACATAGTCCAACCGCAAATCGTTCTTGCTCGTGGACGTCCGGAGCCTGGTGTGGTACTGCAACTCCTGCAAAAGCCTCTGAGACTTATTGCCCTTCGAGTTTTGCCCCAACCAAGCAGAGAAATTGATCCGCCCCATGATTTGTCCATTCACCTCCAGTGCTGGAATCACCGTCGACATGACGGCATGGAGCGGCAACAAACTCCACTGCTGCTCGCTGGACCGGATTAATGAGTTGACGAGGTCCGACTCGCTGATGGAATCGGCGGCTCGTGCCACTCGTTGCAAATGCTCCTTCTGCGAGGCCACACGAGGCCGAGTGGCCAAGTAGTTTTCTTGGATCATGAGCGGAGCGAGCTCAAGCTCGTTGAAGTACAACTGCATCTTGTCATCGAGAGTGCTGCCCGAGGCCGGGTTGAAGATGGGGCCTCCAAGCATCGTGGATGTGATCTCGAACGGTTTCAACATGACGTGCTTTTTCCAGCTGGCCGCTATTTCCTTGGAGTTTTCGTGTCCAATGACGCTCTGGGTTTTGGACACGGTGGACATCAAGTTGATGATTTGCCGGATGTCGTTTCCGGTAGCCTGGACCAACTGGCCAATCACCGAGGGCTCCAACTTGAGTTTCTCTCTGTGCGCAATCGTGAGCAACCTTGCCTTCATTTCAGTTTCCGTGGGTCTTCTGAACGTCAAGTTGAGCGCCACCCTGTCGAAGACTCTCATTTTTGGCAATGACTTGTCGTTGCAGATCAAGATCATGGGCATCTTGGTCAGCCGGCAGAATGCCGCCAAGGCCCCGGCACCTCCAATATCCCCGCTGGACATACCGTCCACTTCGTCCATGATGAGACAGAACTTCGTCTTGTTCAGGCCTCTGTTCTCGCCGCCGTTCCCTTTGAAAAAACCCACCACAGACGTGTTGTTGAGCACCGACTTGACCTCGGAGTTCAAAAGAGACTTTGATCTCACGTCCGAGGCGTTTTTCTCCAACACATCGAAGCCCAACTCTTTCGCCACAAGATGCGCCGCACTCGTCTTGCCTATTCCGGGAGGACCCGAGATCAAGGCCGCTCTGAACACGCCCGAGCCGTCCGGGCCTGCCACACTGAAGCCCTTTTTGGCGTTGCCGAACCAGTTTGCAAGCCAGCTTCTCAAGTTGTTGATCGCCGTTTTGTTGCCACAGAGCTGCGTGACGTCACTGGGCGCGTACTTCACCGTCCAGAGCTTCTCGCTGTTGGGGATCTCCCGCGGCGCCTCCGCAGGCGGACGGGCCGCTGACGCCTTGGACGAGGCCTGCTCCAACTTGGCCCGCTTGGCCGCCAGCTGGCGCTTCTTTTCGGCCGCAGCCTCGGCGGCCGCGTCGGCCTGGGCCTGCTCGGCAATCGCCTGCTCCTCCGCCTCCCGTTTTCTCTTGGCCTGCTGGGCGTCGGCGCCGTCGCCGCCGTCGGCGGGCATCCGCGATAAGAGCTCGAGAAAGCCGGCCTCGTCGATGGCCTTGATGCCGAGGTCTTTGATTTTCTTGACTTTGGACGGCCCGGCTTCCTCGCCAATCACCACGAGCGACGTCTTCTTCAGAATGCTCTTGGTGACCTTGGCGCCGTACCGCTTGGCCACGGATTCCGACGCGTCTCGGTCGAGGTTGGGCAAAACACCCGTGAACACGATCGTGAGGCCCCCTAGGCAATTGGCGGCGGCTTCGGGAAGCTCGGCCTGGCCCGACGGCGCCGCCACGCTCTGCTGCTTGCTTTTTAGCGCAAAGTAGTTCAACTTGCCGTCCGCTTCCGGCGCTTCGGGGAGCGACGCGTCCGCTATGCTGGAGAGAATCTGGTCCGCGTGAACGCCGGTGCCGCCCTTTTCGGCAGAGGTCTTAGAGCTGGCGCTAGAGCTGGTCTTAGAGCTGGTGCTAGAGGTGGGTTTGGCAGAATCGGTCTTAGAGCTGTTGTTGGAGCTGGTCTTGGCAGAATCGGTCTTAGAGCTGTTCTTGGAGCTGGTCTTGGCAGAGTTCGACACCGGCGGTCTGTTTTTGGTCCCGGGCTTGGGCCGTGGCTCCACGATGACCTCCTGAAGGTCGTCGTCGTCGTCGTCGTTGTTTTGGTCGTCTTCTTCGGGTTCACTGACCTCTGCCTCGTCGTCATCCACGTCCATGGCCTCGACTTCAAAGTCGTCTTCGGCGTCGTCCTCAGCGTCCTCTCCCGGCTTGAAGTCGTCTTCGGAGTCCTCCACATCCGAGTCCAAATTGACATACTGGGCTTTTTGGGCGGCCTTTCGGGTGGATTGCCTCAAGTTTTCCGCCGGCTTTGCTGGCAGGGGAGGCGCCTTCTCTGCGGGCTGGGCTTTGGACGAAGCTTCGCCGAAATATGGGCTCTTTTTGCTGCCATCGGGGTCGGAGCTGCCCCTTTTCTTACTTTGTTCGGTTTGGCCTTTTCGGGCTGGGGCCTTTTTGGCGGTCTTCTTCGCATTGGTTAGTATTTCTCGGGCATTGCTGGTTGGCTTTAACATACGGATTTCGACGCGTCTCCGTCGGCAAAAAACAGCCGGATGTCTACCATTTTCGGTGAAAGAAGGGGAGACGCTTATGGGGTATTGGCGTGTTGAGGTGTTGGGGTGTGGTGAAGCAGTTTCGCGCGTGGGTGGCATCTCGTGGTTCCATGCGCGTGCACACTGCTTGTTTGGCCTACACTACAATTGCAGCGGTTGTCTTTTGCCATGGCCGCTTTGAGCCTTTGCCGGCCGATAGAATGAGGGCCGTTGATTGCTGGCTTGCGGCTTGGTGCTGTTGAATTCACCATTCTGTCATTTTTCTGTTCTCTTCTGTCATGTTTCTCTTTACTTCTCTCAATCTTCACTTCTCTCAATCTTCACTTCTCTCAATCCTCACTTCTCTTATCCTCACTTCTCTCATTTCTCTTCACTTCTCGGTCTCCTTCATTTTCATACTTCTTCATGCTCTTCACAATTCTCCATCACATTCACATTCCTCTCCTATTTCAATTGTCTCCGTTTTCAACTGAATCTGTATAGCCAGGGATGGATAAGAGATGGTCTCGCTTTCTTGAAATCTGACGCGTGACCTGGCATTCTGTAAAGTGTGGGTAAAGAAACACCGGGTGCTAGCTCCCGTTCATCTGGAAACAAGCCTCCGCTGGCAATCAGCTTTTGTTTTTGCTCTCTTTGTCCAAAAAGTCTGTCCATAAAGAAATAAAGCTCAGCCTCTGCGGTTTGCCGTCTTCGCCTACCTTGGCTCCGCTGTTCACTAGACCTGCCTCCACCTTGCGCTTTTCGTCCCAGTCAAGTAGCCCGCCAATCAAGGAAAGCGTCTCGAATTTCTTGGTGTCTCCCCTGGGAATCTGTACAAACTTAATGATCAAGTTTGATACCAATTCCTTGTCCACCAGCTCCTCCGAGTCTCCCAGCTTTTGCTTCAACATCGATAAGGACTTGGTCAAATGCTCGTTGAGGATCACCGCCTCGTGTCTCAATTTCCCGATGATCACCTGCTTGCTATGCACCTCCTCTTGCAACGCTTTTACTTTCTCTGCTTCCTCCATGTACTGCGATACCTTGGCGCTATTCTCATCCAATTGGTCCCGGAGCTGCTGCGTCTCTTTGAGCGTTCCTGTCAACTCCTCGTCTTTTCTTCCCAACTGCGTTTCCATCTCTTCGATCCGCATCTGCAACAGAGCCTTCTCTTGCTCGAACTGGCGTTTGGCGCTTTCCATTGTCTCATTAACCCTCTGCTCATCCTTCTCCTTTGTTTCGAGAGAGCCCTTGGTCTGTTCAATGACAAGCGTCAAGTTTTTGTTCTCCATACTGAGTTCTTCTTTTGCCAATTCCAATTCGCTGAAATTGGATTTCATCTCGTTGATTTTCTTGTTGAGCTTGCTCACCTCGTTCTCCAAAGCGTACTTTTCGTCCAGCAAGGTCTCATCTTTAGAGTTGTACTCACGCCTTAATGTGCTTAACTGTTGACTCAAGCGGTCGCATTCGCTGTTCAAGTCATTGACATTGGTCTTCAATTCCTGGATTAAACTGTTCAGCTTTTCAGACTGCGATTCGTTTGAAGCCATCTTTTTATCAAGCAGCTCCTTATCCACAAGAAGCCGGAGGTTTTCTTCCTCGCATGCATTTTTCTCGTCATCTAATGTTTGGTTCTGCTGCTTCAATCTGTCTATTTCTTGTTTTGCCTCTTCCAATTCTTCCTGGGTCACTTTGTAGTTGCGGAACACAGTCTTCATGCTAGAGATTTTGCTGAGAAAGCCTTCCAATTGGGTCTTTGCATCATCGCGTTCTTTCTCGGCTTCTAGCAATTTGGCTTTGACTTCTTGGGTTGTTTCTTCGCCCGAGGGGTTCTTTGCTTGCAACTCTAATTGAAGCTGCTTGATGTACTGCTTCAACTCGGCCACCTCAGCAGAATTAGAGCTCGTGAGGTGCAAGTTGTGATGGGGTTCTTCCAAATCACTTTTGTGGGGTTCTTCCAAATCTTTTTTATGGGGTTCTTCCAGATCTTTTTCATGGGGTTCTTCCAAATTGCTTTTCTGAGATTCTTCCAAACCTCCTTTGCGGGTGTCTTGGGTCACAGCCTGCATTTCCACCCCAGTGGCTTCCAACTTCGAAGTCATCAGGTCGAGTGACACTTGGTCTGAATGGTTCGACTGAGGTTCAGGCCCGCCATGTTCAGCAAGGACCTGTTCGTCGTCTATGGTCTCGTGACTCATGAGAGGAAGATCTGTTGAGTCTTCTGCAGGAAGCTTACTTGGCAGGGCATGGGTGGATTCTGGCGCCAATGGATTCACATCGAGTTCTGTGGCCGGTGGACTCACGAGGACCGGGTCAGAATTCCCATTAAGAGGGGATGATTCGGACGGCGCCGAGACATCGAGGGGTTCTGTTTGAGGCGAAGCGGCGGATCCTGATTCACGTGTCTCCGTGAGTTTGGATTCATCCGGAACTATTGGTAACGGCACATGAGGTGGGGTTTGGGCGGGTTCAGGAATTGGCTCAGGTGCACTGTTGTTGCCATTAAAGCCGACAGGATTTTCCTCAAGCGAGATGTCTTTTTCAGCAGACGCTGCTGGCTGAGCGAGTTGTTCGAAAAGCTCTTGGTTATCAGCATCTCCTGTTGCAGGACTGTTGGGGTCTGTTACATTTTGAGCAGGTTCCGAGGATTCTGGCTCTTTAGGCTCCTTAGACGTAGAACCGGCAGAGTGGACTGTCAGCAACGAGGGGTTGGATAAGAAGTCGTGATCAAAATCTGCTTGTTCGCAAGTCTCTGAATCAGGTTTCACCTCACTAGCGACTGGAGACATACCGTCCAAACCAGGGTCGGTGGGATTGATAGAGGCTTCCAGAGTTTGTTCATTGATGACAGGATCTTCGAGAACCTCACGATCTTCATTAATCTCTGGATTTTCATCAATGGCAGATTCTTCATTAGTCTCTGGTACCTCCTGAATCTCTGGTTCTTCTTGATTCTCTGATTCTTTTTGAATCTCTGATTCTTTTTGAATCTCTGATTCTTCCTGAATCTCTGATTCTTCCTGAATCTCTGATTCTTCCTGAATCTCTGATTCTTCTTGAATCTCTGATTCTTCCTGAACCTCTGATTCTCCCTGAATCTCTGGGTTTCCAAGAGTACCTGGTTCCTGAATCTCTGGGTTTTCAAGAGTACCTGGTTCCTGAATCTCTGGCTCTTCTATCTCCGATTCCTGGATTTGCTTTGCTTCCAGGGCCTGAGTATCTCCCGAATTGTCCCATTCGTCTTCAGAAAAACCGCCTTGGCCCTCCCACGAATCGGGTTCCCCAGAAGACACTATATTTGGCAAGGCCTCGGGTCCAGAAGACCCGGTTTCCGCCGAAAGCGCCTTGGCAGCAGGGTCAAAAGCAGGCTTGGATGCAGAATTGGCACCTCCAGATCCAAAAACAGCGGAATCCGAACCAGGCTCGGGGTGCTGGGGTGGACTCGAAACAGGTTCAGGGTGTTGGGGTGGGTCCAATTCAGGCACATCAAAATCATCGATGGAGCCGACGTCATCGTCCCAGAAATCGTCGGCGTCCTCGTTGTCCATCCACGGATCGGCAGCATCCGACATTTTGTTCGAAAGTTGCGTTGAACGGTTTTGGTGAAAGTGGAAGTTGGGATTCAGAGATGTTATGGGCAGGAGCTGCCACGCTTGAGGTGTGCGCGACGCTGGATTCGTGCGGCTCAGCCAACGGCCCACGAATCTGGCAATTCTCTCAATTGCCGATTTCAGGAAATGGGGGAGTTGCAATTCTTTGATTAATTGAAGTCAGTTTGAATTAGTTGATTGATTGGAGTCAGTTGGGATTAATTGATTAATTGGAATCAATAGGGATTTTGGAATCAGTGGGGATTAATTGGATCAGGTGGAATCGGTTGCAACTACAGTAACTTGGAATCTTACTTGGAATCGGTTGCGACTACAATAACTTGGAATATTACTTGGAATCAGGAAGGTGGATTCTTGGTAACTTGGAATTTTGGCAGGTCTTGGGAAGTTGCAATCTAAGTATCTTGGAATCTTGATACCTTGGAACCTTGTAAAGTATAGACACTAGACACTGTATACAAGTTATGGACACTAGACACTATATACAAGTTATGGACACTAGACACTATATACAAGTTATGGACACTAGACACTATATACAAGGTATGACACTTTATAGACACTAGACACTATATACAAGGCATGGACAAATTATAGACTTTTTATAGGCAATTTGAAATAATTTAGAGATGTGGGAGGTTCGTAGGTTCTATATAGGTAACGACATGAATTATAGGAAATTGACATGCAGTTATAGACACTATAGACATTATAGACACTAGACACTAGACACTAGACACTAGACACTAGACACTATAGATAGTTTATAGGCAATTCACAGTCAAAAGGTAGAAAATTGATAAGCAAATTGTAGATGGATTATAGACAACTATAAGACACTTTGTTAGTTTACAGGCAATCGATCGACTCTTATACACGATTCATTCACAATTTACAGTCAATTAATAGACAAATGACAGAGCTATTAGACAATTAATAGACAAATTATACACAATTAATAGACAAATTATACAATCAATACACAGTTAATAGACAAATTATACACAATTAATGGACAATAATAGACAAGTGAACACATTTCATTGAGTTTGAGACCTTTTAACACTTCAACACTTTACACACATCAGAAGACTACTTTCAACCAAGCGTTTGCTCTTCTTTTAGTACCGTACCACCACAAAACATGCATTCCAAAACGACAGAATGAAAAAACTGCAGTCTTGACAACAGCTACGCTCGTTCAATTTGTTCCTTTTATTAGTGAAAGAATTCATTTTATACACGCTGCTCCACCGGCTTGGCCGGCGGGGTCACAACAATTTATGAGTGGGTTCTTAGATGTTGGATGGGTACAACATGATTCTGACAGAAGCACCAAAGGTCTTTGGTGGCAAGTTCTTCTTGAAGTTGGCTCTGACAACACCGTTGTTACCGTGGGTTCTGGTAACCTTTCCCCAGATGACTCTGATCTTGGTGCCTCTGACCTCCTTGGAGGCTCTGTACACGTAAGCGATTCTCTTACCCATGTAGAACTTGGCGTCCTTTGGGGTTTGGACTCCCTCGATTTGAATCAACGAGACGTTTGGGTTGGTGACGCTCTTGGAACGTTGGTAGGACACGTGCTTACCCTTAACGTATACTGTGCTTGTTAGTACTGCTATTGTAGAAACCGAAGTTCGTTTGCTGGAGCTGAAGTTCTTAACGAAACCGAAGTTCCTTTGTTGAACCCCGGTTCTGCCTGACTTCGTCTTTGGGTGCATGGCCCGTTGTTGCTTGTTGCACCCCATGCTTGGTGGTTCCACCTGCGATTGCTGGTTACATACATCTGTGAGATTCAGCCATTGTGTATCAGTTGGATGATTAGAAAGAAGTCCTTTGAGCTAGAAAAAGTCAAATTTTTTCCACCAGTGCGTAGGAGAAAATTCTCTGTGGGCCTGCACACGGCCGCGCGCTGGGGTCCCTGGGTGTATTAGGTGCACGGCCGCGGCTTGGACTTCGCGCGGGCTCCGTACACCAGCCGTCCTCTTTCTGCGGCGGGCACGTGATGCTCCCGCAGCCCTCCCTCGCGGCACGTGCAAGCCCTAGTGGCTGCAACCGGTTCCAAGTGCCTTTGGCCTAACCCGAGAAATTGTTAGTTTCCATAGTGTCTTGTTGCCTTGGTGTTTTCTTGTAGTGGTGTCGTGTCTTGTAGTAGTGTCGTGTCTTGTAGTAGTGTCGTGTCTTGTAGTAGTGTCGTGTCTTGTAGTAGTGTCGTGTCTTGTAGTAGTGTCGTGTCTTGAAGTAGTGTCGTGTCTTGAAGTAGTGTCGTGTCTTGAAGTAGTGTCGTGTCTTGAAGTAGTGTCGTGTCTTGAAGTAGTGTCGTGTCTTGTAGTAGTGTCGTGTCTTGTAGTAGTGTCGTGTCTTGTAGTAGTGTCGTGTCTTGTAGTAGTGTCGTGTCTTGTTACCTTGGTATTGTCTTGTAGTAGTGTCGTGTCGTGTAAGTCGCTTCACAATATCCTACTAGATTGCTTGCTTGTCGTGTTGTTTAATTCTCTGATGTAATATACCATTAGTGTCGGCGACCTCGCTGTTCTCCGCCCGCTTAGGGCTGCTCGCTACCGCCGCCTGGTGCACAGACCTCATGCCTGGCAACTTTCTTATATCTTGATCTCGGTCTCCTGCGCCCACTTTCCCGGGCTGAATCTCCAGTGGAGCGCCTCGCTTGTGTCATGCTTGGAGCCCTTGATTGTTCCCAGTGGGCAGTTTCCAATGCTTAAATTGGCCACGTTGGCCAAGCTGATCATAGGGTCCTCCCCCACGGACTCCTTGCTCAAGTCCTTCTTCTCGAACCAGCGCACGTTCCATTCGACACCGGACTCCTTTTCTTGTTTGCGCAACTCTCTTTGCTCGTTCTCAATCTTACTCTTCTCCTTGTGGATCGCGTCGTAGTCGCCTGCCCTGGTGGCCGCAGCAACCTTCTCCCACGCTTTCCTGGACTCCAACTTGTTCTGCTCCTCCAAGGGCTTCACCTCCAACTTCTCGGGCTTCTTAAACGACGCGTCGTAGAAGAGCTCTCCGCTGCTCGAGCTTGGCGTGTGCGAGCCCTTGCCGATGTACGACTTCTCCGACCATTGTCCACTGATGGTGACCAAGGCATTTTCCTTGTGCGCACTGGCCAACTTGTCGGTGAAGATCCGCGCCTTGTACGAGTTCTTCTTTCCGCTGAAGTACCCTCTGCCTGAGTACTCAATGACAGTGAGGTGACCCGAGGAGCTCTGGATGTACGATGTGCCTTCCAACTCCACGAAAGGCGACGCGGTGATCAAGCCTTCGATGTGCAATGGGGGAAGCGTGATCAAGTATGTTTCGCCGAAGCCCTTGAACTCCAATATGGCGTGTCCGTACTGCTTGACATTGATCAGCGTGGCGCTGATTGTGGCCTTGATTCCGTTGTATCCTTGCAACGTGGTGTTGTGCTGCTCGTTGCGGATGGCGTAGGCGGTGACTGGCGGATGGTGGGACACCTGTTCACTCAACAAGACCGTCTCGCCCAACTTGTTGTTCTTCGACAGATCGGGCCATTTGCCCACGAAAAGCTCACCCAAGAATGGATTCAACGGCTTCTTCTCCGAGCCCATGGACTCGTTCCGCGAGCAGTACTGTGAACGCAACGTGGAGATGAACCACTTGGTGACGGCGATGATCCGCTTGACCGCCATGGCGTTTTCTTGATCCTTGTCGTCGCCGTCATGTTTGAGGAAGTTAGGCTCCAACAAGAGGTCGGGGTGCTCGCCCCAATACTGGGAGTACTCCACAAGCGATGTTGGAGATAAGATAAAGGGCGGAGCCGTTAACGAGGACAAGTCGCCGTTGTACGAGGCGATGGACTTGAGAAAAGACGTCCAGGATGCAGACAGCGCCATAGTGGAAAATGCGGATAGAGTGCTGGAGTGAACAACGAGAGCCAGAAGTCTGAAAGGGTCCCTTAGCTCGTAGAGGTCTGAGGCTGAGTTATACGAGCAAAAATTGAGTCAAAATTGGTTAGAAACTCGGTGTCTGCAGGAACAGCCCGCGGCCCGGAATCCCCGGCCCCTGAGCTCGCCGTGGTGCGTGGTGCATCTAACGCACTTCGTTTGGGGACGCAATTCGGACTCGGGGGAGAGTTGCAGCCGGTCCTTCGTGCAGGAACACAGTTTATCCACGACGGGCAAGAACTTCTTTCGATGGTGGAAAGAATGGTGGCAAGAATTTTGTGAAGAAAAGAAGTGATGACGAGAACGTGACAGTAGCGATAGCAGTAAACGCCGGCATAGGACACAGATAGGAGCAGACGAATATTGTCAAGCCAGACCATTGTCCTTTGGAAAGCTCGGTCGTGCATCCCGTTTAGGCAATAAAACAAGATCGGAGAGGCAGGATGGATATTCCCCAATTAGAGTGCTCCTAGAGCTTGATGTAGATTTTGTAGTGGTCCAATCCCAAGGCAATGGCTATCCAGGCCACGGAGTAGAGGATAAGAATAGCATATGCCTTCGCGTCGGAAACGGTTAAGGTGTTGATGGACATGTTGACCAAACCCGTCATCAAATTGGCAACCAAGAAGACCGCTAGGCCGTTTTTGTTGATGGCATCGAGAATGTTAGAGGAAGTCGGGCCCACATAGGCCTCCACGAGGTTGTAGCCCAACAAAAAAAGGGAATTGAAGCTGACGACCCAGAGAATGTAGTTGAGATTGGCCAAGCGGCGGGAAATGTTGCCTATCCAAATGGAGTGGCGGCACACGTAAAAAAGCGAACATGTGACAACGTTAGCAACAACGAGCCCAAAAGTGGGAGACACGGTCAAGAACGAGTAGCGTCTGGCCTGGGGCCGAAAGCCCACGCCAGTGAGGTTGTTGGCAAGCGGCTTGGACGTGAAGAGAAACGAGCCCAAGGCCTGGCCAAAGATGAAGATACTGGAGTAGCCGAGAAACGAGCACATGCCCTCCTTGTTCATGGTGAACAAATTGGAGGAGCGGTTCAGCTCGTCGAGAATAAAGCTGGCAAGACCAAAGCGAGACAAGAAAACCTCGTAAAGGAGACCAAGCGCAAGCGCAACCAAGAAGCGCGGCAACACCGAGAACACCGGGTCGACCACCGCAAGAAACACCGGAAGAATGCCCAACGTCATGAAGAAGTTCCAGTGCACGCCGTACTCGGACACGTGCTCCTGGTACTCGAGCGACTTGACGCTCACCAAGCGCACAAGGCCTAGAGCAAGCACCGGAAGCGTTTTGACGGAGCTGGAGACCACAAGCGACCAGTAGGACTGCGCAGCCGGGCGCAGGGCAGCCAAGTGCTTTTTGATGACGGAGCGCGAGTTGGCCAAGCCCATGGAGAACACAAACAGGCCCACGCCCAAGTCCATGAGCGAGGTGCCCCAGGTCTCGACCTTGGCGAAGCGGCGCGGGAAGATGTGGAAGTCGACGGCGAGAATGGCAAGATTGGTGACCACGAGCATCAGGGCCCTGTACGCGGAGATGTAGTGGATTTTAGGGAGCGACGCCGGGGCCGGCGGGCGGGTGTGCGGAGGCAGGGAGGTGACGGGGCGGCGCAAGACCATGGCCGTGGCCAAAACAAGCACCACGCTTGCCAAGACTTTGTAGATACGAGCCAAGTTTCCGCTGAGGATGGTCATGGCCTGGAGGGCGACGAGAACGTCAAAACAGAAGGCCACAGCGAGCAGAAGCGTGGGGTGGGCCAAGGCAGGAAAGCGAAGGACCACGTGCTGCGAGTAGATGGAGTGGGCAAGAAACCCGGCAAGCGAGACGCCCGTGACGGTGGCGATTTCCTGGATTGAGCCGCCGGTGAGATCCGACACGAACTGTTCTTTGAGCAGCTTGAGTGACATTGTGTTCTGGACCGTGGGGTTTTGATTCTTCAATGGAAGGGTGGAAGTGGCAGGAAAGATAGCCTAATTGATCAGTGATCTTGAAATTGTTGAACAAAGCAATCACAGAGAAACTCAATGTAAAGGCAGTAGGGCATAGACTATCCAACTGCAAACAATAAAACCAGTGTCACCGGTACGTCAACAGAAAAGAGTGTCCAATCAGAAAAGCAGTGTCCAATCAGAAAAGCAGTGTCCAATCAGAAAAGCAGTGTCCAACCAGAAAAGCAGTACTGAATCAGGAAAACAGATTAAAGACTCAAGTTTCGAACCCCTTATTTCACTGTATTTGACCGCAATCTCAATTCAGCCGGTCTATGTCGGGTCTCTGCAGCCGTCTCTGAAACACTTAGAATGACCAAGAAGGGTTCGATGAAAGACGAAATCACGTGTGTTTCGAGAGCAGTGGCACCTTCAATTGCAACCTCAATCTGAAAATTTAAGTATCCCCGTATTTCAACTTTTCGTAGCCGCCTGTTTAACTTTGACTAAAGCCTAGTTTGAGGAAACTAGTTCTGGTTTGAGTAACCTGCTGGAACCACCCCAGGCGGACCTGCACACAGCCGCGCGCACCCACCAGCCCTCGCTCCACACATCAAGACACCACCTCCACCTCCTCACTCCAAGTACTCCTTGGTCTGTCTTTTCCTCCCACACCTACCTCTGTGTCATGGGCCTGCACGACGCTGCGCCTTCGCCTGGGCTGGGCCACGCCCTGCACATTTCGGATATCCACACTCCGCCGCAGTCCCCGGCCGGTGCCCCTGAAAACAAGCAGGACCCCAAATTCGAACAGCCCGACTTCAACCGCCAACCTGGTCCCCCATCCCCGAGCCTTCTGTCCTCGGACGACACTGGTCCGACGCCCCTGTCCTCGGACAACCGTCTCCCGAACAGCAGCCCCGATAACGACGTCGCCTCGCTGCCTCGGGAGAGCGTGGTCCACAATGAGGTCACGCCGCCCCAGTCCGACTGGACACCGCCACAAAAACAGCATCAGGCGCCAGAAGAGCTGCCGCTCCGCCACCTGCCATATCTCCAGACGCCCCGCAACCTGCAGACGCAACTTGAGGCGCCTGCTGCGGCCGCAGCCACTCCCGACTCGCCTCCTTTGGACATGCCCGCCATCAGCCCCACGGTGTCTGCAGGCCTGGCGTCCAGCGACGACTCCTGTGGAGACCTGGCGCCTGCCATTCAGTTGTCGCCGGCTTTCGAGCCCGGATCCCGTGGGAACTCGGGCGCCCACGCCGTCTATTCCAGTGCCCTGGAGTCCGAGTCGCAGTTGGCCCCTCGCCCCAAAGGGTGGGGCAAAAAAGCCGCCCTGGCGTCGTCGGTATCGCCGCTGGCATCGCCCCGGGCCAAAAAGGCGGCCCGCCGCCGGTCCCGGACCTCCGAGGCCGCCTCCGACAAGTCGCACCGCTCGGAAATGCCCTTGGGCGGCGGCTACACGCTGACTCCGGTGCCGGGCAAAATCTTCCGCAACTTGCTCATTCTCGAGGAGAGCCTACGGCAGCAGGTCATCCAGCAGCGCACCATGCGCCGCAAGTACCTCACGTTTCTTGCCACCCTCTGCTCGCTCATAGCGTCCATCTCGCATCACCTTTACTTCAACTGCCAGCCGGGGCCGTTGCGCGTGTTCCTCCAGCTCATTCTCTTGATGCTCTGCGTCACCCTCGTGCTCTACCACCTCTCGGGCGAGTACCAGAAAACCATTGTGCTTCCGCGCCGCTTCCTCTCCTCCACCAACAAGGGCTTGCGCCAGCTCAACGTGCGCCTCGTCAAGATCAAGTCCTCCTTTGCCGACTCCTCCGCCGACTTGATTCGCGAGTTCGGCCTCTTTCTCTGCGTCATGGCCGTCAAGTTGTGCCACTCCGCGTTCCCCTCCATGGTCCGCAACCCGTCCTCGCGCCTAGAAGTGTGGCTCGTGTCCGGCGAGCTGCGTTGCCAGCCTCGCCTTGGCCTCAACGACGTCAAGCTTGTCTTGGTGCCGCGCCGCTTCCGCACCGACATCCGCGAGGGCTGGGAGCTCTACCGCAACGAATTCTGGATCAACGAAGGCATTCGCCGCAGAAAGGCTATGTTGGACTTTGCCCGCGCCGACAAGGGGGCGAAGAAAGAGAGGAAGGAGCGCCGGAAACGGAAGCCTTCCACCATTCAACTCCCGGATTTGAACGAGCACAATGTGGAGCAGCATGACCTCCATACGCCCGAGCCGGTCAGAGGCTAGTTAACGCCCTAGGATTGATCTCATTCAAGGCTGATTGATCCTGCTTGAGTCTGATTGATTCTGCTTTAGTCTAATTGATCCTGCTTGAGTCTGATTGATCCTACTTGAGTCTGACTGATCCTACTTAAGTCTGGTTGATCTCATTTAAAACTGGTGGGCAGACTATCGCTTGGCAGATTGGCCCATGCTGGCCCTCCGTTGTTGCCGTACGGCATACTGGCATCGGTGTCGCAGCCATCACCAAGCGCGGGGCCTCCGAACGCACCCGTACACCAGGGGCGTCGCACTCCTTCCAAATCTTTCTGTCGGGTCCTTCCGCTCGTGCCCATCATGATCAGCCTAAACCCCATCATCCACCCAGACACAAAGAACAAGCGGCTCAAGTTCGAGCCCTTCTTGAGGAAAGAGTACAGTTTCGGTCTTGATCCCGACAGACCCGTTTGCCAGTACTTCAAGCCCAACCAGCCAGACTCGTGCCCTAATGGCCCGTTCTGCCCCAACAAGCATGTGGCGGCCATGTACAACAACAAGATTGTTTGTAAGCACTGGCTCCGAGGCTTGTGCAAAAAGAATGACCATTGTGAGTTTCTCCACGAGTATAACTTGAGAAAAATGCCAGAGTGTTTGTTTTACTCCAAGAACGGCTATTGCACTCAAACCCCTGAGTGCCTATATCTACATATTGATCCCCAACAGAAGATCCCAGAGTGTCAGCAGTATGACAAAGGTTTCTGTCCCGAGGGTCCCCTGTGTCCGAATAGACACATCCGCAAGATCATGTGTCCCATGTACTTGACAGGTTTCTGCCCGAAGGGCTATGAATGCGATTACACCCACCCCAAGTTCGACAATTTGCCCCCTAAACTACGCGTGGAGCACAAAAGACTTATTAAAGGAGAAACCAGAGAGATCGAGAAGATATCGTTCGATCAGCCGATCACTGAGGTGAAGCGCTAGCAGCTCTAGACCTGCGCTATACTAGCCCTTGGTTGCCATGCCCTGTGCTAGAGTAATGTATATCATATTTAGGAAGGATTAGATTTTAATAGCACAAATGCTGCTGATGAAAATAAGAGACACCACACTGTAGCATCAAACACGGACACTGTAGTATCAAACACGGAAGCGGCGAATCTGCTTCCGCTCCAATGGAGTCAAAACCCAGTTGATACCAGGCTCGTCGTCCAAGTCGCCATCTTGGCCGGCTCCGATGTTGCTCATTTCGTACTCTTCAGTATCCATACCGACTAGCAACACTAACTGGGTTACTCTGATGAACTTCTCTCTCAATTCGTAGTCGTCGTCGCAGACTTCATTGATAATGAAAGACAAATCCTTGTCCAATTTCAAGGCGCCCAATTCGTTGACTTTGAATTTTTTCGAAACTGCAAGAAGCTTTTTCTCAATCATACTGGCTATGTTCAAAACAGTGAGACGCAAAAGGCGATCATAGCAAAGCTGCTTGTGAAGCGTTTGCTTGTATGGGCTCATCAAAGAGTCCCAGCTTTGCTTGAACTTCAGCACAGTTGTGTAGTCGCTCAACATATTTGAAGACGATACCATGTAATTTTCGTCGGTGGTTTCCGAGAAACAGTCCGAAACAATGGCAGCCAACCTGTTCTTGATCGACTGGTTGAAAAACTGGAGAATGTACTGTTTTATCAAGGTGTTTGTGCGGTCTGTGAATGGCAGCAACAAATCGTTGGTCAAAATGTTTGAGACCTTCTCTCCGTCTAGGCGGAACGGGAAAGTTTCCGACAAGCTTGATTTCAGCACAAACTTCTGGACAATCTTGGAGAAGAACTCTTGGCCGCAGGCCACGGTATTGAGGTAGATGATGAATTTTGAGAATTTTGGATTGTTCTCGGCGGCGAGGTTGCCAGAACCCGAAACCATGGCGGAGCCCGTTCCCACCACATTGCCAAGGGCGCTGGAAGCACCCTTGAAAAAGCCCCCCATTGATTCAGGCGCCGGCGTGCCTGAGCGAGAGATCTGAGGCGTGGCAGCCGCGGTGAGGGCGTCGTGAGTGTGGATTAGACTCAAGTTGGTGTTGTAGCGGGGCAGGCAGTCCTTCAATCTGACCAGAAGAAAGCCGAGCAACTCATTCTGCAAGACCGGCAAGGTGTTGGTGGCAAAGGTGCGGACGACGGAAGGCAGGGCGGAATCTAGCACGCTGCGCAAGGTGGTATTGAAGACAAGGGTGACGTCCTCGATGACAGAGGAGATGGGCGGCAGCTCGGGAGCGGAGGGGGATTTGGAGGCCAGCAAGTAGGGGTCCAAGGAGGGCAAGTCCTCGATGGAGAAGGACTTCTCGAGCGAGCGGCGCACGTAGAACGCGTACAACTTCTCGAAGGCGGGAAGGAACTTTGCGTGGATCTTCTTGTTGAAGTTGGAGTTCAAGAGCACGTCGGGCTGGCAGGCGGCGTCGGGCGCGGCGTCGGGCAGGTTGAAGTAGTTCAAGGAGATGAACTTGCAGTACAGCGACCAGTGGCGGAAGATGGCGGCCAACTCGCTGACCAAGTCGCCAGCCTCCACGATGGACACCAAGGAGTCGTCGAGGGCGGGCTCCGGATTGGGGTCGGCCGCGTAGCGCAGGAGCGCGTCGAAGCGATGCAAGGCGATGTCGGCCAAGACCTTGTCGACGCGGTTGAGGTCGTAGAAGCTGTCGGCAATGGTGGCGATCTGGGCGTCGATCTCGCGCTGGATGCGGTTGACCACGTACACGATGGGGTTGTCCAAGGCCAGGTGGTAGTACTTGACGATCAACGGCGAGTGCTGGGAGACCATGACGGCGACGCTGTCGAAGAGCTTGGCGGCGACGCTGGCGTAGACGCCGCTGTGGGGCTCGGGCAGGTCCGGGTTCTTGCTGTTGGCAATGGAGCGGGCGGCGGCGGCGATCAAGCTGCGCGAGGTGTCGGTGATGATGGAGCAGATGAACTTGGAGTAGCAGTTCAAGCCGATCTCGGGCTCGTCGATCAAGGGGAAGAGCTGGAAGTAGGCGGTGATTTCCTTGACGTCGCGGCGCTTGGCGGCGGCCGTGAACAAGTCCACGAAGGTGTCCTTGAGCAAACGCGTCCAGTTGGCGAGCGACACCGCCGGGAGCTCGGGGATCTCCGCGGACGGGATCACCGCCGACGCAAACTGCCCGTTGACCAAGCTCGGCTGGAGCTTGTGCTTGATGGTGTGGATGCAGCGGGCGGCCTGGGCCCAGTTCTTCTTGGCGATGGAGTAGTCGATCTCGTTGATGTTGCTTTTCAACGCCTGGATGTCGGCCACAAAGCGCAACGTGAGGTCGACGTTGCCGATCTCGTGGTCCAACGCCTTGATCTTGGACGTCAACGAGTGGCCGAGGTCGTTGGCGGACGTGAACACCTGGCACAAGCTGCTGGAGTTGCCAATGGCGCCGGAGAGCCGCGCTCGCGAGAGCTCCACCGCCGCTAGCTCGCTGCTGTGCTTCTTGGCGCCCATGGCCACGAGCTGCCGCGCCTGCTGGTCGATGCTGGCGGTGTCGGCGTCGATTTGCTGCACTAGCTGTGCCAAGTCATGGATGCTGGCGGCGTTTTGGAGCGAGGTGGCCGAGCGCCGGTACTGTGCGTCCAACTGCGCCTGCGAGAAGCTGTCGCCGAAGAGCGTGCCGACGGAAACGCGGTGCTTGGTTCGTTCGACCATGGTGGGTGTGGTTAAGGGGAGTAGGTGAAGAATGAGAGTGCGGTGGTGGGTGGCTTACACCCGTGCACCTGCCTGGGGGTGGAGGGTGTTTCCTTCGTGGGGCGATGACTGCGGGGGTGATGGAGGATGTACGGGTGTGGCGGGTCCCCGGCGGGTTTTTCTTGAGTTCTGGCGGGCTGGTTTGGGGCTTTGGGGCCGTTTGGCTTTTCTGGGGTCTGTAGTGGTGGTGGAGGATTGTTAAGGCTGCTGGAGAAAGATGCGCGTTGTTGGCAGCCAGTGGCAGAAGACTGCGAATTTGAGAACTTCACCAGAGACCTGAATAGAAAGAGACTTTTGAAAGAGACTTGAATAAAAGAGACTTGAATAAAAGCCACACTCTGAAGAGACACTCAAAAGAAACACTCAAAAGAGTTACTCAAAAGAGACACTTAAAAGACACTTAAAAGAGACACTTAAAAGAGACACTTGAAAGAGACACTTAAAAGAGACACTTAAAAGAGACTTAAATAGACGATGTTTCAGGGAGCAGGACGTCCCAAGTCAATTGCAGATATTCTGTCCTTTAGACTACTCAGAATAAGAACCAGGGTTATAAACATTCAGAAATGTAAACCGCAAATCTTTCACAGCAATTTATCTAAAGTATCCAACAATTCATCTACTGATTGTATCCAGCAAAATGTCAAAAGGTACCTACTATAAGCATAGTATTAAGTACAGTGTAAATACACTATAAGTACAGTGTAAATACACTATAAGTACAGTGTAAATACACTATAAGTAGAGTGTAAATACATTATAAGTACAGTGTAAATACACTATAGGTAGAGTGTAAATACACGATAAGTACAGTGTAAATACACTATAAATACAATATTGAGTCCATCTTGAGTCCATACTAAGTCCTTTTTTGAGTACACGATTTATCAATTACTTAACACTATAAGTACACTACAAGTACTAGAACTGCACCATAAGTACACTACAAGTACACCATAAGTACCTACAAGTACACCATAAGTACACTATAAATACATTTTTGAGTCCATATTGAGTCTATAATAAGTGTTTATTTGAGTACCCTATTCATTAAGTACTGAACACTCAGTTTACTATAAGTACAATATGAGTACAGTATTAAGTACACTACAAGTACACTCTAATACACTACAAGTACACTCTGAATACACTAAAAGTACACCATAAATAAGCTTTAAGTACACCATAAATAAGCTTTAACTATCCTTTAAACACTATGTGTCCTAAGTCAACTCTATCAATCTCGGCTTTAGCTGGCTCTCGTCGGGCTTGAGCTTATACGAGCGGTATACGAGGGACGGCTCGTTTCCCAACCGCTGCAAATACCCATGCAGGTGCGCGAAGACTCTAGACGCACCGCGCCAATCGTGCCTTCTCCGGTCGTATAGGCTGCAAACGCTGGGCATATAAATACCCACCCCATCGCCCTACCCTGAACTTGCCAAAACTTCAAATCCCAACCCCAAAACTTTAAGTCCCCAACCCCAAAACCTCAAATCCCAACCCCAAAACTTCAAATCCCCAAAATATCCAAAATCCCCAACCATGGAACGCACCCAGCTCACGCGCCCGCTTGAGTTCCTCGAAAAGAGCCTCCTTTACAACGAGCGCCATGGCCTCTTCAAGTGCATCAACATCTCCGTCCTACTCAATCGCCCCCTCTCGCAACAACAGGCAGGCCACGCTTTGCGCGCACTTCTCTTGAAGTACCCCTTGCTTTTCTGCACCATCCAGGGCCAAGAGCCCTCCATCGCCTACGAGCCCTTGCCGGAGGTGCTTTTGTCCGATGTGTTTGCCATTAACTCCGGCCCGTCCTCTCACACGGACACCAGTGCCTCGTTTCGCCAGCACTACATCGACCGCAGGCCCTTGTGGAAGGTGGTGTTCCACGCCCAGTCCAACTGGCTCACGTTTCTTGCGTCCCACGCCTTCACCGACGGCGGCTCCATTGTGGCGTACTTGAAGGATTTCGTCGAGGCGTTGAATCTGCCGTGCGCTGCCCCCGCGGACCCGGTCTTGTTTTCTCTCAAAGACGACTTGCCCCGCCTCCAGTACCCGATCTCCCCGGGCTTCCTTTCCGCCGTGGACTACAAGCCGTCGTTTGCCGCAAGAGCCACCGCCCGCATCATGCGCCTTGCCTGCTCCTGGCTCCCCTCGTATATTCTGCCGGCGGTCGACACCCAGAGACACAATCTGGGCTTCGAGGGCTGCCCGGTGATTCCGTTCTCCTCCGACTCCTTCTTCGAGAGCGACTACATTGTCGACTCCGAGTCGCCCCTCAACGAAAGCCGGCCTCGCTTCATCAACCTCCCGTCCGAGCTTCTCGCCCGTTTTCTCCACGCATGCCGGGAAAACCACGTCAAGTTTCTCACCGCCTTCACCGTGGCGTATGTTGCCACCATCCATCGCTTGTACCCTGGTCTCTACACCGAGAAGTTCTTGAGGATCGGCTTCGCTGCTAGCTTCCGCAATGTCTATGAGCAGTTGCAATCCCACGCTTCCTACCAGCCTCGCACGGCCAACAAGCCCAACCGCTTTGACGACGGCTTCTACACCTACGGAACCGTTTACAATTTGGAGCCGTTCTCCGACTTCAGCTGGGAGTTAGTGCGCAAGTACAACGACCGCCTTCACAAACAGGTCCAAAGTGACGACTGGATCAGCGAATACTACATTGCATGCCAAGCCTTGACTGCCGAGTTTTACATGGCCCCTAGACACGGAAAACGAAAGGACGACACTTTCTTGGTGGCCACAAACCTCGGCAACATCGAGTTCTTGGACTACGGTGCCAGCACCGACAAGTACCAAATCGAAGACATTCTCTTTGCGCCCTCTGCTGGCGCCCTTATGGGGACACACTCTCTTACAATGTGCTCGTCCAAAAAAGGAGGGCTCAACATAGGATTCATCGACTCCGACCAGAATATAGAATGGGATCTTTTCCAGCGCGAGTTGATTGGGACTTTGCAGTCTTTGGTGTCAACATGACCGAGCCTTCTGCGTGTCGTTCACCGGGACCCACACATGTACATAAAATATATTTATTCAGGCCAAGGCACCCATAGGATCGAAGAAGGGAAGTGTGGTGTAGTCCTTGCTCTTCCACAAGTCATAAACTTGCTTGTCCACGTACTGCTTGCTGGTAACGATCTGGAACACATACTCATCGAACCAAGCGTCGGACATGACAAAGTAGCCCTTTTCACCGACATCTGGCCCCCATGAGTTTTCGATCTTCCATCGGACAGGAAGGCCTGTTTTGGGGTCAAGGTGCACAGCTGAGATCACCATAGCGTGTGTCATGCTGGACGAGCCCGTCTGCAACCGTTCCAGTTTGGATAAACCCATTTCAGTGTTAAACACGAGTTTGTAGTCATATGCCTGGGGATCCAAAATTCCCGAGGTGTTGTTACCGAACTTGCCGACATCCGAGCCAAAAAACACCGGCTCGTTGTTCTTGAGCATTTTGATAGCCGCCTTTTTGATGGCACCGATCTCCAAGTTGACGTAGGCAATGGCCCTGCCATCTACCACATTGTTCAACCTGTCCACAGTGTAAAGCTTGTTGAAAGAGTTTCTTGGGTCGTTGATCAAGGAAAACCTCCGAGACACATCATAGTGGGCATGGTTGCGGTAGAACTCCGTAGGGGTCAGGTCAATTGACACAAATTTGCCTGCTTTGTCCTTAAACTCCCAAGTGAATGCGTCGTTCGGCTTTGGAGGGGTGCCCAATGCGAGTGCAATGATACTGTAAGCTTCCTGAACCATGGCAGTTTTGGCCCTGGCCAAAACATTAGGAGAAGCGTCATCTGCAACAAGTTTTCTCAAGGCAAGAGCATATTCGCGGAGCTTGTTCAGTAAGAAATAGTTCAAAGTAGAGGTTTGTGTGGCCTGAAGGTTGTCGGGATAGACCTCGTTGGGAACAAGGCCATATTTCTCAATGACGTTCACGATCATGTCCCATTGACCACCGTCACTTATTGAGCCGGAGAAAAGAAACTGCAACAACCTGGAATCCAAAGCGTGGTCGCAGGTTTGGAGAACGTTTTCCAAGAAGAAATTGACCTTTTCCAACTTGTCGTAGAAAAACAAGTAGCTCTGAGACAACTGGAATTCATCGTGTTGCAAGTTGTAGTGCTTGATAATCCGCGAGCGCAAGACATTGCAAGTTGCAAAGATCCAGCAGCGGCCAGACGATTTTTGGTTGTTCAAGTTTGCGGGCGAGCCAATGACGTCAACTTCAGTGTTGAAAAAGTACCGATCCTTCAAAGACAACAGAGGGCTGGTGGTAGAGGCCACGTCCTTGATGGGAGCATGGGCCAAAGCGCCTTGCGCCAAGATGTTTTTGTCGTCAGTTCGGAAAGCAGATTCCCACGAGGTTAATGAGTCCAACAGAAGGTCTTTTGAGACCGAGTTATCCGACAGGGCACTCAAGCATAATCTGGTGAAAAGGTAATCAAGGTGAGGTTCTGTTAAAGGAAGCTTCTCGTTTTCAGCCGAGAAAACAGTTTGCAGAGAATGCTTTTCGGTTTGCAGGGAGTACTTTTTGTCTTGCAGGGAATGGGGCTGCTCGTTTGAAATTGTTGCACCCATTGTTCTAGTGTCGTTTAAAAGAAATTAGATTGCAATTCAGAGCTTTGAAAAGGGGTGATCCTGGGCAGAACGCAAAAAAAGGGCAGTAGAAAATATGAGGTCACTTCTAGGCGCCTTAAACAGAATTTTGTGGGGACTGGGCGGTTCGAACTCGACTCAAGATTGATGTAGACAATTTGATTAAGATTGATTTAGACAATTTGAAATCGATTCAAGATTGATTCAGACAATTTGAAATTGACTTAAGATTGATTTAAACAGTTTTGATTCGATCTTCGTTGCAAAGTGACTTTGAAACTTTGATTGAAATTTCGAAAAGCACAAGGGAACTTAATCAAGACCTGGATAAGACAGAAAGGCTTGAGAAGTTGAAGGTACTCCAAAGAAACGAGTAGACAGCAATTGAGAAGTGGATCTAGCGGTTCTTTTTTGATGCCTTTTTAGGAAGTATTGAGGGCTTTGATAAGGGACTTGAAGGTTCAGAAACGTTTCGGGACAGATGGATTCAAGACAGAAAGGAGAAGACAGATAAGATTGTTTCAGATTAGATTGTATCAGAATTGTTTCAGATAGAATCCTCAGGGACAGATAAGAGAAGCAGAATTATATAAAATCAACAAAAACAAAAAAAAGATTTAGGATATTGATCGCTGGAGGTATGAAAGAAAAGTCAGGAGCTCGCGGCCTACTTGTAGCACTCCGATAACCACCATGGTCGACCTGCACACAGCCGCGATAAGCAGTGTGGGGCAGCCACACCAAGCCAAAAAAATAGACCCACAGGACAGGGCTAGAAGGTTTATGGTTAAAAGAAAGTTATAGTTAAAAGACTTCATATTAAGGGAGAATTGATGGTTAAAAGAATCGAAAGATAGGGAGTTTTGATACTCAAAGAGATTGTATAGTTGAAGAGATTGTATAGTTGAAGAGCATGTATAGTTGAAGATAATGTATACTTAAAAAGAATTATCGTTAAAAAGAATGTATCGTTAAAAAGAATATATATTTAAAAGGATTGATAGCTAGGGAGATAATAGTTGAAGAGATGTATCTTGAACATACAGTCTAGTTAGGGTGCATTGATAGTTTAAAGAATTTACAGTTAAAAGAATGTATGGTTGAAAGGATGTATAGTTGAAAAGAATTTATAGTTAAAAGAATATATAAAAAAATGAATTTATAGTTAAAAGAAGGTATAAAAAAAAGAATTTATAGTTAAAAGAATGTATAGTTAGGAGATATATGGTTAGGGACACTGGACCAGAGAGATGATAGTTAAGGAGAAAGAATAGTTAGTGACTTGATTTTCTGATAAATTTGATTGGGTTCTTATAAATCTACCAGCATGAGCTTTTCATCCGCTTCAGCAGCTGCTGAGCAATTTCAGTCACTTCTGGCCCAGCTTCTACCATATCTGTGCTTACAGTGAAGGTGGTGGGACCAAGGCAACTTTATTCCCGTTTTTAATAGATTTCATAGATTTGACCGAATTAACAGAATCAACACATTCAAAGATTCTAATTCAATTGATTCATCGGATTTGTGTAAATCACCTCTAGTACTCATTTCTGAGGTGAGCGCACCTTGGAATCTCAGAAACCACCAGTACCATCTGAGCTCACGTTCTAACGTACATAGACGAGGTACGGGTGCTGAAAGGTGCCACTATTGGAAGGCATTGGTTTCGTTCTCCCCATATTAACGTCCGTATTCAAATGTCACTAGGGTCTTTCAGGCTCATTACATAATTGAGTAGATTGTGGAGCCATCAGTATAGTGGTTTTGGTCATTTTGTTCTTAATCACTATGGGTATCTTGACCAGAAAGAGTGGCTGTCATAGCAAGAAATTATAGATAACTCAGTTAATTTCTCAAAAAATTCAGGAATATACTACCATGATGTAGTACCAGAAAAGTGTATACCACAATTATACATCAGTATTGAAATTAAGATATCATAAATTCAATAGAACAAAACGATGAAGAAGGAAGTAGAGTAATAGATGTATCTACACTATATAGCGAAGAAGAGTTTATACACAACTATACAAAACTAAATAAAGTATAAGTAGGACCAGAATCAAAAAAAGGAGAAATAGTAGGCCCAGCGTCAGATATAATATGAATAGAAGAATTACCCATATGTATAGAAGAATTACCCATATGTATAGGTGAATCATCAGAATGTCATTGACAAAGACATTCAAGAAGCAAGAAAATCTACCCATAAGAATTATATATGATAAGTATATAGATGATCTAATAATGGTCAAATCAAAGGTTCAAAAAGCTGAAACTTTGCGTCAAGCAATAGAAGACGAAACCGTCGAAAAATTAAGATGAAATTGGGTAATGAGAGGAGATAATTGACAAAATTAAAGAAAGTGAAAAGAAGGTAACAAGAAAGGCTCCATCAACATCTGAAGTGAAACAGTGTAATAAAACTTGTAAAGAAGGCGAAAAGTGTGTACTAAAACTTGTAAAGAAGGCGAAAAGTGTGTAATAGCTTAACGCTATAAAAATAGTTGCTGGGCACATTAAATAAAGAAGGAAGAGAAGATGATCCAAGAATAAAAGAAGTATAATAAATCTTTCTTTACATCTAATTGATCTTAATGAAATTGTTGGTTGAATAACAAACCATAATATTTTGGAAAGTGAGGATAGTATTTTAATTGAAGTCATAGAATATTAAAAGATAGTGGGTTGAATTGATTATAATGAAAATGGGTCAAATCTTCAAACATTAATTTATGCTCCTAATTTAATCGAATCAGTATTAAAAAATAAAGGTGATGGATTAAAGGTATATAGATTAAAAATAGTAGTAAATAGATTACTTGAACTGGGGGTATTCTGTATACCTTATAAGAGAATGAATTGGACTACTTCGAAAAATTTAGATATACAATAAACTCTATCTTTTTAACCAAATTAATAGCCATCTTCATAACACCCATATTCACTTGATTTATTAGTCAATCTTTGGTTCATAGATAAATAAAGCCCCTTTAATAATACATCTTCATCTACTCTAAATCAAAAAGACAAGTTGTCAAAATCTTTGAAAACTTCACTACCATTGACCACTTTGGTTATTCTCTTTATTACCTGTTGACCACTTTCTTTATTCTCTTCAATACCAGTTGACCACTTTCTCTATTCTCTTCATTAGCATTTGCCCACTTTATTTACTCTCTCATTTGCCCACCTTATCTATTCTCTAATTTGACCACTTTATTTACTCTCTCATTTGACCACTTTTTTTACTCTCTCATTTGACTACTTCATTTACTCTCATTTGACCACTTTATTTACTCTCTCATTTGACAACTTTATTCGTTTAATTGTATAGCAATGAGTAGTTTTGACCGAAACATAAATTTTAAAGGAACGAAGGGTAAAAACCATATGTGCAGATGTGAAATTGGGGGGGAGTGACTATTCTAACAATCTTCAGGTCCATATTCTCTGCCTTTGGCTCTAAATCTCAGGGCCTTTGGTTCTAGGTCTTTTCTCCGTTAGCCAGCTTCATTGCTAAAGGCCCCTTTTGCAAGCCTTCATTTCTATATCCTTGGCTCTGTTTGCCAGGTTCATTGCTACAGGCCCTCTTCAAACTGAACTGATAACCCATATGTATCTTCTGGTAATTGACGAAAACAATCTATAATGCATGGAAGCTCACGGCTTTGAGGCCAGAATAGCTTGTCACGGCCTTAACGCCAGGAGCTGCTTTTTTCCAGAACTGCTCGTCACGGCTTTAACGCCAGGAGCTGCTTTTTTCTAAAACCGCTCGTACGGCTACTTCAAGGCCAGAAACTGCTTCTTGTCGGAGCGGAACTGGGCCAGGCGCTTGGTGATGCGCGGCTTCTTGACGCGGCCCTTGGCACTCTTCAAGCCCTTGACCCCCGCTATCGGCTGGCCCTTGGCGGCACGTGCGCCCTCCGCCACATAAGTGCCGGCGCCGCGGCGGTCGGCCTTGCCCAAAAGCTTCTTGGCGCGGCCGACCTTGGTCTTCTGGTCGTCGGTCAAGACCGTTTGCAGCGGCGCGGGCCGCACATTGTCGCGGTGGTTGGGCGAAATCACCGACGGCTTGGCACTGGCCTTGGCCCGCAGCACCCGGAGCAGGCGGCTCTTCTTGCCGTCGTCGCCCGGCGGCATGGGCTTGCCGTCCAAAAGCAACGCCTTGTTCACCGACAAGCTGTCGCGAAACTGGACCAACGCAAAGCCCTTGCCCAAGTTGGTCTTCAGGTCGCGCACCACGCGCACCGACTCCACGTCGTGGTCCACGTGCTGGTTGAAGTACCGCCACAAGCGCTCCTCCTTCTCCTCAAAGTCCAAGTTGCCCACAAACACCGTGCGCTTGTTGTCACGTGGGCTCGGGTGCGCCACGTGGTCCACGCGGAGGTGGTTGTGCTCGAACACCGTGCCGTTCATGCGGCTGCTGCACTTCAACGACGCCTCTTTTTCGGCAAACACCACGTACGCGTTGACCGTGTCTCTGCTGTCGTGCAAGTTTTTCTGGATGAACGCCACTTTGCGTGGCAACGCCTCGTCGAACGAGATTGACCGGAACCGGATCGACTCCACCTTGCCCACCGCGCCGAACGCTTTTTTGAACTGCTTGTATGTGGCTTTGGACGAGATCACCTGCTTGGCCACGTTGCCCACGAACACCGTGCGCTCGGCTTTTTTGAGTTCTTCTTCTTTCAAGTCGATCGACCGTGCGGCCTTTGTGCGTTTAGACTGGGAGGCTTCTTTTTCTTCTTTTCCTTTTTTTTCTGCTTTTCCTGCTTCTGCTTCTTCTTTTTCTTCTTCTTTTTCTTCTTCTTTTTCTTCTTCTTCTTCTGCTTCTTCTGCTTCTTCTTCTTCTCCCTCCTCGCTCTCGCTCTCTTTTGCAGCCCGGCTCTTTCTGCTGGCCCTTTCGGGGCCCCGCTCCTCGGTCACATGCGCATAGTACTGCGACTCCAAGTCGCCGTTGTCGGCGGCCCGGCGGGCCCGGCGGGCCTTCTTGGCCACGTGCTTGCCCGCTGCCTCCGTGTGTGTTTCAGCTGTGTCTGAGTCCTTTGTTTCAGCGGCGTCAGAGCCTGTTTCAGCGGCGTCAGAGCCTGTTTCAGCGGCGTCAGAGGCCTCGCGCGTCGCGCGGCCGACCACCGTCCGCGCCCTGACCGGCCGCGTCACCGCCTTGGCCCCCTGTTTCATCATACCCCCCACGCTCTCGTCCACCTTGGCATTGCCAAATAACGTGCTGAATGCCGACATGCCCAATGCTGCTCCTTCTGGGGATGCTCATCTCGCGCGTTTTTTCTGCCCGGTCGCACCCGTGCCTCCCGCGATGCGCCCCGCATGCACGGGCCTGTGCCCAGTCCCCGGCCTCCCTCATTGTTTCTCCATCCTACTTCTTCTTATCACGCCTTCTTCCCCCCTTGCTGCCCCACCCGGTCCGCTGCCCCCCGCCTGCCTGTCGCCGCCGGACCCGTGCACCGTTAGTCCCGGCATTCCCCGTTTCTTCCACCTTCCTCGACTTCCTTCCAGTTGAAGTCACCATAACAGTCGCTTCCTGAGGCCTGGTGTCCCTTCCTCTGCCACCCCAAATTCCAACGGCCAACCAAAACAAACCAAAACAAACCCCAACGCCACCCAAATTCAAGAACCAATCCCAGACTCCCAAAGCGGACGCAGCCCCTCCCCCCTTCCGCCGCCCCTGACCGCGCCCACCCCTGCTTGACATGGCCGGCTCTGCCAATTCCTCTGGCTCCGACTCCCCCCCTTCCCACGTCGCCTCCCCCCTGCACAACACGCCGCTGCGTGCCCCCAGCCCCGCCGCCCCCGCCACCAAGGACTCGCCGCTCACGGACATTGGCACGTCGCCGCCGCCCTTTGACTTGGCTCCGTTGGGCCACAAGCGCTCCCACTCCCACGACAACTCCGAGAGCTCCGAGCTCAGCGACCTCGCCGACGACCAGTCCGAGGCCGAAACAGACAAAATGGACTTTCTCAACGACGACAGCAGCTCCGGGCCCGGCGAAAAGGTCTCCGACCTCACCCGCCTCTCCGAGCTCACCTCCGACCTCGCCCACCTCCAGGAGCTCTCCTCCGACGATTCCGACGACGATTCCGTCAAGGACTTCCGTGCCTCCGCCCCGCTCCCCCTGCCGGCCCCCGGCCTCCCGGACCCCTTGGCCTCGCCGCCGCCCGCCGTGTCTCCACGCAACACGTCGCCTTCCCACGAATCTGACCTCGCTGGCTCGATCAAACGGCTTCGTGAGTCGCGGGCCGCCAGCCCGACGGCCGCCGCCAGCCCCGCGGGCCGCTCCTCGGCCTCCTTGCTGCCGGCCGCTTCCGACGCCGACGCGTCCGCCGACCTGGCGCCCAAAAAACGAAGGCTCCAGGACTCGGGCGCCTCCGGCCCGCCCCTGCCGCGTGTGGGCGCGGACGCCATGGCCGAAACCGTCATGCTCAACACGCAGCAGCTTCTTGAGTCCGTGCCCGCTTTGGGCAACGACCCCGCTCTCTTGCAGGAGGTGGCGGCGGCGAAAAAGGAGCTCCTCAACGACCAGGGCGCCGACGACGAAGGCGACGACGAGGACAACTCGGAAGCCGACGATGCCACGAGCGAGGGCCCCACGCTTCCCGCGGCCGAGTCCTCGGACGAAGACGTGAAGCCCGAGAGCACCCAAGACGCGGCCGAGGACGCCACCAAGGAAACCAGCGGCGCCGAAAGCGACGCGGCCGAGCAGGAAACCGCCGTCAGCGCGTCGCGGGACTTCGACGTGCCCGACGACGTCGACCTCGACGAACAGCGCCGCGACGCCATCAAGGACCTCGTTCTGATCGAGGAAGACTTCTCGTTTCTCCGCGACAAGCTCTACAAAGACAAGCTCAACCAGCTAGAGCACGAGCTCGAACTCTGCCTCGAGGGCCTGCATCCGGAGCTTCTACAGATCTACTACAAAGTCAACGAGTTCTACCAGGACAACATCCGGCTAGCGGACGCCACGTTGAACTACAGCTTGAAGTACATCAACAACGAGACATTGGCGACCCGAACCAGCATCCACCAGAACTTCATGAAGAACTTGACGGACACGCGCAACGACATGATCACCGACACCACGTCGCTCTGGTACAAAATCAACAAGGAATGGAACCACCTAGATCTGGTGGTGCCCGAGTACAGCTACACCGGGCTCCCTCTGCTAATGCCCGAGGCTTACACGCAGCCCGTGGTCGCGGGCGGCAGCAGCATGGACTACTACCAGGAGAGCGGAGTGACCAACAAAAAGGCCACCAAGCACAACACCATCGTGGAGCTTGTGCTGCGGCGCAACTGCCTCAACTCGCAGCTCGGCGTGCTAGACGGGCTCAAGGAGTTCCACGGCATTGCCGCCGCCGTCTCCAACAGCCTCTTGGACGACGACACGCTCCCCGTGGAGGAGCTCTTGCTCCGCAAAGCCACGCCCGACGAGGTGGAGGCCGACCTCCAGGCCATGGGCATCTTCTAGCGCCCGACCGCCTGCCGCCACCCAGGCAAACATAGAACACCCCAATGCACATAGGCAAGAGCAGGTGGCCGCGGTGCACCCGTGCACCTCGCGCAGGCAGCACCCCCGTGCCGCACAAGGCATAGCCGCCGTAGACCAACCACCACACAAGAACCACCAGCAGATACCCGCCGCAAATACACCATGGTCGAAGTCTCGCTCACTGTGGGCAAGCTCGACGCGTCGCTCGCGCTTTTGTTGACCAAAGACCACCACTTGATTGAGTTTCCCACGATTCTCTTGCCCAACGGGGTTCTGGCCGGATCGGTGGTCAAGATCCGCTGTGAACACGACACAGAAACCGAGCGCCAGGAGCAGCAGCAGTTCCAGGCGATCCAGGACGAGATCCTCTCCACATACGGCAAGAACTTGCCGCAGCCGCCGGTGTTGCGGACCCGAAACGTGACCCAGACGTCGTGCGTTTTGGAATGGGACCCGTTGGACCTCGGCACGGCGTCGTTAAAAAGCCTTGTGTTGTACAAAGACGGCAAGAAGCTCGGGGCCATCCCCAATCCCGTGCACAACCGCACGACCAAGTTGTCCGGGTTGCCGGTCGACAAAACGATCAGCTTCCAGTTGCGCTTGGACCTGACAGCAGGAATGTTTTCGTCGGAGAAAATCGAGGTGGCCACGCACAAAATGACGGACTTGTCGGGCATCAACGTGTGCTTGGGCGACATCAACGCCAACGAGCAGTTCACCGTGGACGACATCCAGGCCACGTTGAAGAACATGGGTGCTTTCTACCCGGCGCTGAACAAGGTGCAGGTGCAAACCACCCACTACGTGACCACGCGGGAAAACAAGCAGAACGAGGAGTTTTTGAAGGCCAACGACATGAACATCCCGGTGATCCGGCCCGAGTGGCTCAAGGCCTGCGAGCAGGAGCGGCGCATAGTGGGGGTCCGGGACTTCTACGTCAAGGACTGCGTGTTGCCGGACATCATGGCGAAGAACTTCTGGCGAAGCACTGGCGTCGGGCTGGCGCCGAAGTCCGAGCTGCAGGACGTTGAGCCGGGGTCCAAGTCTGCGGAGAATGCAACCCGGGCCGAAGCAGAGGCTGCTGGGGACTCAGAAGGACAGACTGCAGAGGTGGATTCAGAGAGAACAGAGGAGGGTCCAGAAGGGGAGGCTTCAGAGATTCCCGAACCAGAGGCTTCAGAGAAAGCAGAAGAGGGCGCTTCAGAGAAAGCAGGAGCAGAGGCTTCAGAGAAATCAGAACCAGAGGCTTCAGAGAAATCAGAAGAGGGCGCTCCAGAGAGCTCAGAACCAGAGGCTTCAGAGAAAGCAGAAGCAGATGTTACAAAGAAAGCAGAAGCAGATGTATCCGAGATTCCAGAACCAGAGACTTCAGAAACAGCAGAAGCAGATCTTTCCGAGACTTCAGAACCAGAGGCTCCAAAGCAGTCAGAAGAGGACAAGCAGGTTCCGGATAAACAGGCTGACAGCATGGCTCCAAGCTCAGCAAAAACAACCGAGGAAGCCAGCGCGGAGGCCAGCGAGGAAGGCGAAATGCCCGCAGCAGTGAAGACCAGTGCCGAGTTTGAAAGAAGAGATGTGAGTTTGGAGGATGTGACGCAAGAGGACGAAACGCCTGTGCCTGGTGCGGACGCCAAAGATCCTGGCAGCATTCTCGATGAAGTCGAGCTTGCGATCTGAAAAAGCATCCTGAAGCCAAATCAAGACGAGGCATAACGAGACTCGTCTGCATTATCAAAACCAAAATGACACGGAGTTCAGAGGAGGACTATACTTTCAGATACGAAAGCACCAAGTACCACGAAAATCATAGGAGAATCTTCCTCCAGAATGACCATTGATAATTCCACTGGCATACTCAGAGAAGTACCCATGAGAATACTGGCAGGACGAGTAAAATGCATCCATGGAATAGCTGATTATAACTGAGAATCTAAGAGTGGACACGGACAAGAATATAAGAATACTGAAAGCAACACAGCTTTCAAAGCCAAGGATTATCAAGAGTCCCTAAGTATCTAAGTACACCGAGAATCAGAAAATACAAAGTATCGATATGTACATAGTACCCAGTCTGAAATCTCTTTCCATACGTTGCTCTTCCTAGCATATTGTATCGAAATTACTGAAACCCACACCGTTAAATACACCAGGTGCTGAGCTCATGACCATAAAGACCAACCTTAACATACAGTAGACGAGTGTGGTTAAGCAAGCCAATTATACACTAAAGCACATCATGTATCACTGTATTCCAAAGGTTACGAAAAACACAGATTCAAAGGAGACACCTAAATTGGAAACCTATTCTGATATTCCTAGTTTTAGATACTAAGGCCAAATCCTAAAGATACTAAGCGCAAATCCTAAAGATACTAAGCCCAAATCCTAAAGATGCTAAGCGCAAGCACTAAAGCTACTAAGATTAGGATACCAGAAGGAAGAATACATTTTGAGGAAGCCAAGTTAAGTAAACTGATTTTGAGATTTTTCAAACCAATTTTAAAATTAAATGATTTGTCTGGGATGACCCAATTGAAATTAGTTGAGATTGCGATAGAGCGAAATGAATTGACTTTACCATTTTTGAGAATATTTCTGTCCATCACAAAATAACATAAACCAACTTCAACTTAACCAATTTTAAAGAAAGCAACAATTTCACCATCTACCATTCTACTGCACTTAAATGGTAGTCTCCGCCTACTGCAATTAACCGGAAGTTCAAATGGAAGTCACCATAGGTTCTG
The DNA here is from genome assembly GCA_002893665.1 of Metschnikowia orientalis. Classification (NCBI taxonomy): domain Eukaryota; kingdom Fungi; phylum Ascomycota; class Pichiomycetes; order Serinales; family Metschnikowiaceae; genus Metschnikowia; species Metschnikowia orientalis. The sequence goes on along the minus strand of NXGZ01000001.1, from coordinate 1,170,379 downwards.
TCTTATTCTCCGTGAAAAGCGTATATACACTATAAACGAGCCGGCACGCCATCCAAACAAAGTGCCGTGTACTCGCCAAAACCGCCTACTCGCCAAACAACCGGCGCACCTTCTTCAAAATCGAGTCCTTCTCAGGGTCGTAGGGGTGGTCCTTGGACGGAATCTCCAAAATGGCCGGAAACGCATTCGTGTACGAGTCCACCTTGTAGCGAATCATGTCTGCAATGTGCTGGTTGATCAACAAAATGGCAATGTCGTCCCGCTCGGAGGTGAAGGTGTCAAACGCCTTTTCCACCTCGTCCTCACTGGTTTTGCCGGGGATCACCGTGAGGAAGTTGGACTCCTTGCCGGCTTCATTCGAGACCTGCCCGACGCCGGCCAAAAGAAGCCCCGTGACCGAGTCCTCGTCGGCAATGACGGCAAGCAAATTGCGCTTGGCCATGGCTTCGTTTCCGCTCATGGTGTTGTGGGAGAAAAGGCTAGGGTGTGGTTCTGCAGTGTTGAGTTTGCGAGGCTGGCCGTTATCGCGGGTCGTGCGCGCACCACCCCGGGCTCCGCCAGCACCACGGAGCGGGCTGCTCGCGGCGAGCAAGGCGTCCGCTTAGCGCCACGGGCCGCGCGCTTGCACAGCCGCGACGGTGCCGGCGCCGCCGCCGCCTCACTTTAGCACGTGACCCGTACCACGTGCTCGCGCGCACGTGCAGTGCCCTACTTCAGGCGCAGCTTCACCACCACCTGCCGCCCATGTTCAAACTTACCAGAGCCGCCGCCACCAAGGGCTGGCCTAGACCGGCGTGCCTACGGGCGCTCCACGGGTCTGCAGTTGCACGTGCGGGCCACTCAAAGTGGCAAAATATCCGGCACGACAAGGCCAAAAACGACGCCAAAAAGTCCAAAGAGGCGTACGCCATGGCCACCCGGATCACCACGAGTGTCAAGACCGGCGGCGTGGAGGGCAACGCGCAGCTCAGCACGATCATGGAGAAGGCCAAAAAGGCCAACGTGGCGAAAAAAATCATCGAAAACGCCATCAAACGAGGCACCGGCGAATTGGTCCAGGACGGGGCCCAGACCGCCGAGGTGATGTACGAGTTTATGGGCCCTGGCGGCGTGGCGTTCATCGTGGAGGCCAACACCGACAACAAGAACCGGACAGTGGGGTTGGTCAAGCACGCGATGTCGAAATTCAACGCGTCCATGAGCCCGTGTCAGTTCATGTTCCAGCGCAAGGGCGAAATTCTCTTTGAGCCGCGGCTCGAGGCCGAGCTGTTGGATGCGGTTTTGGAGGTGGCGATTGAAGAAGGTGCCGACGACGTGGAGGAGTTTGTGGACGCCGACAATGAGTATGGCGGAGAACGGTTGTTTCGAATGCTAACGGAGCCCGGCGAGTTGCACCGTGTGTCCAACAGCCTCAGTGGGCAGGGCTACAAATTGAAGGACTCCAAGGTGATTTTCGTGAGTGATGCGGAGGTGGATTTTCCGGAGGAGCACGAGAAGGGCATCAACAAGTGCGTGGAGCTTTTGGACGAGGTGGGGGAGGTGACCAACTATTACACGAACATTAAAAACGAGTGAGCCGACATGGTGTTGTGGCAGCCGATGTGAGGATCACTGGGTGGGAATCCATTACTTTGATTAAGAGTGCGCCAAAGCTCAAGTGAAGTCGATTACTTTGATTAAGACTGGATTTGAACTAGTGAGTTCAATTCTTTGAATAAGATTGGATTTAAACTAGTGAGTTCAATTCTTTGAATAAGATTGGATTTAAACTAGTGAGTTCAATTACTTTGATTAAGATTGGATTTAAAGCCAGTGAATTTGATTTTTATGATTAAGACTGGATTTAAAGCCAGTGAATTTGATTACTTTGATTAAGATTGGATTTAAACCGGTGAGTTCAATTACATTGATTAAGAGGGGCCAAATTTCAAGTGACTCAAAATCAGAGTGGACAAGAACGCTCGAGTGACTTTAAATTGCTACAACCTAGAATGGACTTCATAGCCAGTGGACTCAATTTACTCCAATTTAGAGTGAGCTCCAAAGCTCAAGTGAAATGGAATATTTGAAATAAGAGTGAACTTTGAAGTTCAAGGGACTCCAAAGCTGAAGCGACCCATTTCAGAGTCGACTTTGAAGCTCAAGTGAATTCAATCTACTTCATTCGACTGGACCAAGTGAATCCAACTTACCCTGATTAATTGGACCGAAATTTCACGTGCAATTCAGAGTGGACTGCCCACCATTCAAATTGGACCAGACTACTGACAGGCATACCGCACTAGTGACAAAATCTACGACGAGTGGACCCTTCGAGGGCGAACCAAGGGCGGACCAAGGGCGGACCCAGCCAAGGACGTGTACATAGAATAGCAGAGGCTACATCAGACAGCAAGGTGCTTGTATTCAGCTAAACATGGAGCCGCAGCGCAGCTTGGTAATGCAAGGGGAGCAGAGAAGCCGGGCCGGGCAGACTACTCGGAGGCATCGGCCTTCTCGTCCTGAACGGCCTTGTTCAAGACCTCGTCGACCTTCGACAAGTTGGGGTTGTTCCACAATCTCAATTGCTGGTCGTAGGCAAAGTGTCTGTAGGTGAATGCAGTCAAGGAGACCACGGCCACGCCGACGGCGGCAAACAAGGGGTACATTTCGACAGGCACGCCGACCTTCTGAGGAGGGGCGTTCTTTTTGGCAGCAGCGAGCAAGATTTGGGCGGCCTTCATGATGGTGGGGAGGAGTAGCGGACGCAGGCCGGGGATTTTTTTTGCGATTCGCCGCGAGCTGGTTGGCTGGCGCGCGCGCACGTGGGCGCGCGCACGTGCGCATGGCGTGATGCCAGGCCCGCCCTCACCACCGCGCGAGCGCGTCCCGGATCGTGTCGTAGCAGAGCCAGCTCACCGCCATCAGCGGCACGATCTTGTAGAGGTTCGCGGTCAAGCCCTTGTACGCGCCCGCAAGCCCCTCGTCCCGGTATATAGTGGCCATGGCATGCAGCACCAGGCGGTACTGGAAGCCGAGCTCGCCGCCGCCCATGCTGGCCACCTGGTAGCGCTTGCGGAGAAGGTCGAGCGGGTAGATGAGCACGCCGCCCACAAAGCTGGAGACGGCGCCGGCCACGAGCTTGTATGCCGGGTTGGAGAAGTCGACGGCCAGCCGCGCCATGCGGTCCCGGAGGTCCTCGTACAATGCAAAGTTGATGGCCACGTAAGGCGCCACGCCCATGGTGGTGGGCACGATGCCGCGGAACAAGGCCCGCACGCCGCCCTCGTTGGTGTACACGGAGCGGAGCGTCTGCCACACGCCGGGCGCCTGCACGGCCCGGCCCTTGTTGAGCTTGTTCAAGGACGCGGTTTGCACGGTGATGCGGGCGCGGACCAAGTCGAGCGGGTAGGTGACGGCAACGGACGCGACGCCGCCGACGGATCCGGCAATAAGCCGGTCGAGGTCCGAGAGCTGGCGCTGGCCCGGCGGCTTGTGCGCCACGAGCCAGCTCTTGCACTGCTCAAACACCGCAAACTGCACGGCGCTGTACGGCACGATGCGGATGCAGTTCAACGTGTTGCCCCGGTACCACCCCCGCCAGCCTTCGTCCTTGTACATTTTCCAGATGGTGGGGAACATGCCTCGGTAGGCGCGCTGGGCCTCGGGGCCTTGGAGTTGGAGCAAGATCTTGGCGCGTTCGAACGGCAGCACCACGGTTCGGGACACTGCTCCGGCAATGCCTCCGGCGAGGAGCGACGCGTGGGACTCTTTCTTGAAGAACTGCTTGGTTCGGCTCCACGACGCGCTGTTTTCAGCGGGCCGGCTTGCTAGGTCTTGGCTCATGTTTGATGGTGAGTCAGAGACAGATAGTTTTGATAGGAAACGCTTTTCTAGAGGGGGTCTTTCGAGGACACCTCTTTAGACGACAGTTGGATTTGATAAGAAACTGCTCTTTAGAGGACAGTTCAATCTGATGAGAAGCTCTTTAGACGACAGTTTTCGATAAGAAACTGCTCTTTAGACGACAGTTCGATCTGATGAGAGGCCCTTTAGACGACAGTTCTATCTGATGAGAAGCCCTTTAGAGGACAGTTGGATTCGATAGGAAGCAGGAAAGGGAGCTCTTTCAAAGAAGAAGAGCTCTGTTTTGAAGCGTTTGAAAGGAGCAAATTTAGGACTCGGATGGTCGCCAAGGCCTCGGTCCTGGTTTCAACTCAGGCCTAGTACTCCAAGATGTATGCTAGCGAAGCAAAGGTGCTTGTCAGTGACTCTTACAAGAATGGCTAATGATATCCTTGAAAGCTGCCAAAAATTGCCTTGAAAGCTGCCAATGATTGCCTTGAAAGCTGAATGATTTTCTTGAAAGCTGCCAATAATTGCCTTAAAAGCTGTTAATGATCACCTTAAAAAGGCTGCTTGAGAGCTCAATGCAAATTTGCCTGAGAGATGCTAACTTGATATAGCAGTTCGGCTCGAATCGCTTCTGATGACTCGCTTCCCGTATATAGCTAAATGCGCTGAAAAGAAGCCGAGAAGAAGTCGAATCAATAGAGTCGAATGGCCTCTTTGATTAGAACACAAATACACTATTGTATCTGTGCTGGTGCTTTCGTTCGAAAGCTTTAGATCTCAAAATGTTCAGCCCAAAGACTGTCGACTCCAATATCTTCCAATTTCAAGATCTTTCAGATCCAAGATCTTCTAATATCAACTTCTGTTTGATCTGAGTTGATTTCAATTCCTGTTCGGTCAGAAATTGTTTCAAGATCTTCTCAATTAGGATCTTCTCGATATCTTCTCTAATCCGGAATTTCCCCAGATCCCGCCAATTTCCAGGTTTTATCGCAGACCTTTCGCTAAACTGGTTCACAATGAATCGCTTGTTCTTGTTCTAATCCTGGATCCTATTGGGTTCTCGGAACAGGGCTTTTGATATCGCCAGTGTCTCCCAAAATCTGCAAATTTTCTGAACGACTATACCAGTGGCCTTCCCTTGGAGCGTCTGAACAAACGTCTGGTCGGAGTTAAGTCGGTTTCTTCAATACCTCCATTTCACGTGCGCACCGCTGGGTTCATGGTACTGCATACAGACCGGGCCCGTTTCGGGGTCGCCTACCGTCTCCAAAGAAAAAACCGGCTGGGCGAATCAGGACACGGTTTTGTTCCCCTCAGGACATCATAACGATTGTGTTTCATGTGTACGGCTGAGTTTGGGCTGGCAGAGGCCCATTGCATACTGCATTCACAGCCGTACTGCTGCAACCCCGCGCCGAAGATCAGCTTACGCGAACCATCCATTATTCGTCTTATTGAATGCTTCTATACTATAGACGATCCCAAGACGCCAGGACCAGCCTCGGTCCATTATTACTGACCGCTCGCCATACGACGTTTTTGGCTCCTTTCCTGGCCATTCACCATGCGGCAGTCCTTCTGGCCATTCTTCTAGCCACTCACCATGCTGCAATTCAATACTTAGACAAGATTTGTTCCATGCCCGCAAGCAAAATGTCGGCGTGCTTCTCCTCAAACACTAAAGTTGGTCTCAATCTCACAGAGTCCTCGGCGCAGCCACCGATGTTCACGCCCACACTCTTCATATCGTTCAAGAACTTGTTTCTCAATTCGGGTTTCTTAAACGACCATGCAATGAACGTAGCGCGGCCCTTGCCTCTCAAGTCACTGAGATACTCTGGGTACTTCTCGGCCAATTTCTCAAGTTTCTCGTAAAGGTAACTTCCCACACGTGCCGCTTGCTTGGAAAGGTCGTGTTTGACAACCTCTTGCCCAATGGCTCCGGCCAAAATCATTCTGGCTGGGTCTCCACACCACGTGTTGAATTGACGGTATCCCTGGTTAGGGATCAATTCGGGGTTGTGGAAGTAGTATCCAGCAGACTGGAACTTCTTGGAGAATGTGACCATGTCTGGAGGTGGGCTCATCTTAAAGTGCTCATGCGCCCACATCACCCCCGTGGCTCCCACTCCGGTCTGCACTTCATCAACAATCAAGAGCGAACCGTGCTTGATTGTGAGGTCTCTCAATCCTTGGAAAAACTCGTCCGAGCCATGGTTGTCGCCACCCTCAGATTGGATGGGTTCTACCAACACTGCTGCCACCGGAACGGGCCAGTTTTGCAACAATTCATCCACGATCTGCAAGCATCTCTCGTCTTCCTTCTTGTTGGCTTCGGCATTGTCAGCCAAGGGGTACTTGTAAGAGGGGAAATCTGCCTTGGGCCAGTTGAATGAGGGCAAGTCCAATTTGTGGATGGGCTTGGAGCACGTTGTCAGCGCAGTGGCAAAGAGTCTTCCGTGGAAAGCACGCTTGAACGACATAATTGCGAGTTCTGGAGAGCCTGGTGCTTGATTCTCCATGACTGACTCGTTCTCTGTAGCGCTGAAGGCGGTGTGGTAACCTCTTTTTTGTGACTGGTACCACATGAAAGCAGCCTTGAAAGCCAACTCATTGGCATCGGCACCAGACAAACCAGACCACAACTTGTCCTGGCCTTTAGGAGCCACCTTGAGCAATTCGGCGATGATCTCCTCGGAATCCTTACCCGGGAAGTTGCCTAAAGCCGGTCTGTCGATGATGGCACGCGTCATCTTGTCGGACTTGGCGACCTGGGCCAAAACCGGATTGTTGTAGCCTAAGGGTATGGACGCAATTTGGGCATAGACATCCAAGTACTCGTTACCATCGACATCCACGAGGTAGTTTCCTTGCGACTTCTCGTAGTCGGCCACAAAGTACGCGGTTCTGGCGTCAAAGACCTTGTCGAGGGATTTGACCGCAGCCTGAGAGGCAGGGCCGGGGAAAGATGTCACCACTTTAGGTGCTTTGGGTTCAGTAGGAAAGTAGCTGTCGCAGACTGACATTTGTGCCGTGGGGATGCTTGGAGAAGTCAGCTGAGATGTGGCGCCGGGCCACTGCTTATATACCCCAGAGGAAAGTGCGCCATGCCGGTTGCCTAATCGGGGTTTGATAGCGGCAAAGATATGTGGCTTCCGCACACAGTCAGGAAGAACAATCCAGGTGGGATCGATGCAAAAATGCAAATATCCGTAGCGCGAAAAACCCGCTTCCCGAATAGGAAGTGTGCGCCAAAGCCGCTCAGCTACCCGTCAGTAAATCGCCTCAACGCGGGTTTCTGTCTCCTACCGTTGGGTCCACCAAAGGTCGAAATGGTTTTGGTGGTGTAGCGCAAGTGGATTGGGTGTCTTCAACAAAGACCTGTATGAAGCAGGCTTCGGGAAACGCCTGACCAATTGCATCTCTTCAGCACTTGCTGATGGCAATTGCTGCAATAGCAGAGGCTGAGGGTGTCCTCGACTCTGGGCCAAGTATATGGCCTTCCTTCTGGCATTTAAGTCAGTCATTTTGGACCGTTCCCTTGGAATGATTCAGTCATTTTGAGCCGTTTCCTTGGAATGATTCTGCTCCCATGGCGAATTTTGCAATTCTATAGGTCTGCAGCAACCATATACGTGAGCAACTGCATAGGTCTGCATTCTGACGAATTACATGGCGCTCATATGCCGAGTCCTGTCTTTGTAGTAGGCGCTTCTGAAAGAATGGTCTTCACTTCTGGCAGGTGTTCTCAGAGTAGACTTTTTGGACGCGCCTCGCATGTAGATTTTGCCATTATGATGCATACTGCTGTTGTGTCCGCAAACGCTTGTCTTCACATGCTTTCCAGGCTTCAAGTCTGACTGAACTTGCGGCATTTTGATGCCTCTTGTCAATTCGTGGATTAGTAATTCGTCGCAATTGATTAGGTCAATGCTCGGGCCCAGCATGCGCACCATAATGATGGATTAACTAGTACAGAAAGATCGTGACCATTCATGCCTCCCGCCAGAAAGGGTTGCACGATGAACAGGAATTGGCTCAAAACTATTGGTTAAATAGAGTGGTGCCATCAAAATAAGGGGCCATCTGTAAAGACAATAATGCCGTTGCGGATGGATCCCTTTTTATACCTGGCTGTAAAAAACGCATGCACCCCGATATCACGCAAAAGTGGTCCATCCTGAAACCACAGAAGTTTAGTATGCAGAAGCTGCATCATCCCTGCATTCCTAGGAGAGCCTGCCTGGCTGAAACACCCCTGCGACAGTCAGGACCCCTGAGCTCCTGAAACACCTGCAGCAGACTTTGAGACGTTTTGCATAAATAGTGGTGCAGCCGCCCTCACTGAGTTTTGGTTTTTTTCGCACCTGTTGATAGCTCGCGCGCCTCATGGCTCGAGTGCCACATGCACAACCACATCGCGGCCTCTTCACTCAAAACATCTAAACACATTGCGCTTCCCATCTATAGTACGATTTGTTGTGAACCCTCCTACCGCAATCTGCTCTGCAACAACCTAGGGACCCACCGTCGACCCGGAAACTGAAGATACACCGACTCGTTCCTTTTTGAGACATGCTTGAGGAAACGGGACCACATGAGCCCATGGAAGCTAACTCCCTCGCCAAGAACGACCAGTTCTCTGTTGAAGACGGTCTAGATCAAGAGATTCAACGTGCCATTGCGCAGCATGATTTGGAACAACAACAACTCAAGCAACATACCGCTTCTATGGACCCCGAGGTCGTTTCGGAACACCCGTCCAATTCGCCAGTAAACTCGCATGAAAGCCCGGTGGTCAAGAAGGAAGACAGCGGGCATCCTGAGCACGTGGAATCACTCGCTGATGGCCAGAATGCGCCAGGTTCTCAAACGGCTGACGAGGATGCCCCCGAGGCGGACTATGCGGCTTCCAAATCCTACGAAAAGTCCCCCACTCCATATGATCCATCCCTTCAAGAGACGCAAGCCCTGGGCCTTCAAAGCCCGAAGGCATCTAGCCAAATGGATGCCACTTCCGAAAAGCAGCACCTTCAAATGATTGCAGATGAGCTCAAACGCGCCACAACATCAAATTTCAACGCCGAAGTCCCCGAATCCCGCAACTTTTCAGACGAGTCCAGCCACAGCCTGTCCGCCATCATGCATGACAACGCCGTAACTGCAGAAGTAGGCGTCAGCGAAGATCGCGTACCTGTCAACCACACGAAAGAACAGTCGTCGCGCTTCGAAGAGACCGCGGATAATAGTGTCCATGCAGATGGGAAGACGGCTGCGGAGGAATCTAATGTCTTCAGCTCGTCTCAGCAGGGGTTGCAGGTAGGCGACGCTTTCCACCCAACACACATTCCCCCCGATTCGGAACTCTTGGCCACGAACAGTGCATTTGCAGCATATAATGCCTTGTCTAGCCACGTTCCACCAGCTGCTTTATTGTCATCTGTGCATTTAGCCGCAGTCCCGTTGCCCATAGTTTGTCCGGAATATCTACCGGCTCGCATACAGCTACTCATAAGCACACTTCCTGTTTTGGACAATCTCGCTTCTCAGCTTCTCCGAGTCTTTGTAATCGGGCCCTACCAGAAAATCATAGACTTGGCTTCTAGCCCAGAAACTGCCCCGGGAGCAGCATTCCGTGATTTGAGCTCACTTTTTGAGTTCACAAAACGTCTTTATTCTGAAGAAGACCCTTTTCTAAACGTCAGTCACTTGGCTCCTGGTATGTGGAAAGTAGGTGACACCACGCCCAGCATGTTCTGCAGCAGGGAGCAAACAATCGAGTCGACGTTAAGAAAAGTCAATCTCGCAACATTCCTCGCAGCAACATTGGGTACGATGGAAGTTGGTTTCTTCCATCTCAATGAATGTTTCTTGGACGTGTTCTGCCCAGCAAACAGTTTAGACCTCGCAAATTCTATGTCCAACATGACATCGACGAACATGAATCTACAGAGTGGTGTCAACACAGTGATTGGAGATAAGGTCGGCAAGATTCTCAAGCCACTGGCTATATTGTATCTCGACTTGAAAACCCAGGCTTATATTTCTGCAATCGAGGCTGGCGAGAGGTCTCGGGAGGATATCCTCGAGGACATTTTACCGAGCAATCTCGAGGAAATTATCCTCGAGCGACGCCGCTTGAAAACGTTGTCACCAACGGAGGTGGATTTCATCAACAGATGCAAATCGAGAAAAGAAACATTGTTGAATTACCCAATGGACAGAAACCTTAGTGATGAATACGAGTGGTTTGCATTCCTAAAAGACCTCTTCGATTTCGTTTCCAAGAACATGAGCTTCCTAATCTGGGGTAAGAAAACCAAAACTGCGCCAGCTCGGCAATACCGTGCATCGGCGAACTCTGAACCCATGAACGCTCATAGCGAGGAGCTGCTCCAGAAAAGCGCGGCTCATGTTCCAACACCTCACGCCAGTGGAGAGAAAATCTCGGTAGAAGATATGCCAGCGCAGCAGATGAGTGAAATCTCGTCGGCGTTACTTCCGATTGAAATCCAGGAACAACAGATACAGTTTCCTCGCATGAACTCTAAGCTAGCGAACAGAAGGCCGTGGACGAGAGAAGAGGAGAAAGCGCTACGCCATGCATTGGAACTTAAGGGTCCCCACTGGTCTACCATCCTAGAGTTGTTCGGCCAAGGAGGAAGAATCAATGAAGTCTTGAAAAACCGCACGCAGGTCCAACTCAAAGACAAAGCAAGAAATTGGAAGATGTTTTTCTTGAAGTCTGGTTTGCCCGTGCCGGTCTACTTACTGAAGGTGACGGGTGACATGGAAAGAGACGACAAGCTGAGGGCCAAAAGCGCAAGAAACCGTAAAACTGCGGCTGCACCAGTCCCGTCGGTACCTAAGAAAGATGGGGCGGCGGAAGAGTTTGACGAGCAATTAAACGGTCAGGCGAAAAAGAGGAGAAAGGCTTGATGAAAACGAGAAAGCGGAAGATTGTATACGGGAGGAAGTGGGATACAAGGCTCGATTTAAAGCTTGGCGAAAACCGGTCCGGTTGCTCCTTTAGGGCGACGTGAAAAAAGTACCAAAGAGAGACCAGGCTTTTACAAGATCCGTGCTATGATTTGCTGCAAAGACGTGCATGTTAGATCTGAAACGTCTGCGTCTGCACTGGCTGCGCCATTCTGCAGATGCAAAGGTGAGTGGGCCCCATATGTGCAGGCAAGTACCACATTTTTAAGATGATGCATTGATGACAGTCAGGCCGGTATTAGTTCGGCCACCCCAGGCCGACTCTACAAATCCCAATAACTTCTCTTTGTTCTTTTGTCACCGCCCATGAGTCCTGCGTTGATAGAAAACGTTGATTTGAGGCTTGATGCTGCAAAAAAAACGTGCCAGGTTCTCTATTCCGAGCTACACAAGCAGAACTTGAGCATCAAGGACACAACTCTTCGAGAGGCAAGCTCCCAAACGCGACAAATCCCCCCTCGAAAATACCTCCGACAATTCAACACGCTCAGCGGCCACGGGGGTAAGATCTCGCAGGTGCGGTGGAGCTCCAACTCTGTGAACCTCGTGTCTGCCTGCCAAGACGGGTTCATGATCATTTGGAACGCGGTCTCCGGCCACAAAGTCCAAGCAATTCCATTAGAGAGCCCATGGGTGCTCTCGTGTGCCTACGCCCAGTCCGGCCGCTTTGTTGCCCTGGGTGGTTTGGACAACCGGTGCACGGTTTACAAGGTGAACTCCCCGGTGCCCGGAGAAGGAATTTCTCGGCTAGAATCGATCGAGCTCCAGGAGCGTGGGCGTCGCATTCCAAGGGCACATGCGGCGTACGTTTCAGCATGTGAGTTTATCACCGATGACCAGATTCTTACTGCATCTGGAGACATGACCATATGTTTATGGGATATGGGGAAGGAGCAAAAAATCCAAGACTTCCATGGCCACTGTGGGGATGTGTTACTGTTGCTGATTTCTCTGCGAGAACGGCAGAACCCCCAGGTGTTTCTCTCATCTAGCGCCGATGGATGTGTGAAACTCTGGGATATTCGAAGCAAGGGGGCCCAGGCTTCTTGCCAGATGTCACGGGTTGATGTAAACTGCGTTTCTCAGCTCCCCAACGGAAACTCCTTTATATCGGGAGACGACGATGGCGTTTGCAAAATGTACGACTTCCGGTCTCTATGCGAGATGGAATGCTACGATTTGGCCGAGCAGTTTGAGCCAGCCCGATCGGCACGAGAGAATTCGCGGTTTTCGCCAGTGCTGAGCTCACACTTGGATACTCCAGGAGTGGTATCGTTGCAGGCAAGTGCCTCCGGGCGGATCCTTTATGCGTGCTATGCGGAGTATGGGTGTTTGGCCTGGGATGTTCTCCGAAACGAGATTGTGGAACTGATTGGCATCGGCCACGGTAGTCACTCGAGCCGGATTTCCCAAGTGGAACTCAGTCCCGATGGACAAGGTCTTGCCACGGCATCGTGGGATTCTACAATTAAGATCTGGTCGGTCTGAAACATTTGCACCATAAAGGACAATAATAAAAGCACTGGCGTGGTCAAATGCCACGTTGGAAAGCCATGGGTGTGCTAGAAACATGAGATGGTAACCTTATTCAGCTGGTCTAAGGTCCCCTTGCACCAATTGAATCGAATCCAATAAAAACGAGATCGTGGGATTCCATTGTCACAAAATGGAAGAGAATGGAATGGAAATTACAAGACAACCAGAAATGAGATAGAAAGCAATGTTATGTCAAAAGACAATCAGAAAATGGAAAACAGTGTCATTTGAACTGCAAAATCTAATAAATGCAAAGGCAGCTGATTTGAATTGAAGGTGAATTATGCGGTGACTATGCAAAAGATGTTGTGCCGTCGGATCCAAGTTCCAGGAAGTGGTCAATTAGAGAGCTGACCATAAAGCCGATTATGTTCACCACTGGACTTTTTGCGAACGTTAGAACAAAATCACGAGAATCGGGGTATATCATTGCGGATATGCGTTCGTGTGAGACAAATATTGGAGTGAAACAATAGCTTGGACGATGTGAGGAGTTTCGGTCTAGAGTGGAAAAGGTTGTTGTGAACCAAGGTATTGTATTGGACTGTTTTTGTAAAATAATTAGATGGTTGTAAGAATTTTATAAGACATGTGGTGAGGAAGATTTGTATGAGACAGATGTGGTGAGGAAGATTTGTAGAAGACGGTTGGTAAAGAAGAATTTGTAAGAGACGGTTGTTTAAAGCACGATTTTGTATGACGATTTAATAAGATATGCAGAAAACAGGGCGATTTGAGGAATCAGAAGAGATGATCTAGGAATTGTACAGACAATTCAATATATGACTCTATTTTCTTGTAATCAAGGCAAGGAAAGTACTACTGATTGAGATAAATGAAGGTTTCAAAAGAAAGGGATTTGTATAAAGGAAAAACGGCCTTTTCAGAAATTCAGAAAGCTTCTGACATCAATCCCAAATTAATGTATCTTGGCGGCAAGATTGTGAAAGAGATGAGTACGCAGTGGGAGTTGGAATTCCGTAAACCTGCAAAGTTTAAAAAGCAACAATTCGAAAAACTCCAATAGATATGACTGATGCTTGTACAGATTTTTAAGATCCAAAAGACTTTTAAAAATCCAAATTCTCGACAAGTCCTCAATTATAGTTGTTAGAGAAAGAAGTTAAGAAGGCAGTTCGGTGAGATTTGTTGTTCCAAAAGGAGTGAGAAACACATTGGTAGAATTTGAGTGTTTGAGAAAAGCGGGACCAAGAAAACAAAAATGAAGCAGAAAGAAGTCAAAGCAGTTAGTGATTTCTTGAATAAAAGAGCTATGTCTTAAAGCTGGTTTTAAAGCTGGTTTTAAAGCTGGTTTTAAAGCTGGGTTTAAAGCTGGTATTGAAGCTGGTCTTGAAGCTAGCATTGTCTTAAAGCTGGTCGTAAAACTAGTAGGTCTGGAAAGACTAGAAGTTAAAAGGATTCTGAACAGAGAGCACTACACAACCATGGCTACTTTATTTTTATTGCACTTAACAGAGTTCAGTACCAGTCGCCCTTCAGCTGCTGGCCCTTTCAACATGCACACTAATTCTCCGTGTGCTTCTTGACATAGTCCCACAAACTCTTCAACAACAGCTCGGGCAACGTAAACAAGTCCATGGTGAACTCGCCGTTGTCCACATCATTCTTGATGTTCATGTCACTGGTCCTGTTGTCAGTGACCATCTGCACAATGACAATCAAGTCGTCCTCGCTGAGTTTGGTCAAGCCGTTCGCAAGCTTCTCCAAGTCCACGGCGCCCTTGCTGGCGGACCCGGCGCTCTTTAGCTTTTTCAGCTTGGACCCAGCATCGGCGTCCATCTTGCGCTTGCCGGCGTCGCCCTCTGCTGGCACTGGGCCGGACTCGGCCAAGAGCTTGTTCAACTGGGCGTTTTTCAAAGGCACCAGGATCACATGGTCCACGGTATACGTCTCCTGCAAAAAGTTCAAGTCGTGGCTAAACTTGCGTTCGCCCTGCTTTCCTGGTAAGCCGACCAAATGCACGGCAATGGGGATGTCGAACTCACCCCACCCCTGCTCCTCCACCTTGAATGGCGCCTGCTTCAATGTACGGATGGGGTTGGAGAACGTCGGGTGCAAAGTGTATGTCACCTTATCTAGTATACTGGCGTTGACCACCGCGCCTTGGTCGTCCAACATGGCGATTTCAATGGACCACTGTCTCATTGGGTAGTTTTCCACCGCGGGAACATCCTTTAAGATGTGTTGCTTTGTGGTGATTCGGATTGTTCTTTTGACCTGGAGTTAGTAAATACTGCGCTGGGTGAGGCTGCCAATTATTCGGCGCCAGCGGAAACCGTTTGGATCCGTGTAAAGCTGCACTGGAACCGTACTGAAACTGTACTGAAACTGTACTGAAACCGTACTGAAACCGTACTGAAACAGTACTGAAACAGTACTGAAACCGTACTGAAACCGTACTGAAACCGTACTGAAACCGTACTGAAACCGTACTGAAACCGTAATGACCGAGTAAAACCGTGTGAAGCCGTTGGAACAACGTTGCGATACCAGACTTAACCACGGCTTCGCCGGCTTCGCCGGCCTCGAAACGTCCTCGGACGCTGCTTTCTTGTCGGTGCCGAAGCAGGTTTCTTTGTTTGAGTGCCGACAGCCAACACCAGAAAAAACCCAAGCCGATTGGCTGCCTAAGCACCAACAGATAGCGACCCCGCAGAAAAGAGCGTTTCAAAATAACATACCTCAGACATGACCCAAGTGCAAAGAATGCCAGTGGCTAATAGAAGGGATGGAAGCGGACGAAATTTGGATGGTGCGTCCAAAACTCAATTCTGTAGAAGGTAGTGCGCGCAGTTTTTCGAGTTGCGCGCGGCAGAATGGTTTCAGGTGTGCTTCAGCGATGTCACAAGCTTGTCAGAGGGTGCTCGGGGTTTGTCAGACTGAAGAATTGGGAATCAGGGACTGGGGAATTTGTAGAGGCGTGTATCTCAATTTAATTGAAAAGGTTAAATCTAATTGAAGAGGCTGGTAATATAATTGAACAGGCTGGTAATATAATTGAAGAGGCTGGTAATTTACTTGAAGCCTGTTAATTTAATTGAAGAGGCTGGTAATTTAATTGAAGAGGCTGGTAATTTAATTGAAGAGGCTGGTAATTCAATTGACGCCTGGTAATTCAATTGAAGAGGTAATTACTTGGCAGAGGCTTCTGCTCATTCTGGCAGACCCAGACTCGTACCTATAAGGGCACCGGATTTGTTTTGACCTGGAGCCGCCTGGGTGAATTCCTAGCCAATCAGACGAATCTGTATTGACATGGTGGCCCGCTCTATATACATGTTCTGGCAATCGCTACTTGCCCGCCCACATCTGCTTGTAGATTGCAGGAACCTTCGACCGGATGGCCGAGGGCACAGTCTTCCAGGCAGCAGCAAAATCGTCCGTGACCAACTTCAAGAGATCAACCATCTTGACCAGCTTGCCGCCGGCCGCATACTGTTCGGAAAGCCATTTCTCGGTGCGCTCGGCCACCTCGGCGTCCGACGCAAGCGGCAAGCTTTCCACGTACTTCTTCAAGATCTCGGATTCCTGGGCCTCGACCTGCGCCAAGTCGTCTCTCTTCTCGGACCGGTACATGGCCTCTGAGTCCACCCGCTGCTTCCACATCTTGTTGAAGACCCTGTAGAGCTCGTACTCGGACTGCTTGCCGCCATCGATCTCGTTGTTCTTGATCGTCGACAAGATCGAGCGGATGGTGTTTTTTTCCACGTTGCGCTTGCCAATCATCGCCTGCTTCAAGTCGGCCTTTATGCCGGCCATGGCTTGCGTGTATGCAGCGCTGGCCTGGAGCCGTCTGATCGAGGCAAACATGGTGGTCTCAAATGCTGCTGTTGACGGATAGGGTGCACCGGCAGACGGCGACACTCCGATGCGGTAAACCGGCAGACCACGTGAGCGGCTCACAACGGAGGCCTTGCGCGCAGCAGCGTGCCGTCGTGCAGGACCCTGAGGGCACGCCAGTCCTGGCCTGCCACGCTCACGCCAGCCGCCGTTCCCACATCGTATACTCGTATTCGTAGTCGCCTTCACGGATCACGCCTTCCGTGAACCCGACGCCCGCAAAGACCCGCAATTCTGCAAGGGGCCGCTGCAGCCATGCAGCCAAGTCCCAGTCCAAAAACGTGTCCAAGGCCGGCGCCGCGCCCGCGTCTCCAACGTGTTTCACATTGGTTATCAACAAGTTATCAACCCGCCCGTCGTGCACAAACTCGTTGTACACCTGAGCCCCGCCAATAATAAATACTCGCGCAATTTGCTTGCCCCCGTAAACATAGCCGCGCTTTTGGAGCTCCTGAAACACGCCGTCGATGGAGTTGTAGTGGAGAACCCCGCCCTCGTCGGAATTGGCAAACGTCCGGGAAAGCACGACATTCAAGCGGTTGGGCAAGGGGCGGAACTTGGCCGGGATCGACTCCCACGTGTTTCTGCCCATGACCACGGCGTTGATCTGGCCTTCCGGGCATTGGGACGTGACGTCTCGGAAATACTTGATTTCCTGCTTGAGCCGCCACGGGAGCTTGCCCTTTGCGCCAATGCCGAGATCGGGGAGCAACGCCGCCACGATGAGTGAAACTGGGGGTTTTGTGGAAACCATGGCAGAAAAAGGGGTGTGGTGATGGCAGATAAAGGGTGTGGTGATGGCGCAGATAAAGGGGCGTGGTGATGGCAGATGCAGTGGGTACGCGGGCAGGAGGAAGACGCGCGGCCCGGTGCAGGGCGTTGTCTGCCGGACCCACAGTGACTGCAAAAACCGCTACGGAAACAATGCCACCCGCGGGCTTAGTGGCTGCTCTAAAACAACATGTTATTAATACACAGAGTGCCGACATGAGCGGAGTGTTCTTGCACTGCAGCCGCATGCTGACGCAGAGATCGTCACTAATATACAGAGGGGTTTCTATCCAACCAGGTCTGCTTGCGCCCCCTACTTCTTGGTCACCTTCTTGGTCACCTTCTTGGCCGCTTTTTTGGCGGGCTTGGTGACCTTTTTGGCCGCAGCTGCCTTTCCGGCAGATGCCTTCTTGGCTGTGGCCGGGGTCTTCTTAGTGGCTGCTGCTTTCTTGGCCACGGCGGTCTTTTTGGCTGGGGTAGCCTTTTTCGTGGCAGTTTTGGTGACGGTCTTGGTGGTCTTTTTCGCAGGGGCGGCTTTTTTGGTGACGGCTTTTTTGGCAACGACTTTTTTGGCTGGGGCCGCCTTCTTGGTCACTACTTTTTTGACTGCCGCCTTTTTGGCCACCGTCTCCTTTGCATTCTTCTTTGCGGGGGCGGCCTTTTTGCCCACCTTGGATGCCACGGGCGCCACCACTTTTTCCTTCTTCGCAATTTTGATTGGTCCCGATGGTCCTTTAGGCTGGGCAAATTCGCCAGAATCCACTCCTTTTCTCAAGGCGGCATTGAACAAAGAGTCGAAGTTGCCGGATTGGGTGTCGAAGTTGGATTGCACGTACTTTTTAACGGCTTGGCGGCTGTGATGTCAGTATGAGATTCAGGGTTACGTTCGCAAAGCGATCAAGGGGATTTGAAATACGGTCATTATGACTCGGAAGCCACTGGTGACTGCTTCTGAAAACACTCCTGGTCCTGCTTCAAGAAGGAAGCGGGGCCTGGCGTTCCATGGAGGCGAAGCACGAGCGGAATTTGGGCGAGCAATGTTCACTCAGAAAACACAAATTTAACATACGATGATCCATTTCTTTCCTTCAAAGAGACTATGGCAGATTTGATCATATCTGAGGGTTAGCATATGAGAGATTTGCCCCGGTTGGGCCTTGTCCAGTGACCGGAGTTCGGTGTTTGTCGTGGTCGTTCCATGATGCGACGCTACGTAAACATGGATGTGGACGGAAAAACTGTGCAGAAAACATACCTTTGTACGTGGTTTTGGGGGCTGCGGTGGCAGCGGCAGCAGAAGCGGATTTCTTCGATTTCGGAGGCATAATTGAGGTTGTTGGCGGCGTCTTTTCGGATAAGAAAGTTGGAGGGAATTTCTCAAAACAAAGAAAACACGAGTGGGCTTGAAATGAGCGCGCTTTGTTTTGGACCAGGCTGCGCGCCGCGCGTTACTGCAAAAACTACGCCTACGCATTACCCTCGGCCTCCACACTTTAGGATCCTCAAGTACACACCAGGACCCTTGCAACAACACACTAGGTTTTTTGCAACAACACACTAGGTTCTTTGCAAACTGAACTTCTCATGGTTGCAAAGACTCAGGATCGGACTGTGCCAAAAGGTGCATCAAACAGATCAGTCCTTTCATGTTCTAGATCTTATGTTCACGTTCATCCAGATCTTATTATTATGCTATACGATTCAAACTTGTTGATTATATTTTTCTTCCAATGTCCAACTTCTTTCAGACTTCTGGATATTGTTTGTCGTAATTACTCTCACCTTTGACCAGACTTCTAGATATTGTTATATGTAAGAACTTCGCCTCATTCAGACTTTAGATCTTATTACTATGCAACAAGTCTTATTTATTCAACTTTAGATCTTGCTAAGACAGTCTTATTGATTGAGATTTAAGATCTTATTATCATGCTACGAGTCTTATTGATTGAGACTTTAGATCTTATTATTATGCGACAACAGTCTTATTTATTCAGACTTTAGATCCTATTATTATGCTATGCGACTACTTTCCCTTTCCAAAAGAAAAGAAAAACTCGTCATGGGTATATTGAGACATCACGTCGTCAAACTTGTCTTGCGCAGAGCCTCGGGGGGTTTCGCTGAATCGTTCAAAAATCTCCTTGTGAATATTTGCATGCGACGAAGGTCCTGTCACTTCATGCTGTGCTGGCAGGCTTGAGAATCTTGCCTGTGGTTCGTAAAAGTCGTACGGTCTTGCCGCCAATGGCTCTTCGGGCACTTCGCTTCCCCGTGTGTATGGATTCGACACCACGGAAACAGCGGATGATGCAATTCCTCTTTGCTTGCGAGATTTCCGGGAGGATTTTTCAGAGTGAGCTGCCTGCAGCTCGGTCTCTGACACCTCTTCGGTTTTTTGTTCGTGTGTATGATCGTAAGGAATGGCTACAAGACCATCCTCTTTGACGGCCACCGAATCGCGGCTCTTCCTCCAGAAAAAGACTGACCCCTTTTTGGTTGCAGTCTCTCCACCAACACTCAGGGGCTCCGTCTTCGTTGGCTGTTGGGTTTGGTTGATGGCCGCATGGTCTTCGAAGGGGTTCTCGTATGAACCTCTTTTCTCAATTCCGTCCGCGTGTTCAAAGGGATTTGTGGGGATGTGAGGCACGAAATAAGGATTCATTGGCTCGCCATAATTGACGTCTTCTGCATAGTGGCCCTCGATATCTGGCGAGGAGTCATACTTGTCAGAAAACTCCAGTCCGCTGTCGCTCAAAGACTCCTCATCCGGAAGAGCAGCCGAGGCGTCCCGCATGGGAGCGGCATTCCCTTGACCCATCATAAAGCCCGGGTGGAACGGAATGTACAAGATACAGGTGAGAAGGACGAGCAAACCATCCAAAGTCATCACGTACTCTTCATGGGTAATCAAGTAACCAGTCCAGCCCTCGGAAAGCTCCACAAGACGGTAGATACACCGAACGTAAATGAATAGCACGCTTGTGAGGATGATAAGAGGATAGTAGCCAAAAGTTTGGAGAGACCAGACTTTTTTGTTCTGCTGGTTGTAATTGGGAAAGAGAAACGTGGTCTGGATCGCCTTGCCCCTGTCCGTCTGAAAGAGCAAATCGAACAACGTGGCAAACAGGAACTTGACCTCGCTGCTTGCCTTGAAATAGATGTTTCGAAGCAAGTCGGCCAAGAGCACCACAAAAAGGGTCATGGACACGACCTGGATGGCGATACCGGTCACCATAATGTTTGTACCGGTGTCAGTACTCTCGAGACGCTGGAGCTTGATGGCTGCAAGCCCACCGCCCGCGGCCTGTATGACAAGCGACAAGGCGTCGCAGAAAATGAAGATGTAGGAGAACCAGAGAGGCTTCAAGCGCAGGAACTGCCTGCCATACACCACAAGGAGCTGCGCCAATAAATAGTAGACGCCCGCCATAATGACTGCCGGGGCGAGAGTAAGCGAGATCACCTGGCACAAAAAGGGGGCTCGTGCAGAGTAGTCGCTCATGGATACACTCCGCGCAATGTACCCTGCAAACTCGAGGGCCGCCCCTAATGCAAGGCACGCGCCAAAATACAAGTATTGCTTCCACACTAGAAGCCCCGTGTGCAAGAACATGAGGATGCAGAAGCAGGTGGCAAAAATCACGTTTGCGGACATGCTGAGTTTCATCTGGTAGAGGTTGAACCCCATTTCCAAGTCCTGGAGCTCCATGGTGGCGTTCCAAATGACTTGCGTCATGCGCGGAAGTTCTTGTGTGGCGGTAGCAGTTGCAATGTAGTTTTGGGCGGACACCACCAGAAGTGACGCCTTGGCGCCCTTGACTGCACGAGCCAAGCTGTACAAGTCCACTCGGTCCGTTATAGTGGGGTATGCAGCCGATGCCGAAAGGAGAGTCAGCACAATCCCATGAACATTCATTGGGTCGATGTGGGTCAACGTCGTTTGGGTGGGAAGCACGTCAGTGCTCCAAGCACCAGTCAACTTGTGCAATTGAGACGACATGAGGGCTCGGCGTTGATTTGAAAAAAATGCTCGTTTTGTGTGATATGTGAGTCGGTAGTTAACAAAAAAAAGTGGAACTGGCAGGGTCCGTGTTCTTATATATTTGTGGCAGGAGGCTCATCTGCATCAAGCCTCGTTTTCCCCACGCAAGTTTCCAAAAGAGAATAGAATCCGTGGTCCTGTGTGCACTGCCGTAATACGAAGCATTTTTTTCCAGTTTTGGATATGTTTTATATGCACTAGTAAAACACCTCTTATATACATGATCTCGAAAGAGTCGCATGTTTACTGTTTTGGTATGTCAACCACGTCCCGAACCGGGCCAACACTTGGCATATTACGATTCTCGTAAATTAAAAGGAAAGGTGGCAGCGTAGATAGCATCCATGCCTGCAGCAGACCTCTTTTTGCAGCATCTCTTCTCGCACTCACAAGCTTCATTTTGGTGCTAAAAAACAGAGATAGGACCCTTCTACCTTGGCCTGTTTGTTGCGGAGATCATCGAAACTGGCATCGGGGTTGCGGGCCGTCTCCATTCGGCACGAGACGTCTTTATCAGAGAAGCTGGAGATTGCCATCGTCTATTCGGCGCCCTCTTGGCCCTCTTGGCCCTCTGTGTTGTGGATCTTGCTGGTCAATTGCTCTCGTTTCCAGAACTTGAGTAATAAGTCTCCATAGTTTTGTAGGTCCTCCACCGATATCATGAGCTTGAAGTCAAGCAAAAGCAAAAACTGCAACTCCAAATAGTTTAGCTCTTCTAGTGGCAAGCCACCCACTTTGGCATACCGGAGGTTCTTGTAAAAGATGTCGCTGATGAATTTGGAGCTCACGGTGATACCCAGGATGATGAGCCGATGAATGTTGTACGAGTCCATGACGAAAAGCTGTTCTGAGTCCTCCTCGTCTTCTGAAGAGTTTTTTCGCCTTTTTTGTAGATGGTTGGCCCGTTTTGCGATTCTGTCGAAATAGACCAAAAGGGAAAGAAATACGTCGTTAGTCACGGGACAGTACTTCAAGGCTCTCATGAGATATGCGTGGAGAGTGATCCCCGGGACATTAGTTCCATGAAACGCAAGGACATTGGCGAGGTAGCGGTTCTTCAACTCGTCGTCCTCGTCGTCCGAGCTCTCGTCTAGGTTGTCGTCGTCGCCGATGTGGGCGACAGTGGTGCTGACGCCGCCGCTGCTGGAGAAACTGATGGACTCGCGGTGCACCTCGGGGGCCTTTCCGAGCTTTCTCTGTTTCTTCTGGTCTTTCATTTTCTGACGGACTGCAATTGTGTTCTCGAAATGATTCGGATGGAGTTTGTCATTTGCTTCTATGATTTTGGTGAGAAGACATGCGAGCATCTTTATAAGGTCCTCTACGGGATGCTCGACAATGTTGAGGCGTTCATCATACGCCGCATTGGCACCTGAATTTTCCCGGTTTGTCTCATCTTTCTCCTTGAGTATGGCAAGATACTCGGAGTAAGTCATGTAATGATCTGGCTTGATGAATGTTTGATCACCCGAGGCATACTCGTATAATCCCGGGGCCGTTGCCTGGTGCTGATGCTGATGCTCGTGTTGTTGCTGCTGTTGTTGCTGTTGTTGCTGTTGTTGTTGCTGTTGTTGCTGTTGTTGTTGTTGTTGGTACTGTTGTTGGTGTTGTTGTTGATACTGTTGTTGTTGTTGTTGTTGCTGTTGTTGTTGATGTTGTTGTTGATGTTGCTGCTGTTGCTGCTGTTGTTGTTGATGTTGTTGCTGCTGCTGCTGCTGTTGTTGTTGATGTTGTTGCTGCTGCTGCTGTTGTTGTAGTTGTTGATGTTGTTGCTGTTCTTGTGATTGCTCCTGGTATTGGTTGTAATACGGCGGGACATGTGCCCCTTGGGAATACAGCGGCTGGGAAAAAGCCAGAGGCACCTGCTGAAACGCCACCAGATGCGAGGCCTGTGATAGCGAGTCGTCTATGCTGGGTTTCTGCAGCGAAAAGCGGTCGGAGGGTAGCCGCTGCATAAGCGAGCTCCCTTGGAGGGCAGAGGCGCCCGCAAAAGAATTAGGAAGCGAGTGGGCATCGGACGGGGCGACCTTCTGGAACGCGTTGTTGTTTGGCGCAGTAAAACTGTTGCGAAACGAGTGGAAGTGGTTGTTGGGGGTGGCGGAGTCCATGGACAAGTTGGTGGTGGCGACCATGGGGATCTTGTAAGGGCCGGACGAGGAGCCCGGAGGCGCCTGGTGCAGCCCCAGGGCGGCCGGGTCGGTGGCGGGGGGCACCAGCTGCGAAAACGACGGCGTGAACGAGAGGTTGGACGAGTAGGAGGACGACACGGCATTCGGCGTGTTATGGCCCAACGGAATGTAGTTGATGTTGCCGTTGGAAGGCGTGTACAGGGACGCCGACGTGGGCACGAAGTAGTTGGTGGGATTGTGGTGGTGGTTGAAGGACGAGGACGTGGAGGTGGAGTGGGGGAGGTCAAGGGGCGGCTCGTTCAGGGACCCGAGCGAGCCCGGGAGCGCATAGGACGCGGCAGACTGCTGCGGGGTGACGGCGGTTGCATACGATGGCGGGTGGCGAGGCACGCCCAGCGGCGGGTCCGGGCTGGATGCCGGCGGGACCTGCAGACCATAAGCCGACGACATCAAGTTTTTGGTGAGGTTGGACACAGACAGTTTTTTGCTTTGTGGCTGCAGCGGGGTGGTGGCGGCGTGGAAGATCGAATGGTCCGGCGGATGCGTTTCGGCGCGGGCGTCTGCCGCCAGACAGGAGTCTGGGAATTGGCTCATGGCTGAAACTGGGGTGTTAGTACAGGCAAGTGGCGGGGCGCCCAAAGTGCGGCGGCGGCGCAGGCACGCAGCAAGGGGGAGGCGCACGGGATCCGCCCTGAGGCGAAACGCCCAAGCCCCTGCCCCTGAATCTAGGGGGTGGATGCTGGGGGTTTGGCAGGCGGGAGGAAGTGGGGGAGCAAAACTAGCACGGGCTCAGACAACAACATACCAGGCAAAATTAACAAGACGGGCCGGAGAAGACAGGGTGCATTGGGAGGCACGGAGGTGGCAGGTGTAAGTGGGGAGTGCGGGTGATGGGAGCCAGGGGGTGGGAGCGAAGAGATTGGAAAAGAGGAGGGCACAGAAGTGGAGGAGGGTTGGAGAAACTGAGAGAGCGAGGTGGTTGGAGGCCCGCGGCACGTGACCGCGCGCGGTGCAGGCCGGATCTTGCGACACTGCGGAGCATCCCGATCTGTGAGATTTGCGTTGTGAATCTGGGTATTTTTTAGAATTTGGGAGTAGGGGAATTAGGGAATCAGTAGAATGGGGAGGTTTTGTTGTAAAAGGAAATCTTCCAACATTTCCTGGAGATTGCATGGGCTGGAATCAAGGCATGAAGGCAAGCTTTGCGTCACGTGATCTGGTGACACCGGGAAGCATAGGTTGGGTCTTTGGTGAAACAGAGTTGGGACGGATGAGATAGAGATGATGCTTGGGTGGAACAGTGATGAAACTTGGGTGAAGCAGTGATGAAACTACGCTGTACCGGAGATGAAACTTGGGCAAAACAAAGATGAAAGTGGGCTGAAACAGAGATGAGACTGGGGCGAAACAAAGATGAAAGTGGGCTGAAACAGAGATGAGACTGGGGCGAAACAAAGATGAAAGTGGGCTGAAATTAGACTGAAACTAGACTGAAACTAGACTGAAACTACGCTGAAACTACGCTAAAACCAGCCTCAACCCAGCCTCAAAATGCTGAAACTACGCTGGAACGCGCATCCACCACCCCGTCACGTGCGCGCGGCCTCCCTTCTCTCATCAACTACCTCTTTTCTTCCATGTCCACCGCCTCCAAAGTCACCTTTGCTGCCCTGTCCCTCTTTGCCTTATCCCTGTTCCTCTATATTAACATCGAGCAGCGCATCGAGCGGGAAAACCTCCGACAGGGCCCCATCAAAGACGCAGAGAGAATGCGCCAAAAAATGACCCAAAAACAGTTGGCCAACGAGTTGGAACACAAGGAACAAATGGCCTTAAAGTCCGAGTACGAACGAATCCAGCCTCTTAACGCCGAAATCATTACTGGCGACGACGAGCCGGGCTCGGCGTAATCGCCGGCCGTGCACCCGTACATCTCTGTATATAGTCTTGGCCCTGCCAAATACATCAACGATTCTTGCTTTAGTTACTGTTGTGCTTTGTCGCTTCTTGGTTTCCTTTACTTCTGTCTGCCTCGGCTTGGGTTCCTGCTTGGATTTCTCCTTGGATTTTTCCTTGGATTTCTCCTTGGGTTTTTCCTTGGATTCCTACTTGAATTTCTCCTTGGATTCCTTCTTGGATTTCTCACCTGTGTGCTCGGCTTCTGATTGGCTACTCACTACAAAGACCACTCGGGTCAGCCCGGCCCGGTTGTCGGTGGCTCAAATGTCTGTGTGCTTGGAGACACCCGTGGTATGTTCCTTTCGGACGGCCACTGGATGTACTATGATACACTGGGGATTTGCTCCGCTTTCTTGTGCGGGTCTTCGGTGGCACTCGCGTAGTCTCGCCTCTAGAGAATCACCAAAACGGATCTTCTGGAAGAGGATGTTGGGCCAGGTGGACGGCCCCGCCAAGACTGAGAGTGAAGACCTGAGGAGAAAAATTCCTGGGCGCGCGGCCGCCTTATATACTCTGAGTGCGGGTGCACGGGTGTGAACCCTGGGTTCTGGTGCACGGGTGTGCGGCCCGCTTGGTGCGAGCGCCCGGTTTTGTGTGGTGCACGGGTGTTGGCCCGGCTTCGCTTCCTGTGCATTCTGCAATCTATGTACGCGCAGACCCTGCGCTTTCCTGGCGCTTTCCTGGTGCCTACTCCATTCGGCCCACCACCTCCTCGTCTCCGTCCTTCTGCTGCTCCGCGGCTCGCTCGAGCTGCGCCTGCGTGGGGCTGTGGCCGTGCCCCCTTGGCCCGTCACTGGTGTCATCGCTTCCCCCGTCCTCGGCTTCCTCTTCCTCTTCCTCCTCTTTCAACGTGTTTCGGTAGTCCGTCATGTCGCTGATCGAATGCATTCGAACAGCCCGCTTCTTTGTAGGAACATCAATGTATCCGCCCACGTAGCCCGGCATTGGAGAGTACGACGACGGAATCTGCTCCTCGGACATGTGTAGTGAGTCTTCGTCGCCGAAGCCATGGCTGGGGCTGTGGCTGTGATGCGGCAACGACCTCGAGACCGGCATCGGAGCGAGCTCCCCTCCCAACTCCGGCTCGTTCATCCCAACAAGAATTGACGCCGCCTCCAATAGTTGCACCTGTTGGTGCTTGGAGATGAGAAGCTTCTTGGTCATTCTCCATTCCGGCGTGTGTTCCCACAAATGCTTGGCTAGCGACGACGTGTGCTTGTAGCTCTTGCCGCACGAGTTGCACTTGAACATGTCCTTGAATCGGGCGCTCTCCCCCTCGGAGATCCGTCGTCCTTGTAGGCTTCGAGATAGCTCGGGATGCTTGCCGCTATAGGAGTGCGCTCCATTGTGATGGATGTGGTGGCGGGTGGTGGGATATGGAATGGCTGACGAGTGCCTTCTTCCGAATTGCTGTGTGGACGTCATGCTGATTTCCGAGGCAGCGTGGCTACGCCGATCGCTGAGATGAGCTTCGATGACCCTGCGTTGACGGATCCAGATGGCTTGTGTGGACCAAAATGACCCGCTTCAAATTTCAACAAAGAGCACTTAAGTTTTGCGAACACTGTTTAGAAAGAAGCCGTCTGATGCCGCTCTCTGGTGATTGTGTTAGTGCTGTTTGGCTTAGCTAGGATACTGCCTTGCGTTCTCGAGTTTTTCCAAATTTTTTTTTTTTTTTTTCTGCGCTCCATCAGCGCCAGGTTGCACTTAGTCTGAGACACAGTCAGGCGCAAATGCGCAGGTCCGGACCCGCGCAAGACGGAACAGGCACATAATCCACGCTAACGAACAAGATGAGAGCAGCGCCGTGGTTGGGTGCAGGACAGCGCATTTCACAGAAAGACTTGCCGAGATAACTTCGTCTTTACTGCCGCTGCATGCAAAGAAGTCTGCACAAAAATGCCAGCAAGCAAAGAAAAATATATGGACAGTAGGAAAACAAGTGGCGACACGCAAAGGACAATGGCCAGGAGAAGATGCTCGTTTTTTTCACAAGCACGGAGCGGGGTCTCTGGGCGCGGTAGAAGACCGCACTTTTCGGGTCGTTGCGAATCCCAGACAGTAGTTAGTATGATTCGATGTCAGTGGTTAGAATGATTCGATGTCAGCATTCTCCACACTCACCACATCGTCCTGAACCTCGAAACCACGCTCGGCAAAGTAGAGGATTTCCTTGACGTGCGACACCACGTCGGCAACAGACATGTTCTGTAGATCCTGGGCAGTTTCATCGAGGTGAGTCAGCGGAGCCTCGAGGCTGGTGACGAGAATCTCAATCTCGCGCAACTTGTTGAAGTAGAAGTTGCGCTCGGCCTCAAGGCTTTCGGTCATCATGCGAGAGTCCTTTAACTCATCCCGCAACCTGTCAAGGTCTTCTGATTCTGCGGGCGGCCGGGCTGCGGGCAGGGAGCTTACGCGCGAGGCCAGCGGCGTGGAAGAACTGGCCGGTAGCGTGGACGACGCCACGCGGCGCTTGGGCACGTGCAAGGGCCCCGAGGGTTTCAAGGAGCCCGAGCTGTTGCGGTGGCTGACTTTTCGCGTGGAGCCAGAAGGCGTCGCGTAAGGGGTGGCGGTGTTGGAGGCCGAGGACATGGTGCTGCGCCGAGACGAGACGCCACTGGAGCTGTCGCCCGCAGACGCGGAGGTGCCACGGCGGCGTTGCTGGGCATCGTAGGCAACGTTGATGTCTTTGTGCTCCTGCCAATGCTTCTTGAGCCACTGAAGAAGCTCCAAGTTATCCAGGAGCCTGCACTTGATCAAGCGCTCGGTTTCCACCAGCTTCGTGATCTTGTGCTTGTTGAAGCTGGCCTGGAGAATCTTCATGTTATTGCGCGAGTCGTAGTCTGAGAGGGGGTATCCAAACTTGACCTTGGCCATGGGGACGCCTCCGTAGATGGAGTCGATGATCTGGCAGTAGGCAGCGCCGGTACCGCATTGTTCGACTTTGGTGTAGTCTAGCACGAGAATGGAGTTCAACCACAGGAGAATCTCCGTGCGGCTCTCACCGATGGCCATTTTGGATGAAGGTGGAAGGAGGGGCGGCGGATCCGACTTTGGAAGAAAGTGGTTTGTACATAGCCGTGTTGTATAGCAGGCACGCTGTGTGGGTGGGACATACGCTCGGGTGCAGGATGTGCCGGCACGCCGCGCGCTGGAAACATTGTTTGGGCCAGAGGTGTTCGGGTGGGACGAGTCAGGAATCTGTAGGCTGCAATTCGCCGGCACCAGACTCTTTCGGATGATGAGCTGAGTCTTTCCTCCGTGGTCTTTTTGGCTAGTCTTTTTGGCTTCAGCCTTCTGGCCTTGGTTTTGCCTTTGGTCTCTGCCTTTGGTTTCCGCCTTTGGTTTCCGCCTTTGGTTTCTAACCTTAGTTCCTGACCTTAGTTTCTGGCCTTAGCTTCTGGCCTTGGCATCTGGCCTTAGTTTCTGGCCTCAGTTTCTGGCCATAGTTTCTGGGCGTTCCAGAATCTTACCTTGAACATTGTAGCCAGCTTGTCATCTTAATATTCGGATTTGACAGCTTTGTATTGCATCCTGAGAGTTCTGACGACTGCCCGCTGGCAAATCTCGTTAACCACCAGAACATCCAGCCTCGTCACGGGCCCCGGATCCGCTGGTGCGAGCAAGCCGACGCGAGCTGGCCCGGCTAAACAACAGACTGGTTCGACGTTTGAGCTTGGAGGCTGTGGCTGTGGTTGTGGTTGTGGAGTCTCCGGAACTCGTCGACTTGACGGTCGATTTGTCGGAGAAAGGTTGCTTCAACTTGGTCCATATCCGGCTTCTTCTGGACCGGCGTTGCAGTGGGGGGCTGGGGATTGCTCGCCCCTTTGGCACAGATTTGCTCAATCTGTTTGGCCACGTTGTTGGTCACATGCTGGTGCACTGCTGCTAGCTGCTGTGAGGGCAGCGTCAGCCCCGCTTCTTCGGGCGACGCCGCCTCCACCTCCGTGGCCTTCTTCAAAAACTCCTGCGTCACCTGCCGCCCTAGGTCGTGGATGTACTCGTCGCTGGCGGGGTCGAGAGCCGGCGGGGTCAGCGGCGCCGGGGTTTGAGCGGCGCCGTCGAGCGTGAGCCCGTTCAAGGCCTCGGTCACCTGCCCGGGTCCAGTTTGGCTGGCATAGTCGGAGCCCAGGTCGCTGTCGGCCAGGACGTCGTCTTCTTCGTCCGCGGAGAAGTCGCTTGGCGCCGCGGCGTCGGAGCTGAAGCCGTCGTTGCCGCTGTGGGGAAGCCCGTGGCCGGGAGCCTTGGCGCCGGAGTCGTGCGCCCCGCCTCCAAACATGGTTTTGTGCTTCCACATGGTGTACTGCACCATGGACTCGAACGCCGTCTTGTCACAGCGGAAAAGATTGGCCAGGTCCACGTTCAACGGCGAGTCCGGCTCCGGGTCGTCCATTAGCAAGAGAATGGCGCCCACCAAGTGCTGCAAGTTCCAAGCCGGCGACCATGCGTCGTCCTTCAAGATATCGAGGCAAATCTCGCCGGTGCTGATGTTGATGTTGGGGTGATTGACGGGCGTGTGTTTGGCAAACAGGATGCGGGGCGGCTTGGTGGGGTACTGTTGGCTGATGTTGATGTCGAGCTCCCATTGGCCGTTGTAGTAGTAGGGCGAGTCCTGGTGGAAGGGTTTGGCGATGGTGGCGGTCCATTTGTGAAGGGACTGCTCGGGGTCCACGGGGCCGAGGTGGAGGATTTGGGGATTGGCGTTTTGGGCGGGGTTTTGTGTGAGCTGCCGAAGCTCCTTCATCAAGCGTTTTTCCGACATGCTTAGCGTAGTGTTTCTTTTTGGGATTGCTTTTAAGGGGCTGTTTGAAAAGTCGTTCAAAGAGATTACTTTTCAGGGACTGTTTGAAAAGTTGTTCAAAGAGATTACTTTTCAGGGATTGTTTGAAAATTGCTCAAAGAGAGTACTTTCCAGGGAATGTTCGAAAATTGCTCAAAGAGACTACTTTTCAGGGACTGTTTGAGAATTGTTCGAAGAGATTGCCTTGAAGGGACTGTTCAAAAATTGCTCAAAGATATTTCTCAAAGAGATTGCTCAAAGAAATCGCCTTTAGACAGCCTTATATCAGATTAGCCTCTAATAGCCTTTGAAGAAATTACCCTTTAACAGATTGGCCTTTTTGATATGGGCCTGACTTTGGAATACCTTTGGAAATAAGCCTGGCTTTGGAATATCTCTTTTGGGAATGGGTCTGAGTTAGAACTAAATCCGGGATATGATCCAGACAGAAGCTTCAAAGAAAGGTGTATCCTGAAATAAAAAAGCAAAAGACAATCGAGGAAAAGGGGAAAGAGCCTCGGATTGACACTGGATTAGGAAAAAGCCCCGGATTAATATTTAAAACTTGATTCCCAAGGAAGCTCAAGGTAAATGGGGATTAAGGGTGGCAAAGAACCGAGGGTAGAAAGGCCGCTTTTTTCGGAAGATGAGCTGGGGGCTGGTTGACGGTATATAGGTCCGGACTTGCGGTAGAGGGCAGTCACGGGGTCGGGTTCTGCAGGCAGCTTGTTTCAGGTGATGCCAGTATCGACCAAATAAGTTGAAGTTGCGGAGGTTAAGTAGGGAGTTTTTCTGGTGATGGTGGAAGTGGTGCTAGGGTGTGTGACCGGAAGTCATCCACTGGGCCTGCGCGCAGATGCGCCGGCGCACCATTACGTTGTGATTCCGAGGGTGCGGGAATCCGAGGTGTGTTTAGCCGCCACACATGACCCTCGGACCAATGCCCCGCGCGTGCGCTCATGCGCCCAGCCTCTTGTCACGTGCCGTCGACAACATCACGTGCAGCGGCACCCGGGGACTGCCCGCCCTCGGAAGAACCAGCCGTCGTGCATGCAGGGCCCGGCTCACAGGACCGTGGCCTGAGCGGCGCGCCCTGCGCTGGAATGACGTGACATGCGCATGGCCCGGCTGTGCACCCGTACCTCTCGGAGCCCGTGCCTCCCGTGCTGGACCGGCTCTACTGGTGCTGGTCGAGCTGATGACTGCAATCTGCCGCATGGCCGGCCAATGGCTCTCTGCGCCTCTTCACGGAGATGACTTGTAGTTCCCGTAAATAGCTGGAGTCTCGTAAATGACTTGCGTCCCCGGAAATGGTTTGAGATCCGACCTGGCTGCCCTTAATCCGGCCTGTCTAAATTCGACCTGTGTCAAGTCGACCAGTGTCAATCCGACCTGTCCCAATCCGACCTGTCTCAATCCGACGGCTCCATATCCGACCGCTCCATATCCGACCGCTCTCAATCCCACCCGCCCTTTCCAGCAGTGCTCGTCCTTCCATCCACTACATCCTTTTCCTCGGTGCTTATATTCAAAGTACAAACAGAAACACCCCGCCAGAGTCAATTCCGGCGCACTATAATGGGTCTTATCAAACCCTCTTACTTCTTCATGCCCTTGATTTCCTCCTCAAGCTTGGAAACAACCTCCTTTTGCTGGTCCAATTTCTCCTTCAACTTCTTCAATTGCTCAGCCTCGTGTTTCTTCACATAAACATTCTCGTCGGCGCTCTCCCTGTCCTTGAACGAGTCAGACTTGCCTTGAGCAGACAAGGCTCTGGCAGTGGAGAAGGTTCTGGCAACAGGGGCGTTTTTGGTGATCAATTGTCTCAACATGGTGGCAAGTGTGCGGATTTGCTGTAAATTGAGAAAGAAAAGGTGGCGCCAGAAATGCTGGGCTGGAAGCGGAGACCGTCCGCGGGGAGTGCGGTGTCTGGGGTGGGCAACGGGCCCGGCCGTCTGCAGGCTTGCTGCTCTGTGTGCACGTCGCCACCCGCAACCCTCGCGGGTTCCATGCCGCCCCCACCATCTTTTTGCGGCCATCCGCCCCTTCCTCTCCACGTCTCGCATGCGTGGTAACCGGCCCCCTTCGGCTGAGACTATAAAACCCGGCTTGTTCTCCTCATCCTCCTGGCGCTTTTGCTACTTGGCTTCTTCTCCTCATCTCTTGCACTTGCACTTCGGCGGGTGTCCACATTGGGGGTCGGGCTAGTGAATTCGAAACGCTGCAAGATGATAATTAGGAGGGAAAAAGAGAGTGAAGGAAAGATGAAGGGAGAAAATAGTAGAGTGATGGAAAGATTAAGGGAGAAAAAGTAAAGTGAAGGAAAAATGAAGACAGGAAAAAGTAGAGTGAAGAAAAATGAAGGGACTCAATCCAAAATCCTCATGGCCGTCTCCTCTTCGTAGTTTTCTTTGGCCTGTTCCTTTGACCTAGACCCTCCCTTTTGTCATGCCATGAATTAGACCAGTGAAACTCCACGGGCTTGAGTTTAATTGGCTAAATGATGTCCATACTGATGCATTTCTGAATGGAGTTTGCAAGAAAGAATGGAACGGAAGCTGCAAGAAATAGAATGGTGAGATGGAAGAGATGCATTAGGTGGATGAATGGGGAAGAAACATGAGGTGGAATGGAAAAACGTGAATGGACGAAAAAGCAGGCATTGAATCAAGGAAATGGAAAGACGTGAATGGACGAAAAAGCAGGCATTGAATCAAGGAAATGGAAAGACGTGAGTGGACGAAAAAGCAGGCATTGAAGAAAAGGAAATGTGTGAATGGGTGCACATGAGACATTTTGGAGAGGCGTGGATATAGAACCGGAGAATAATCGTGAGCTCAATCGTGGGTGAATTACAAGAGCTCGATTAGAAGCAGCTAGACATAAGGATAAGACTAAAGAGCTTTCCGGACCTCAAACAAATGAACAGAGCAAGATACCCTGGATGAGTTTGAAAGAAATGGTCCAAGATTAGAGTTTGAGTGAATTTGAAAGAGTTGGCCCTAAGCGGAACGAGCTTGATTGAAAAAAATGGATGAGTTTGAAAGTATTGGAAGAGTTCGAAAATAGCTTGATCGAGACTCAATTGAGACTTAATTGAGACTTAATTGAGAGGCTTGATTGCGACTTGCTTGAGAGGCTTGGTTGAGAGGCTTGATTGAGAGGCTTGATTGAGAGGCTTGATTGAGAGGCTTGATTGAGAGGCTTGATGAGAGGCTTGATTGAAATCTTGATTGAAATCTCGATTGAGAGGCTTGATTGAGAGGCTTGATGAGAGGCTTGATTGAAATCTTGATTGAAATCTCGATTGAGAGGCTTGATGAAAAAGGCCCCGAATGGAATGCTATATACATGGAGCTTACATAAGCCTCTTGGGCATGAGCGACTCATGCCTGTTGGTGCTAGGCATCAAGCCCACACTGATGGCACGCTTGATGGCCATCCCCAACAAGCGCTGGTTCTTGGCATTGCATCCAGTCACCTCCCGAGGCAAGATCTGGCCCGTGGACGACACAAAGTTCGACAACAAGTCCGGCATGGTGTATATGTCAAGCGGGTTGATGCCGGCCTTCTCAAACATGTCGTCTGCGCCGTTCTTATAATTGCGGTACTTGTCCTTAGCCTTCTTCTGGAACTTGGCGTCCATGTCCACCCGTCTCATCGAAAAGTCAAACGGCCCGTACATGTTCTCCACACGGAACTTGTTCTGGTAGTTCTTGGACACGTTGATGGGCGGCTTGCTCTGCTCCTGCAAGAACCGCGCCAAGTCAACCACCTTCCGTGTGATGGCCTCGTCGTCCGAGGTGTTGGTGGACCACGACCCTGGCGACTTGGTCTCGTTCTCGTCAGCTGCAGGCGCCGGTGGGGTGGTCTCTGCTGTCTGCCGGACGGGCATGCTGTTCATGAAGCTTCGGGCCGGGCTCCTTATACCCACGGCCTTCCTGCTTGTCGTTCTCGGCACTAGTCTGAACATGGGGCAGATCTGGGTTGGATGGTACGGCAGGCGGCGCTTCTTTTTGTCTGTTTTTTTCCCTAGTCGTGCGCGCAACGTCTTGGGTGGTCCCCGGGGCCGGCCCCCACTTCCTGAACCTGCCGTCGTGAGCCCACGGGCTGCAGCTGAAACTACGACTCCTTCAATCTTGAGATTGCTGAAAGCTGGATTTTGGTCCCTTTTGCCCCGAGCTTCCAGAGGCACGGCTGCGGTCGGCAGTCGCGCCGCGCTGGCTGCAAGAATGACAGGACCATGACAAAACCATGACAAAACCATGACAAAACTATGACAAAACCATGACTACCATTACAGAGACAAATCACAGGAACAGGACCAAATGACAGAAAAGAAGGGAACCTAAAGCGAAACCCAAAGCGGCAAAACTCTAAAAGAGAAATCCTCAAAAGATTTGTGCCTCTCATAATCGCAGACGTGCTGCGGCGGCCGAGGCAGTCTGGCGCCTCTGGCGGGACTGCACACAGGGCCGCCGCCCACTGCCCGGCTCCATGTGGACGGCCCAGCAGTGGCCTTGGCCCGAAAGCCCTTGCCCTTTGGGAATTGACATTTTGCATTTTCAGGAAAAAATACGACAAAAGCAAGGACCGGGTACCCCCCAAGCAAAGCGTTCTGCATTCACGCAGGCACCAGGGAAAAAAGCTCGGGCAAAAAAAACAAAAACCCGGACCGCGACACAGCCAGACCGCATTCTCCTACACGGCCTTAGTCATCATCTGTCAAAGCAACAGCGGAACACAAAAGTCCGGACGCCAACCCGAAACCTGCCAGAGTCGAACCCAGATTGTCACGTGAATCACGCGGTCTAGCAGGAGAAAGCATCGGCGCCATCTCCAGCAGCAGCAGAATTAGAAACGCCACCAGCAGCAAAAGAAAAGCTATTAGAAGAAAAGCTATTAGCATCCAAAGAAAAGCCACCAGCAGCAGCGCCCCATGAGCGAAAGAGGCCCCGACCAGTGGTTGGAGCAGATCAAGAAATGCCTGTCGTTGACGGAGGCAGACATGAAGCAGCTCTGTGAGTTGGTGAAGGAGTTGTTGATGGAGGAGTCCAACATCCAGCCCGTGCAGAGCCCGGTCACGGTTTGCGGCGACATCCACGGGCAATTCCACGACTTGTTGGAGCTCTTCAAGATCTCGGGCGGCTTGCCGTCCGAGGACAACGCCACAAGCTACATCTTTTTGGGCGACTACGTGGACCGAGGCTATTTCTCCTTGGAGACGTTCACGCTCTTGATGGTGCTCAAGGTCAAGTTTCCGCACCGGATCACGCTTGTCAGAGGCAACCACGAGTCCCGGCAAATCACCCAGGTGTACGGGTTCTACGACGAGTGTTTGACCAAGTACGGCTCCACCACCGTGTGGAAGTACTGCTGTCAGGTGTTTGATTTCTTGACGCTCGCGGCCATCATCGACGGCAAGGTTTTGTGTGTGCACGGGGGCTTGTCGCCGGAGATCCGCATGTTGGACCAGATCCGGGTCTTGAGCAGGGCTCAGGAGGTGCCGCACGAGGGCGGCTTTTGCGACTTGGTGTGGTCCGATCCGGACAACATCGACACTTGGGCGGTGTCGCCCCGAGGCGCCGGGTGGCTCTTTGGCTCGAAGGTCAGCCGCGAGTTCAACCACATCAACAACTTGGAGTTGATTGCCAGAGCGCACCAGTTGGTGATGGAGGGCTTCCGATACCATTTCAAGGACAAGGACGTGGTAACGGTGTGGTCTGCGCCCAACTACTGCTACCGGTGCGGAAACGTTGCGAGTGTGATGCAAGTGGCCGAGGACTTGGAGCCCAACTTCAAGATCTTCAGCGCGGTCCAGGACGGAGACGTGGCCGCCAAGAACAATCACAACAAGCAGCAACGGATTGACTATTTCTTGTGATGGAAGATTCTTTTTTGATGAAGATGTGTTTGATGGTTCGCACGATTTATGACCAGTGCCATCTATGTCTTTCTGTGACCAGTGCATCTATGTCTTTCTATGGCCAGTGCATCTATGTCTTTCTATGGCCAGTGTCATTTATTCGTGTTTGATGTGACCAGTGCCATCTATTCATCTCATGAATGTTCTATGACCAGTGTCATCTATGACTTTATTTGTCTTTGGCTCTACGATTAGTGCCATCTATTCATCTCATGAATGTTCTATGACCAGTGTCATCTATGACTTTATTTGTCTTTGGCTCTACGATTAGTGCCATCTATTCATCTCATGAATGTTCTATGACCAGTGTCATCTATCACTTTATTTGTCTTTGGCTCTACGATTAGTGCCATCTATTCATCTCATGATGTTCTATGACCAGTGCCATCTACCACTTTATTTGTCTTTGGCTCTACGATTTATTCATCTCTCGATTATTCATCTCTCGATGTTGATCTGATGTCTAGATCTCGTCCATGACCCATCCTCGCTGATGCCGATGTTGATCTGATGTCTAGATGACCCATTCTCGCTGCGATGTTGGTCTGATGAAAAAGGATCTGCCCTACGCTCCACAGATAATACACCTCTCCTGTGGGCGGCTCACGTATCTCTTATGTCTGTATTGATAAATATACTATTTACGACTCCAGCGATGGTCTTTTCTTCTTTTCTTCTTTTCTTCTTTTCTTCTTTTCTTCTTCTTCTCTCCTTCTCTCCTTCTCTCCTTCTTTTCTTCTCCTTCTCTCCTTCTTTTCTTCTCCTTCTCTCCTTCTTTTCTTCTCCTTCTCTCCTTCTCTCCTTCTCCTTCTCTCCTTCTCTCCTTCTCTCCTTTTCTCCTTCTCACTCCTTCCTTACTTGCCCTTTCTTCCCTTTCTCTTTCTGGCGATTATGTGCTTGACGTTTTCATCCACACCCGTCTTGGCAGCACTCTCCTTCGGGCCGTCCTTGGGACCCTTGTTCATGTTGCCTTTTCGGGAAGGCCCCTTTGCTTTCTTGGCCTTTTTCAAGTCCTTCTCGTCGTCCTCGTCGTCTTCCCGGGCTCTCTTGTGACGCGCCATCATCGTCTTCTCGCGTCTTCTCTTGACCACCTGGGCGTTTTCCACGGCAAACTCCACAATCAACTGCCGCTTGCTGCCCCCGTCCGGCTTGTAGCGCTTCTTCTCGTCGTCGGTCATGCCCTCAAGCAACTCCTCCGTGGACACCTCGTGGGCGTTCAACCAGCGGAGCC
Organism: Metschnikowia orientalis; assembly: GCA_002893665.1. NCBI lineage: Eukaryota > Fungi > Ascomycota > Pichiomycetes > Serinales > Metschnikowiaceae > Metschnikowia > Metschnikowia orientalis. The sequence goes on along the minus strand of NXGZ01000001.1, from coordinate 1,133,305 downwards.
CCATCAACGCCGACTTGTGGTCTCGGTACTCGACAAACCCGTAGCCCCGGCTGCGCCCGACCTCGCCGCTTCCCTTGACCTCCATGATGACCTTGGCCTGGCGCACCACGCCCATCTTCTTGTTCCGCTTCTTCTCGTCGTCCGCCGCCTGGCCGCCCTCCGTGTCGTGCTTGTACTTGATGGAGCGGTTGACCTCCTCCTTGGACAAGGTCTGGCGCTTGCCCTCCTTGACCTCGCGGGCAAACTCGACCACGGCCTTGCGCCCCATGGCCTTCAACATCTTGTCGGACATGACCCGCGGGATGTTGCGGATGGCCAACCGCGTCAACGAGAGGTGCAACGTGGGGTTCTTGTTCAACTGCTGCACCCGCAACTTGTACGACTTGTCCCGGAGCTCCCGGTCCGTGCGGCTGACCACCTGAGCGAGCCGCAGGTTCTCCGTGACCCGGCCCTCGTTCAACAAGTAGAGGTTGCGCCGGTCCTTGTCGGCGGGCGACTTGCCGAGCGCCTCGCTGCGCTTGCTGGCGTTGCGGTCCGCCAACTTCGACGCCGACGCCCGGTCCACCGTGGGCGTGATCGAGAGAATCCGGCCCTGGTACACGTACTCCGGCGCCACGTCGTCCGAGATCAACATGGACGTGGCCAGAGCCGACGGCGCGTTGGCGAGGCACTTGTCGAACGCGGCCTCCTCGGCAAATGCCACGAACGCCGAGCCCCGGGCCACCCCGCTGACCCGGTCGATCACGGGAAGGGCGTACTTGACGCGCCCGAACTGGCCAAAGTGCTCTTTGAGCGTGTCCTTGTCGGCGTCGTAGGGGATGTTGCGCACGAACACCGAGTATGCTTCTTGTTTGTTTCTTGGTTTTTCTTCCTCTTCTTCCTCTTCGTCTGAGTTGGCTTCGTCTGAGTTGACTTGATTGAGGCGGTCAAAGTCGTTATCTTCGTCTTCGTCTTCCTCTTCTTCTTCTTCCTCTTCTTCTTCTTCTTCCTCTTCTTCCTCCTTAACTCCGTCCTCCTCCTCCTCTTTGATCTCGTCCTCCTCTTCTTCCTCCTTAACTCCGTTCTCCTCCTCCTTAATCTCCTTGTGGGCCTGCGCCTCCTCCCACTTGGACTTCTCCACCGCCAAGTCCACCGCTACCTCCCGCCCGTCAATCTTCATCCCCACACACTCCTGCACGGCCCGCTCCGCCGCCGCCTTCTTCTTCATCACCACAAACCCAAAGCCCTTCATCAACCCGCCCCGCTTGGTCGGCACGTACGCGTCGTGCACCGCGCCGTACTTCTGAAACGCCTTCTTCAACGCCTCTCCGTCCTTGCACGTCCACGGCAAGTTGCGCACAATGAGCCGTGCCTTGCGCTTGTCGACGGGCTCCCGCTCTACCGGCCTCGGCCCGCCGGCCTCCTTGTTTTTGCGGTCTCGCCGCTTGGCAATGTCCACCCGGAGGAGGTTGCCCTTGAACTTGGCCCGCTTGGCCTCCACCAACGCCGTGAGCGTGTCCTCGTCTTCGGTGAACGACACGAACCCGAACCCACGTGACTGCTTGTGTTCGTCGAGGACAATCACGGCGTGCCTGACGGGCACAAACTGCGAGAAGTACTCCGAGAGCTCCTCGTTGGTGGCGTTGCCGGGGATTGCCCGCACAAACAACGTTTTTCTGTCCAAGTTGTCTGGGTCGGCGTGTTCGCTTTTGACTGCTGCTTGCGGGCTGCTGCCTGCTGCTGTGCTTGTTTGCGGCATCTGTTGCAATCTGGCTGAAAAGGCCTTTTGGGGTGTAGTAAGGCATCGCAGGACGAAAAAATGCCCCCGCGGCCTCCGCCGTCCTGCACGCGCTTGGGTGCAAATCGATGCCCATGTGCTCTTCTTTCTTATATATGCTACTTCTGTCTTTTTATTTTTGTTTCATCTTTGTTTTAGTTTTGTTTCATTTTTGTTTCATCTTTAATTTAGTTTTGTTTCATTTTTGTTTCATTTTTGTTTCATCTTTGTTTCATCTTTGTTTTAGTTTTGTTTCATCTTTGTTTCATTTTTGTTCATCCTATTCATCCTCTTCATCCTCTTCATCCTTGTTCATCCCTGTTTCATCCTACTTCTGCTTGTTCCATCCCTGTTTCGTCCTTGTTTTATTTTTGTTTCATCCTTGTTCATCCTCTTCATCCTTGATCATCCCTGTTTTATCTTTGTTTCATCCTTGTTTTATTTTTGTTTCATCCTCTTCATCCTCTTCATCCTTGTTCATCCCTGTTTCATCCTACTTCTGCTTGTTTCTTCCTGCTACGATTCTTCCCTTGTTTACTACCCGCTTCTTACTGTTGTAGCGCTTACATTTGTTTGTACTATATAGGTCACGTGCCGCTCGTAACCCACAGCCCTTTAATGCTTGGTGGGCTAGAGCGTTCTCTTGAGTCCACGGTTTCCTCAAGTCAAGACTTGTGGCAGGCTGCAGGATCTAGGGTTGGCAATCTGCGGGTTGTGATGATTCTGCGTGTATGCAGGTCGGCCGAGCTCACATCAACTGGGGCAACGCAAATGCACCTGTGAGTTGCTGAAGATCCGCTGGTCACGAGCCAACTCTGTCGTGTCGTTCCGAACATTTCATGTCCTTAGCACTGCTTTTGTCGAGCGTCCTTGAAACTCTGAAACACGCTTGAAACACGCCCGAAACACTTCCAAAACACGCCTGAAACACGCCTGAAACACTTCCAAAACACGCCCAAAACACTTCCAAAATACGCCCAAAACACGCCTGAAACACGCCTAAAACACTTCCAAAACACACATAACCATGGTCAAGCAGAAGAACGTTCTTCCCAGCACGTACGTGCCACAGTACCCGAAAAAGGTCCTAACTGCAGTTCTCAACCGACTCTCGAAAAGCAGCATCGTAGCCCTCTGTCGCTTGTGGCCCCGACTCCAGAACACCCAGCCTCCACTCCCTCAGAATCAGCCCTTTCAATCTCAAGCAGACCACAACTCTCGGGTCCAAGCAGCAGCCTCCTCCATGGCCGCCCAAAAGTGGAAAAAGGCCCGCATCATCGAGACCATGCTAAGCGATTACTGGCCCTCGGGCCTCAATCTTCTCCAGTTGTCCCAAATCGACTGCCAGTTGATGGTAGACAACCCCAACTCGTACCACTGGATCCTGTCCACAGCCCAGGATGCCTGGGGCGCCGATGTTCCGTTGCTGTTGGATCCCAATGCCTTTTTGCATAGACTTGCAAGACTGCTCAGTGGCCTCTTCTTGTCCTACATCTATGTTTGCACGCATCCCTCCATTCCTTTGGTGATCATTCGAATCCAGGTGTTCGATCTTTCGCCCGGCCTGGCCCCGCCAGCACCTGCATCCCGGAACCCCCACATCTCCTCCCACAGGCCGTACTTTCTAGCCATTCCCTTGAATTCGCCGCATCTCATCCATTCGCCGGGCGACGACCTCGTGTCTCAGGTTGTGCTTCAGGTCGTGGAATCCAGCTTGGGCCACGATGCGTCTCTGGTGATTCGCTTGAACACCCCGGCCTCTCAGAAACCAATCAAGTCACTTCTCTCCATGCACATTCTCAAGGGCAGCTCTCGCTTTGCTAACAGTTTGGCTGCGTGGTCTCCGTACGCCGATGGGACGGTCGACATCTCGCCCTTGGCATCGTTCGACTCCCATCCGTCGATGGTGCATGCTTCCGAAAACCCCGTTGCCTTCAAGTCTCTGCACGAGAAAACCGTGCATGTGGCCAACATCCGCTTCAAGGGGTCTTCCACAGGCCTCTTGAGCTCCGCGACTCCGTATGATCTTCCGCCGCCCCTCAAGAAGCTCAAGACCTCCAAGGTGTCTTCGAGCAGGTCCGAAAAGGCGACTTCCACTCCGCTTCCGAAAAACTGCTTCGCTTCCTTGGTGCCAATAAGGTATGCCGAGTTCACCCTTCAGAAGCAACATGCGGCCCCGGATTCTGGTCACTCCAATGTTAAAATCAAGCTAGTGGGCAATGATGTGTTTGGAGGGTTGCACGAATTGGCTGCGACCGAAGAAGATCCTCAAAACGCAGTAATCGATCCTGAAACTCTTCCGGGCTGGCTCACCGGTGAAGAGGGTGTCAGTTGCGGTATCATCAAGAATGGGCGCTTTGTGAAGCCCTCCATTGCAAGCACACAACAGTCCGAGCGCATTCTGTAATGGGCATAGTACCGTTTGGACATTTTTCTTCAATGCCTTATTCGCTGCCCATTCGGATTCTCCTTCAATACCTTTCTTCCTTCCCCATTTGTAAATTCCACCTTAATAAACGTATTCACTGCCCATGGAAACTTCTCCTAATAAACTTATTCACTGCCCATTTGGATTTTCCTTCGAAATTTATTCACTGCCCATTTGAATTCTCCTCCGAAATTTATTCACTGCCCATTTGTAAATTCCTCCTTGATAAACTTATTCACTGACCCAAGCGACTCAAGTATGAGTTGATGGCATCCGTAACGTTTTGTTCTCCCGGGCTTAGATTTTCTCGCATAGATGCGAGCAATCGGCCGTCTTTATTTTTGAAAGCCTCTTCTGCCGCCATCACTGGGTCGTTGTTCTTGAGGAACATATTCACTCGTTCGTGATAGCTCGAATCCACGCACTTGCTTATCACAGCCGAGATCAAATACTTGGGTCCACTGTATGCCAAAAGGGTCTCAGCAATCTGTTCAAAAGAGATCGGCGGCTTCGCTACTGTGTTCCCGTGACTGTCGAACAAGAACTTTTCGAGCTTTTTGAATTCTTTTTCTTTGCACGACACATCCAACATGAGCGACCAGAGTTTCTGGGCTGGGATGTCGAATTCTTTGCAAAGCTTAGATGCTGTTTTCGATTGACCAAGCTTGATGAGCTTCCGGATGACGCCGTCGAGCGATGGCTCTCCGAAAAATGAAGTTTGGAACACATTTGAAAGCTTGAGTTTGGCTTCGAGGATTTGCAATTGAGTTGCCGTGATACTTTTGTAATTCTTAAGGGGCTTGAGGCCCGGCAACTTTCCCTTGTGATACTCAAACTCGCTTTCGAAGCTTGTGTTGTTTGCATTTGTGGGCTGAGTCTTGAGATACTTTTGAGCGAGTCGCAACTCCCGAACAGACTCTTTGTCGCCGTATTTGTAGAACGAATCAAGTAACTTGCTATCGTAACGGGCGATGTTTTGCACCCAAAACTTGCTGATGAGATCGCCACTGACAAACAAGTTCTCTCGCAATATGAGCTTCAAGTCCTCGTCGTCTTTGAATATTTTCTTGGGACCCGCGAATTCGTTTTGATTGAGGATCTTGAAAAGACCAACCACCGATAGATTGTCGCTGAGGTGCAATAAAATGAGTTTGCAAAGATCGTAATCGCATGTTTGGAAGCATTTGATCAATGCGAGCTCAACATCGTCGATTTGAAGGAGCTGATTGGCTTTTTTGAGCACAGAGGGCTCCAAATCAATGAGAAGCTTGCACAAATCAAGCCTGCCCTCTTCCAAAGCAGTACTGGAGATTTCCGAGACCAGCAAATAGTTTTTGGGTGGCACGCGGTGACTAAGCACAGCAGTGGAAGTATCTTTGGGGTTTTTCGCCGAGAGCAATTTCTTGGAGACGATCTTGAAGAGATCAAGATCGGACATTTTCAATTCTTTTCGGATCTTGGCACAGCACCACTGGATGTAGATCAGATCCCGGCACTCTTTGAGATCCAACATTTCTGTGATGTCCAAGGCCAAGACAAAGTGGGAGCGGGTTAGGAGCATTTGAATGACGGCAGGCCAACCTAGCTCATTCAATCCTGGGTGAGTCAAGAATAGGCCGATTTCGGGCGCCCTGAGCTGGTTCATGACTTTGATCGTGTTGAAAGCACGCAAGTACCGATCAGCATCAAAGTGGCTGTTGACGTAGATCTTGCCAAAACTCACGGCCTTCAAGATCTTTTTTTGCCATACGGGAGAAAACTCCTCCAAAGCCGCGTCCAAGCACGACAGGAGGGCCTCGTCAAGGGTGTTTTCGCCTTTCAAAAGCGAGATGTTGGAGTCGGCTTTCGACGCATGGAGGGCCAACTTGTCCACGCAGTCAAGTAGAATCGACGAGGGGTGGGAGGAGCCGGCCAGGTAAAGGTCGACCAAAGATTGGGGCACTCTGCTGAGAAACTCGACTTTGTTGTCAGTGATGACCTTGATGCCGTCGCATTCCGACTTGATGTACGGCACAGTGAAGGAGGACTTGGCGAGCAAGGGGGACGAGCCCAGGCGGGGGTTGATGTCGTCGTAGTCGATGATGTCGTAAAAGAAGGACACGGACTTCTGGGCCGGGCCTATGAGCTTGATCTCGTCGCGCAAAGACAAGATGATGGCGTCGTTTCCAGCCCACTCCATCATGTAGGGAGCCGAGGACTCGTTGGAGGTGTCGTACTCCAAGAGGATCCTGTTGAACGACTTGGTGATGACGTAGATTTTGTGGGATTGCGAGTTCATCAACGCGAGGAAGTTGCCGTTGGGCGACACGGAGAACAACGAGAACGGCCCGTCCGTGAGGCCCTGGTCCGCCATTTCAAACGACATTTCCGGGAAATTCACCACAAGCGTGTACACGGTCGAGTTGTACGCCAAGCCGACGGAGATGCTGGCGTCCGAGAGCGCTAGCAAGGAGCGGGAGAGGATTTTGGAGGCGTCGAGACCAAGCGCCAATTTGTACGACGAAAACGAGGCCAAATCCGTGAAAGACATGGCGTCAGAAAAGGTGATGACAAGGTACGAGCCCCACACGTTAGCGGCCAAAATGGGCCCCAGAAGAGGCAGGATTTCGGGCAGCAGGGAATGTGGATCGGCAGCGCCCGGCGGCAGAGCCAGCTTGGCCGCAGACAAATGGCACAAGTGGTCGTTGACGGAGTACTCGTTGAAGGTGCCATTGAAATCGGAGTAGATCCGGAACTTGAGGCTGGAGAGCACCACGCAAAGCTGCTCGCCGTGAAACAAAAACGCCACGATATGGTCGTCAGCCGACGAGTTGTACACCAAGGACCAGAGCTTGGAGCCGCTAAGCGAATACACTTCAATGACGTTGGGATACGCCACGTCTTTGGCGGCCAAGGCTAGCAAGGTGCATTGCGGGGAGACGGACACGTGGAAGTTTGGATTTAGGCTGGGCACGGACCATTCGAGGGGGTCGTAGCACGGCTGGATGGCGTAGTAGACGTTTTGTAGTTTCTGCCACGATAAGCTGGGGTTGTGCATACTGGCGGTTTCCCGAGGCCTGGGGCTGGGGTTGGTCGAAGTCACGGGATGTGTCACGGGGTCACGGGCGGGCCTGGGGTCGCCTGTCGGGGTGTAGTGAGGAGGAAGTGGGGCTGGTCGGGTCCTGGAGGTGTAGTCGCGCGGCGGGGCGGTCGCGCGAGGCGGTGGGCTTGTTTCGGGGTGTTTCGGGGTGTTTCAGGGGTGTTTCAGGGGTGTTTCAGCCTTGTTTCAGCCTTGTTTCAGCCTTGTTTCAGTCTTGTTTCACGTTCGTTTCAGTCTTGTTTCAGTCTTGTTTCAGCCTTGTTTCAGGTTTTCAGCGCTGTTTCACGCTCCTTCCAGCGTGTGAGCGTTGCATCATTTTCCATCAAGCAACTGCGAAACCCGCTCGACTCAGGTCAAACGCACTCTTCGCCACATCCCCTCCTCTACTTCCCAGAGCACCTTGTTGGCACGTGACCCGCCATCCCATCCTGCTGTCTATCTCTTCTACATTCCTGGCAACTCCCATCATGTCTTATGTGACTCTAGTGTCCTCTGACAATTTCAAATTCGTGATTCCCCGAGAAGTGGCCCTGATCTCGCCTGTGCTCCGAAGCTCAGAGGAGTTTGAAGAGGGAAAAACCGGCAGAATCACCTTAGGCATGGACGCAGAAGTCCTTGAGGTTGTGGTGGCCTATCTTCAATACCACCACAAGTATAAAGACTATGCGGACTCCACCGGTGTTCCGGAGTTTAATATCCGCACAGACCTAGCGTTGGAATTGCTTGTGGAGGCAGATTTCTTGGACATTTGAGGAGAGTTGGATTTGGAGAGTTGGGGAGTTGACTGAGTTGAATTGGTTTAATTGATCTTGACTTATTTGCGCTTAATCTTTTACTAAATTGACCTTGGCTAAATTGATCTTAACTAAATGGTCCTTGACTGAATAGACCTCGGCTAAATTGATCTTTAGTGAATTGTCCTTGACTGAATTTTCCTTGACTGAATTAACTATCTTGATGTCTTGATTGAAAACTTGAAATCTTGAAGACTTGAAAATTCGAAGATCAGAGGATTTGGAATTCTGAAGATTAGAAGCCTCGAAGATTTGAAGACTCGAAGATTTGAAGATTTGAAGATTTGGAGATTAGAAGACTTGTTGATTTGAAGATTTGAAGATTAGAAGACTTGAAGATTTGAAGATTAGAAGACTTGAAGATTTGAAGATTTGAAGACTTGAAAATTTGAAGATTTGAAGACTCGAAGATTTGAAGATTTGAAGATTAGAAGACTTGAAGATTTGAAGATTAGAAGACTTCAAGATTAGAAGACTTGAACCCCTGAAGAGCTTGAACTTTTAAAACCTGAAGACCTGAGGACTTAAAAGACTTGAAATCCTGAGGACTTAAAAGACTTGAAGACCTTGACTTGAGGAACTTAAAATATTAAAGAATTTCAAGATTTTGAGGCTAGAAGACTTGAAGAACCCAGGTAAAGGGAAGAGCCAAGAGCTCGCAGATTTTTGAGATTAAGAACTGAGAACTATTAGAGGTTTGGAGGTTTGGAGATTTGAAGATTTGAAGATTTCGAGAATCTGAAGCGTTGAAGATTTGGAGATCTTGAAGGCTTGAGTTAAAAATCTCAAGACTCAAAGACTCGGAGACTTGAAGATCTTGAACACTTAAAGATCTGAAGATTTAAAATGCTTGAAGAATTTGAAGACTCGAAGAGTTTGAAGAATTTGAAGACTTGAAGAATTTGAAGAATTTGAAGACTTGAAGATCTTGAAATCCTGAAGAGTTGTAGATTTCGAAGACTGACCTGAAATCTTGAATACTTATTCTTAAAAACTCGGAGAACCTAAACAACCTGAAGAACCGAAAACCTTGAGGAATAAATTCCTTGAAGACTGAAAGACTTGAAAATTTGAAGATCAGAAGACTTGAGATCTTGAAGACTTGAAATCTTGAAGAATGAAAATTAGAAGACTTCAAAACTTGAAGAATGAAAGATAAGAAGACTTCAAGACTTGGTTATGGAATGGAAGATTTGGAGACTCGAAGCTTCGGAGACTTGAAGATTAGAAGACTTGAAGATTAGAAGACTTGAAGATTTGAAGACTTGAAGAATTCGAGGATTTGGGATTTAAAGAATTTGATGAACTTAAAGAACTAAAACTCGAAGACTTGAAGAACCTAGAGACTTGAGGAACTAAGAACTCCTACTCAACTTAGACTCAAACCCAGGCCCAAACCCAGACCCAAAACCTCAAGTGAACATGTGAACTTGTGATTGTTACAGATTTGCAATTCAGAATTCCGAACCACGAATCTCAAACCAAAACCAGCCGTTGGCCCAAATCAGCCGTTGGCACCAAGAAACCCAGGCCGTGTGCTGTGTGCAGTGCCGCCGCCATCACCAGGCAACGCCGCCAACCAGCACCGCCACGACCAAATAGACAACCGAATAGGCGCTACCAACAAGCACCGCCCAGCAACGCCACCAAGACCAACAGACGCCGCCATTACCATGTAGCCGTGGGGCGGAGGCTGGGTTGTCTGCAGGACGCCGCATGCCCCACAACAGGCAACTTTCTCCACTCATTTCTGCTGACCATGTCACAACTTTTGGACACCGTGGCCAGCGAGCTTGACGCGTTGCACAACGCAGGCCTGGCGTTGGCCGCCCTGCTCTCGCAGTCACATGACCTCCTTGCCGACTTGTACGGGCTCGAGCGGCAATTGCAAGCGCAAATCGAGGAAAACGCCTCCCCAGGCCCCCCAATTCCAACCACCAGCCGCCCAATTCCGCCCGCCGCTCCCGCTGAACCCCTGCCGTCACATGACACCTCCAGCGCCCACCAAACCGCGCCGTTGAACGCCGCCGTGGCCGCCTGGCACCGACACTCGTTGGACGCCTTAAAACGGTACAATTCCCAGGCGGGCCGGTTCCAGAAACAGGCCGTGGGCCGCATGACCGCCAGCGTCGACGAGGCGTACGTTTTCCCGCTCCGGGTGTCGCCGTTTGCGGCAGCGGCGGCGGGCGGCAGCGGCCCGTCCAGCGTGCACTTGCACAAAAGCATCGTGCTCCATCTCTTGAAGATCGGGCAGGGCGGCGTGGCGGAGGAGCTCGTGGAGGAAATGTCGCTCGGGGCGGGCGTGGACGCGGCGGCGCTCCGCCACTTCCGGCGGCTCGGCGACATTGTGGACGACATTAAGACCCGCCACGACCTCGGCAGCGTGCTCCAGTGGCTCCAGGAGCAGGCGGGCGGCGACGACGAGTACGAGCGGCTTGCGTTCAAGTTCCACATGGTGCAGTTTGCGCTCTTGCTCGGCGGCGCCGGGCCACACCCGCAGTTCGCCGCCTACTCCTACGCCAAGAGCCACTTCCCGCGGTTCTTCCGCAACTTCCTCGAGGACATGGCGCCGGTGATCACGTGCCTCTTGTTCAGGCCGCTGGACGGCACGTACGACGGCACGTACGGGGGCCCGTACCTCGAGCAGTTGAAGCGGCAGTCGGTGGCGGGCTACGTGGCCGGCTGTGAGCGGGGCCACCGCAGCTCGCGCGAGACCCGCTTCGTGGCCCGGCTTTTGGACAACTTGGGCCGCGTCCACGCCGACCAGCACATGTTCAGCAGCCTCGCGGGCGAGTTTCTGGCCAAGTTCTGTGCGGACCTCGGCCTTTCCAGCGAGTCCTCGCTCTTCCAGGCCACGCTTGCGGGGTTTGTCAATCTCCCCAACTTCCACCGCTTCAGCCAGGTGCAGCTGCGGCTCAAGCGGCCCCACCCGGACGCGCTGCTGGCATTGCCCGCCGTGCCCCGCGACCTCCCGTTCCAGATCCCGGACAAGAACCAGTTTCTCTTCAGCTACCACCCGCTCTTCGTGTGCCCGATTTCCAAGGAGCAGCTGCTGCCGCTCGTGGGCGTGGCTGCGGGCGTGGACCTGGATGGCCGCGGCAAGCTGCGTGCCGTGGTCCGCCTTCCCGGCAACCGCGTGTTGGTGCCGCTGCTGAATCCGGTGGTGGTGTTTGGCCACTGCCGCCATCTTGCGCTTCGGGACAGCGTGCGCCACTTGTCCAAGGCCGGCACCGAGGTGTTCAAGTGCCACTACTGCTATAAGAAGCACAAGCTTCTGGAGGTTTCCGATGCCTACTTCATTGACCTCTGAGTGCTTTTTTGCTGCTTCTCGCTCACTTCCTAGCTTACTCTGGTTTCTTGACTACTGCTTGGTTGCTTGACTACTGCTTTTTCTGGTCCCTTGATCAGTCCTTTCTGTTTCTTGACTACTGCTTTTTCTGGTCCCTTGATCATTCCTTCCTGTTTCTTGACTATTGCTTTTTCTGGTCCCTTGATCAGTCCTTTCTGTTTCTTGACTACTGCTTTTTCTGGTCCCTTGATCAGTCCTTTCTGTTTCTTGACTACTGCTTTTTCTGGTCCTTGATCAGTCCTTTCTGTTTCTTGATTACTGCTTTTTCTGGTCCCTTGATCATTCCTTCCTGTTTCTTGACTACTGCCTGGTTTCTATCTCCCGGTTGGCGCTTCCTGGGCCAGGACTGTTGCCTGACTTGCCTGCTCAATGTTCTTTTCAAAATGGTCAGGGAATCTGTGTAGATCACTGATTTTTCATGTCTCATGTTCTCCCAATGTGCTTGGTTTCTACTTGACTCATCGAATTTTCCTCAATGTTCCCTACTGTGATGCACCCGGCTCTTTATGGCTTCGTATTCTGTGATTTATTCTCCCAAAAAATCCACAGATTCGATCTCGTCGGTCTCTGAGACCCTGCTCTTCCCTCATCAGCCGCACTTGACCTCCTGCTATCTTCTCCCTGAGGGCCTCTTGACGCCGCTCCCGACCCTCATCCTTGATTTTCCTCGTACTTCCTATTCCCTCATATCATACTTCCTTTATACTTGATTTTCCTCATACTTGATCTCCTCAGTGTTGGTTCTTTTTCCTCATACTTGATTTTCCTCATACCTGATCTATCCTCAATGTTGGTCATTGTTGGTCATAGTTGGTCATAGTTGGTCATAGTTGGTCATAGTTGGTCATAGTTGGTCATAGTTGGTCATAGTTGGTCATACTTGGTCATAGTTGGTCATAGTTGGTCATAGTTGGTCATAGTTGGTCATAGTTGGTCATAGTTGGTCATAGTTGGTCATAGTTGGTCATATTTGGAAGCTCTTGCCTCATTGAAACGCTTCCTCCCTTGCAATTGTTTCCCATGGCTTTTGGCTCTTCCCTGCTTCGTGGGGTAATGGTTTGGGCCTGGTATGCAGTGCTCGCTCGCGACATTTCTTGTGGAGTACCATGAAGCGGAAGAGCATCGCGAATTTTTACTTCCCTTCGACTGCAACATGAAGAAAAACCAGAAGCACCAGGACTTGCCGCTTCTATCGAAGCTGGTCTCGTGCTTGGGTGACCCCTGGGTCCCCTTTTACGAGGACCATGCGGACTTTGGCGCCGCTCATTTCGAAACCGCAATGGCGCACCTCATCAGAGAACCAAACATCAACTCGACCGTGATTCTCCGGGCTGACATGTTGAAAGAAGTGGCCTACGATAGCGAGGGCAACGCGTCTCACACGGAGTCTGCTGCCCCCGACCTCCCCACTTCCAAGACCTGCGGGCCACCAATGGCTGAAGACACCTCTGCAGGATCTGGGGGAATTCTTCACCGAGACCTTGAGGACATGCAACTCCGGGCCGTTCCGCTCTCAAACAGCGAGCTCAGTCTCAGGCTTTCGAGCTCCTTCATTCGCCGGATCATCCCGAGAAACCCGTACAAGGATCACATCATCAACCAGACCTGCCAGTTGTTCACCGGCGACGACTGTGCCCTAGTCGTGTACATTCCTCACATCCAGCGCCAAGACGAGGTGCCCTTCTACCTCCCGCCCGTCAACGCAGTGGGACTCCTCTACAACAAAGGCTCCATCTCCATCCATTACATCCCGTTTGCCGAGGACGACACTCTCCGTGATTTAAAAGCCGCTGATCGGCCCGTCCGCATCGCTCTCCGGCTTCTCCAGACGCTGAGCAAGCACTCCAAGGGTGTCAAGCTAGGGTACGAGAAGCGCGTGAACCACGACTTGATCGTCCCGCGCGTAGCATTTCAGAACAGGTACATCGAATTGAAGAAGAAGTACTCGGGTGACTTGGTGAACAACTGGGTGGAGAAAACTGACCCGAAGAAGCACGTGTTCGAGGACTTGGCCGTGGCCGCCTTCCTCATCGAGTTGTGGAACGCCCGCTACCCCGACAAAAACTTGGAGTTCCGGGATCTTGGCTGCGGCAACGGGCTTCTTGTGCACATTCTAATCATGGAGGGCTACAAGGGTAAGGGAATCGATGCCCGGGCCCGCAAAAGCTGGAAGACTTACCCGAAAATAGTGCAGGAGAATCTTTTGGAGCAAATCATTATCCCAAGTGTGCTTCTTAAGCCGCACCCGGCCATGGCACGAATGGCGCCCTACATAACTGACAACGGGCGCCTTTTCCAGGTGCCGGAAATCCAGACCGGCGAAGTGCCCTTGATGAAGTATTACTCCTCGGCCAATCTTTTGGAGCTGTCGATGGTGTGCACCACGGAGCAGTTCCCAGAGAACACCTTCCTCATAGGCAATCACTCGGATGAGCTCACGTGCTGGATGCCGCTCTTGAACTTTCCGTTCATGGTGATTCCTTGCTGCTCCCATGCTCTCAATGGGGCCAAGGTCAGATACACTCCCCGCAGAAGCACGCCTAAGGGCAGCAGCGCCACTGTGAAGACGGAGACAAAGGGTAACTCCACTTACGGGGCCTTGGTTGATCATGTGGAAGACTTATGTCGCCTTATGGGCTGGGCAGCCGAAAAAGAAGTCTTGCGCATTCCGAGCACCAGAAATGCGGCCTTGATAGGTACGGAAAAGAAGAAGGCGTGGGCAGAAGAGGCCCGCGAGAGTTGGGACATTCGTGTCCTAGATGTGCTCGCCACCGAGGGTGGCGCCGAAGGCTGGGTGGAGAATTCGATGGCATTGATGAGCAAAAGCCCCAAGAATCACTGATCATGTGGGGGCGACTTTAATGGCAAGGCTTCGATTATATCCAGAATGTGACAGCCGACAATGCTGTAACAATTTTCAAAGAGACGAGCATGTGAGCTGATGCCATTATTGCATGAGTGAGGAACCAGCCTTTTCAGCGGTGTAAGAATGAATGGTCAAATGTCAAGAAACCCTCTACCGAAGAGCCGTGAAAGTACCAACATAACAACGACGTGGAAAGAGAAATCAGTACAATTTTTTGCCAGAATCTTTCTCTTAGTTTTGAGATTCTGTTTTATGGTTTCCCTACCATGTTTCTACCCAGTCTACATGCGTTTCCATTAGCTGTGAGTTCTAATTGTCATCTCATCAGCAATATTCTGTGACCTATGAAATCCATCATTCATAATCGTGTCAATTAACAGTTTCCACCACACCTGGAACCGAAAGAATTGGTTTTGCAATCAGACAGCCAAGGCCGAGGCGGCTCCAACGAAAGCGATTGTGGCCCCATCGCGGACCACCGAGGCAACCGTGTGGAAGAGGGAGAGTGCGTACAAGTCGAAAGAAAAGCCTAGGCATTACCGCAAGAAACCGAATGCACCATCGAATGAGACCAGGATCTCCACCCTGAAGGGGAAAAGGTTCAAGATGATAGCCCAGATAAGCATGTGGTAAGGAAGTTGAGAGAATGGGGCTAAGCGCGACTGGGGCACTAGCTGCAAAAATCAGTGCAAGGTAGACACCAAGAAAGCCCGAGAGGGTATTCGGGGCACGAATGAGTGCCCTGGAAGCCGCATTGGTAACATAGGCTTGCTTAGATTTGATGAGGCAATGGCGTTTTTAAGGTGCATCCAGCTCAATTAGAGGATGCTATCATTTCATACAGTGACAGTTGAGACAAGACGCTTAGGGGAAGCAAATGTCGGATTTCATGGGATTACTTTGTGGAAGCTTCTCAACCTTTGAAATAGTGAAACCTTAGGACGCTAAGAAGCGTGCATTCACCTGGTCGACTATCCGTTAGCTTTTGACAGTTAATTTCGAGTAACTCCTGGTCGCCCAGGGGTTGGATTAGATTACGTTTCAGGTGATCGGACAGAGATCAAATATTACTGGATACCCAAGACTTTTCATTATTTACTCACCCTTAAAGAGACTCGCTGTTCAGTTTCAAAGACGATATTTTCATAGAATAACTGTTACTTAGAATAAAGTAAGTATAAAGGAACAGATCCGAATTCCAATATGAAGATTAGGCGCCACCTAAAAGAAATGCCATTGAAGAAGATTTTGAAAAAAGATCTTGAATGAAGATTTTGAATAAAAATATTGAAGATAACTTGAGAGCAAAGTAGAAGACCAAACTTTGTCATGGACTTCAGTCATGTAATTCAATTATGTCTTGTCGAATTGTATGTATTTTCAGGCGTACGCTTACTATTTATTATCAAATACTGAATTTTCAGCGGCCTAGAAACTCTAAACTTATAAAAAATTGAGACGAGTGGCTTGGTTTAAACTACTTTTGAGAACCCAAATCTAAATTTAAGCTGCCACATCTACCTCAACTTCCAGTCATATTTCAACTAAACACTAGAATCTTGACCAGATACAATCTAGCCCCATACCTCGAGTATCGGGTACACCTTCTCCGTATGCCAAAATGACGTCTACCGTGTAGATGCAGTCTACATCCATGACTCCATAAATCCTAATCAAGGTCCAACTTTCTGGAGGATTACCATAAATCTAGAGCAGAAACAGGAAAATAATGAAACCCTCTGAAATACCCGTCGGTTGCCACATGATATCATATTCTTAATCGTAGGTATATCACACTTAATCGTAGTAAATCATACTTAATCGTAGTAAATCATACTTAATCGTAGTAAATCATACTTAATCGTAGTAAATCATACTTAATCTTAGTAAATCATACTTAATCGTAGTAAATCATACTTAATCGTAGTAAATCATACTTAATCGTAGTAAATCATACTTAATCGTAGTAAATCATACTTAATCGTGATAAACCTTATACTCAATCGTAGTTAAATCATACTTAATCGTGATAAACCTTATACTTAATCGTAGGGGAATTTTATAATTAATCGTGAGGGTACATCATGCTTATCGTAAGCAAATCATACTTGGCCTATTTCGCCTTTAATATTCCAATTACTCAAAAATCAGCTGTTTCAATTATTCAAACAAGATTGTTTGAATCATTTAGTCCTTAGATGTTTTGATTATGCAAGAACTCAGTTGTGTCAATTATTCAAATACCCAGCTGTTTTGATTATTAAAGAGCTTAGCTGTTCGATTATTCAAGCATAAATCAAACACGCAGCTTCTTCAATTATTCAAGCAATTATAAGTTTTAATTAATCAATACTTGGCTGTTTCAATAATTCAAATACTTGGCTGTTTCAATAAATTAGTCCTTAGCTATTTCATCTATGCAAGTACTCAGTTTTGTCGATTATTCAGTACTTAGCTGTTACATTTTAAAGCTATCAGCTGCTTGATTATTCGAATCCTAAACTATTATTCAGTGCCCAGCTATTTCAATTATTCAAACTTATCGATTTCAATTAATCAGTATTCAGCAGTTTCATGTATTCAAGCACCGTTGTTTCGATTCTTCTTCAAGATTTTGAGTAAATGTATTTGACTATCCAGTTCCCCCTCTGAAGTGTTATTTCTGCCGGTTCCAAATCAAATCCACAAGAAGGAGTTCATGAAATGACTTGGATGACCTAAATGACCTTAATGAAATGACTTAAATGACTTAAATGACTTGAATGACTTAAATGACTTAAATGACTTCAATGAGATGACTCAAAATACCCTAATTTCCTTAGTAACTTGAATGATGTAAATGACTTAAATGACTGAAATGACCTAAAGGAATTGAATGAAATGACTTGAATGACTCATATGAAAGACTCAAATGACTTATATGAAAGACTCAAATGACTTATATGAAATGACTATAATGACTTATATGAAAGACTCAAATGGAAATGACTTGAATGGCCTGAATTCCTTAGCCCTAAAAAAATGAACAAATCACCATAAATGAACATTTGCAGTACTCAAACTCATTCAAACTAAACCACTTGTTTCCACATTAATCTCGAAGATGCGTTGATTTTTGCATTGATCAAAGTGAATTTTCTGATGACTGGGTAACTCGAGTGCTCAAAAAATTCTAAAGTCTAGGTTCAAACTTTCATAATCCAATTTGGTATCCTTTGGGCTGATCATCCAAACCAAGATGGAATACACTCTATAATGACTTGAGGAAATACTCTTCTTTCTTTTATAATTCATAAGTCGTTAATCAGATCTAAGACATTGACATGAAATGTACTTCTTAAGAATAAACAGCTTTAGCTGAAACTG
The DNA here is from genome assembly GCA_002893665.1 of Metschnikowia orientalis. Lineage (NCBI taxonomy): Eukaryota > Fungi > Ascomycota > Pichiomycetes > Serinales > Metschnikowiaceae > Metschnikowia > Metschnikowia orientalis. Next base: position 1,115,667 of record NXGZ01000001.1, on the reverse strand, counting down.
TTGCAAACATTACTTTAAGTATGTATTAGGGAATTCCAGGCTTACAGACAGTAGGTAATTTCGCAGTTGCAGCTTAAATAAGCGAAAAGACACCCAAAAGGAAAAAGAAACAGGCCGTCAAAAAACAGCAACCACACCTACCAGAAAAAAAATACTACAGGCAACGAACCCACGCACAAGCAATACGAAACAAGACCCGAAACCCAAAACAAGCCTAGCACCGGCGAAAGACTAAACAAGGCGGCGGGGCGGGCGGGGCGGCCGTGCACCCGTGCACCCGACTTTATAGACCCGTGCACCACGCAAAAGAGCCGTGCACCAGGGCAGCGCGCCCCTACCTGGCAGGAGCACTGCCCAAAGTCCGACGAGCACCAGGATTTTGCAGCACACATGTCCAGCTCCTCATCACAGTAAGTAGGACGGCGGCGGCACGTGCCGCGGGGTCACGTGGACAGCAAGTACTAACGGCAGGTTCCAACAGCTCGAGAAGCTAGGAGAAGGCACGTACGCGACGGTGTACAAGGGCCGTAACCGGGCCACCGGGGCACTAGTAGCATTGAAGGAGATCTCGTTGGACAACGAGGAAGGGGCGCCGTCCACGGCAATCCGGGAAATCTCGATCATGAAGGAACTCGACCACGAGAACATCGTGACGCTCTACGACGTGATCCACACGGAAAACAAGTTGACGTTGGTGTTCGAGTTCATGGACAAAGACTTGAAGAAGTACATGGAGACGCACGGCAACAACGGGGCGCTCGACTTGGCGGTGGTCAAGCTGTTCATGTTCCAGCTCTTGAAGGGAATCATGTTCTGCCACGACAACTACGTGCTACACCGGGACCTCAAGCCGCAGAACCTCTTGATCAACAACAAGGGCGAGTTGAAGATCGGGGACTTTGGGTTGGCGCGGGCGTTTGGCATCCCGTTCAACTCGTTTTCCAACGAGGTGGTGACGTTGTGGTACCGTGCGCCGGACGTGTTGTTGGGGCTGCGGTCGTACACGACGTCGATCGACATCTGGTCGGCGGGGTGCATTTTTGCGGAGATGTGCACGGGCAAGCCGTTGTTTCCCGGGTCGGCCAACGACGACCAGTTGAACAAGATCTTCCGCTTGATGGGCACGCCCAACAACCGCACGTGGCCGGGTGTGGAGAAGTACAGCAACTTCAAGCAGAAGTGGCAGACGTACGTGCCGCAGGACTTGCGGGCGCTCATTCCCAGCTTGGACGCCATGGGCTTGAACTTGCTCAACTCCTTGTTGAAGATGAACCCGGACGACCGTATCACTGCGCGGCAGGCGTTGCAGCACCCGTGGTTTTATGAGGTGGCCAACGGCAGTGCGGGCGGCAATGCCATGATGCACGGGCTTGGCGAGCCTTACGTGGCGCCGGGGGTTCCTGGGGCGGGGCCCCACGGGCATGCCATGCCACATCCGTGATGGCAAGGATCCAGAGATGGCAGGTACTAGAGAAGAAGACGAGTTGAAGATCCTTGAAAAGATGAGAAAATGAGCTGAAGATCCTAGAAGATCAGTTGAAGTGCCTAGAAAAGATCAGTTGAAGATCCTAGAGAAGAGTCGAAGATCCTGGAAAAGACGAGTTGAAGATCCTGGAAAAGACGAGTTGGAATCCTGGAAAAGATGAAATGAAGATGCTAGAAGAAAAGTTGAGTTGAAGAAAAGATGAGTTGAAGAAAAGATGAGTTGAAGATCCTAGAAGATCAGTTGAAGATACGAAAGACACGAGTCAGACCCCATGTCCAGCTTTAAACATGGCCGGAACTCGGTATTTACAGGTAAGACCGAGAACGTCGTTGACTATGTACTGAATAGAAGAAAGAAAGAAGCTAGACAAAGTCTAGCGAGACGGCGCCGCCCAGTGAAAGCACAAGGTCGAGAAGCTCTGGGATCATGATCTCCTTGAGCAAGTCCCAGATGAGGTGGGTGTGGTGGGCCGAGGGCGGAGGCTTTTGGCCGGATGAAGCGTCCAGGCCAAAGTAGGCCGCGAGCGCGGCCTCCACCACCGGATAAAGCCGCTCCACCACCTCCAGCAACGGGTGTCCTGCACGCACCCCGGCAGCCTCCGCTTGCAACCGTTTCTGGCACATGTCAAAGGTCCTCAACACCAGGAGCACGTCGGCCGCGGCCCACCGCACGGGAAGAAACTGGCACACGTCCTGGAACACGTCGGCCGGGAGCGTGTCGTTGCCGGCAAGTGCTGCCGCAAGAAACCCGCACCCGTCGTCCACCACCGACCCGTAGAGCCGCCACACCGCGAGAACAAGCTCCACTTTGGCCAAGGACATGGCCCGGCCGCCGTCCACGTGCTGCGCCACGCTCTGCACCTGCGGCTCGAACTGCTGCAACCCGAGGCTGCGCCGCATCTCCGCCAAACTGGCCTCGGCCTGCTGCACCGCCAGCACGGGGTCGCTTTCCGTGGGACCGGTGGGACCCGGCTCCGACGGCGTGTCGCCACCAATGCCGCCCTGGCCCGGCCCGGCTTCGGCCACCGCCTTCTGCATCACCGCATACCTCCACTGCAAGTACCGCTCCCGGAAGCGCCGCTGCTCCGCTAGCGCCGGGCCGTCGCCCAAGATGTACCCGTAGCGGGCGTGCACGTGGCGAACCCCGCCGGCGTCCATGAACGGAAACGAAAAGAGGCGGCGGTCAAGGCCGTGCGACACCAGGGCCAAGGCCACGGGCAAGTCCACAAGCGCGGCCCAAGCGTCCAGACTGCGCCAGGCCGGCGGGGCGTGGGCGGCCAAGGCCCGGAAGCGGGCGGCCCACGAGGCGCCGTTGCCGGTGCGGTCCAACTCCACAAGAAAGTTTGTCTCGATGACCTGCGCAAGAAGCCAGCGGTTGTGGGTGGGGGACAAGAGCAGGCGGAGGCGGCGGCACGTGAGCTGGAGCACGTTGTGCGGGCCGATGCCGGCGTAGCAGAAGACCCGGGTCACGACCTCGGGCGGGAGGTCCGAGAAGCCGGCGGCCGGGCCGGTCCAGCGGCTCGGGGCCGAGGCGGGCGGCGCCGCGACGCGCTGCACGGGGCGGGCCACTCCGGCATAGCGGGAAAACAGTCCTGCATACGGCACGCCGTCGCCCGCGCGCCGCCGTTTGTTCGGCGGGCCGTGTCCGACCGTGACAAAGCCCATGTGGTTGGTCTGCTGGCCGCTGCGAAGAGCCGCGAAGAGAAGGCCGCGGACCATTATACAGAAACCCGTGCCTCACACGGCTGAGGCATGGAGTAGATGATCAGAAATGGAAAATAAGTCAATAGAAATAGACATTAGATGACGGATTCTGGTGTTCCTATATCTTGAAAGCACGGTTACTTGAAACCTCTTTCGGTTTCCGAACAATTTGAATACTTTTTTAATCTCACGGAATGTTACTACATTACGGAATAATTAGATCACTTCCATTTCTTCCCTACTTATGTGCTAAATCTTAAAATAATATGTTTAGATGAATTATTAAATAATCTTGAACTTAAAGAAGTAAAAGAAGATAAAAAGAAATAAATTAAAGTCATAAGAATTAAAAATAATTAAAAATAATCATAATTGCATCATGTTATCAGTCTGTAATTGTAAGGTAAAGATTATTTGTTAATTAAGCTATACAGAGGGAAAGTTGACCCCGATCTCAAAACCTAGCTCATATATTTGCAACCTGTGATTGTATGGTAGTAATTATTTGTCAATCAAGCAAAACAGACGGAGAGTTGTCCCCGATCTCCAAAAACCTATGGCTCATGTACTATCAACCTGGAATTGTAAGGTAGCATTTTTGATATGTTAGTTGATTCTTTTACTTCCCATTTTTTGCTTACTAACAAATCTCACCAACAAATCTTACTGTCTTTTGTTCCCATCTAATTCCAAGCTTCAGTGGGTTGTCCCTTCCCTTTTTTTTGGCTTACCCACAATTCTCCGTTTTTCTTTTATGGCTCCATTAATTATCTCTCCGTTTTTTATATCAACCTTTTACTTAATATCTCATATTGAGCCGACCCTTTTGCTCTTGATACCAATTTGAAAAGATCTGATTCCACCATAATGTGATCTGATTCCACCATAATGTGATCTGATTCCACCATAGTTTAGTCTAATTTCACGATGATCTGATTTAATTTCACTATAGTTTGATCTGAATTCACCTCAATTTGATCTAATTCCACAATAGTTTGATCTAGATCCACCATGCATTTGGCACTCATTTACATTATAATCTCCATCTCCTTCATTAAATGTCCAGCTCCATACATTTTTTGGTCCACATATCGTCAGTTCTTCCTCTCTATTGTCCAACTTCTTCTATTGTATCATCTGGTGCTCCTAATTATTTATTGCAACTTTTCTTAAATTCTTCATAATTTACGATGGTTCTAATGTATCTATCGTCACCTATTTCATTTTTATTGTATCCTTTACACCTATTTCATTTCTATTATATCTTTCATTACCTATTTCATTTCTATCATATTCTATGTCACCTACTTCATTTTAATATCTTTAATCACCTAATTCATTTCTATTATATTTTTCATTGCTTAATTCATTTCTATTAGATCTTTCATTACTTAATTCATTTCTATTAGATCTTCCATTACCTTCATTTCTATTATATCTTTCATCACCTACTTCATCCCCTAATATTCTTATCAACAAACCAAAGCAGCTGTTCTTTGCAGGTTTCTATAGTATCTGACCAATTACAACTTTCATTTTGTCTTATATTCCTTCTCTTCCTTCTCTGCCCTGGGAATCTGAACAGTCTGTTTCAATAGGATCACCTGTTTTGGGGTTCTTTCCAGGTCTCTTCACCTCCCACAACACAGTACACCTGGCAATCGCCTGGTTGCAATTGCATCCGTCTTGCTACAGAGTGGTCACCTGCACACAGGGCTGCAACCTTTCATATCATGTATTCTTACACAGCTAGAACTTACCAGAAGACTTCTGCTTGAACTGGTCCTCGGTGACACCTGCACCCATGGCTGCAGTGGAGGTCACACCGCCGGAAACCATCTTCAACAAGGAGTCGATGTACTCGGCTCCAGACCACTTCTGGTGCTTGACCACCTCCACGCCTAGGTCAATCTCCGGCTTCTGCACTTGCTGGCCGTAGGCCTTCATGCCAATCTCGGCGTAGTTCTTGGCAAAGGAGTCGACGGCCAATGCGGTCGTGTGCAAGCCGGCCAACGTGATGAACTGCCACACGTAGCCCAACTGGCCAAGACGCTTGATGTAGGTCTCCTGGTCGGAGGCGCTCATGGCCGAGTTCCAGTTGAACGAGGGCGACAAGTTGTATGCCAACCACTGGTCTGGGTACTTGCCCTTGACACCGTCGGCAAACTCCTTGGCCTGGGCGTAGTCCGGCAAGGCCGACTCCATCCAAATCAAGTCCGCGTAGGGCGCGTAAGCACGGCCCCTCATCACGGCACACTGCGTGCCGCCAATGTAGCGGTAGTAGCCCTCCCGGGTTCTGGAGGCGTCCCAGTTGAAGTAGATGTCCTTGCCCAAGATGTCACGTGCAAGCTTGCGGGCCTCCTTGTTGGAGGTCTCGGTCAAGGGGCCGACCTTGTCGGTGAAGCGGGCAATGGCCTGGTCCTTGTTGGAGATGGAGGAGGCCTTGATGGCGTCCACCACGGCCTCCAGGAACAACTTGACGCCGGCCTTCTTGTTCCAGTCGGTCTCGATGTTGGCCAAGCTGTCGCCGCTCATGCCGGCGGCCTCGGCCTCGGCCATCAAGGAGGCCAAGTCGGGCGAGTCGGGGTTGGTGGCGCCGGCCACGAAGTAGTGGTCTCTGTGGTCGATGGTGGAGGTGATCAACGTGGCGGCCTCGGAGTCGGTTCTGGCCACGGCCAACAAGTTGGAGCCGCAGATGTCGGCGGACGCCCGGATGGCCACCAAGCGGTTGATGTGCTCCTGCACTGGCACCAACACCTTGCCGCCCATGTGGCCGCACTTCTTGGTGCCGGGGGCCTGGTCCTCGATGTGGATGCCGGCGGCGCCGCGCTCAATAAATAACTTGGTCAACTTGATGATGGCCGTCAAGCCGCCGTGGCCGGTGTCGGCGTCGGCGATGATGGGGCGCAAGTAGTCGATGTAGGGCGTCTTTTCTCTCTCCTCGCGGGTCATTTGCAACCGCTCGGCTCTCTGCTTGCGGTCGTGGAAAAGCTGCGCAAACCACAAGTGCTCCACCTTGTTGGGCACGGTGTCGTAGGGGTAGTCGGCGAGGTCCGGCGAGGGCTCGTTGGACGTCGAGGCCGTCGACGAACACTGCCATCCGGACACGTAGATGGAGTCCACGTACTTGGCCATTTGCGACACCTGCACAGGGTCCAATGCTCCGAACGTGAACGACGCCGTCTTGTTTTTGTCGTGCTCCTGGATGAGCGCGTACATTTTGTCCGACTGCTGCGACGAGGGGTACGAGATCTTGAGCGTGCCACGCTTGGCTGCAATCTCCTCGGGGGTGTAGATTCTCTTGGTCTTTTTCCAGCGGGGCTCGGCCCACCACTGTTTGAGTTCGGCCACTTGGTCCTTGAAGAACTTGTCTTCGTCGTCGGCGTTGATTTTTGTGTAGGGCATGATGGAAGCTAGAGGGGTAGCAAAGCGATGGAAAAAAAGGACGATGGGTGGGAAACTGCCGCCTCTTTATAATCCGCGTGGTGCTGCGTTACCCCAGACTTTGTGTCGCGCGACTCCGCTTGCCCGCGCGGTGCCTCGGATATCCGGGGGCGCCGCTGCCTGCAGGACACGCTCTTCGGGGCCGCTGTTTTTTGCTGGTTTGCGCCGGGAACCTGCACTTTTGGCGGTTTTGCGAGGGGCGGGCGCCCGGGGCCTTAGCGGCTTCTGCCGACCCTGCAAATAGGCCGTGCTGCGGGGTGCCGGTGCTTTCACGGCTCGGCTTTTAGCCCATTGTCGCATTATCACGTTCAGAGCCTGCATACAGCGCGCGCCTGTGCCCCGGATTGGGGCCGGCGTCGGGGCCGGTGCTTCCGCTGGACCGAGGTGCCTCTGTTCGGAGGGTCGGACTTTTGCATGCACCGCGGCGGCCCGCCGGATCAAACGCACGTGACCCGAGGAAGGACCGCGTCACGTGCCGCTGTCTTTGAAGAGTCACAACGCTTGCGTAGTATGCACTGCTGCTTTGTTACGGACACCGTGTCTCACTTACAGTCTCTCTCACGTGCCCCACCATCTCATCCGGTCTCGTCACGTGCCTTGCCATACAGGTGTCTGTCACGTGCTGAAGGCTTTATGCTGCCCTGACCACCTACCAAGCTGGAGCCATTCGGTGACGACAACACCCGTACACCATCAAACCGACCAAACGATACTGCATCCAACCAGCCGTTGCCGCGTCGCAACCTAGACTATCCGGCACACAAGTGCCCTCCACTAAGAACACCAACACCAACTTTGTTAAGAGCCACCGGCTGCAATTCCACAACAAACGCCCACCGCTCCAATAGTGATACTGCATCCTGTCAACACTCATGGAAATCCGGGAAATTTCAAAGTGTCTGCTAGCGTCCTCAGTACATTCACGTCCGATACCTGTCCATAGCAAGTGTACAAACCTGAAGCCAAGCTACAAAACCTCTGCCTTCTATCGAGATTGACGGTGGGAGAGGCGCCAGTGGACTCTTAAAAAGTTTGAATTCCGATAGAGGGAAAGAAAAGCGAGGTTACGAACGGTCTTGTGGACTGAAACAGACTCAAACAGATTGAAACGAGGTTGAAACGAGGTTGAAACGAGGTTGAAACGAGACTGAAACGAGACTGAAACGAGGTTGAAACAGATACAAACAGACTCATACAGACTGAAACAGACTGAACAGACTGAAACGAGACTGAAACAGACTCAAACAGACTGAAACAGACTGAACAGACTGAAACAGACTGAAACAGACTGAACAGACTGAAACGAGATTGAAACGAGACTGAAACAGACTGGAACAGACTAAATCGAGATTGAAAGATTGAAACGAGACTGAAACGAGATTGAAACGAGATTGAAACGAGATTGAAACACGATTGAAACGAGCCTGAAACGAGACTAAACCACAAACCATCTCAACCATCACAGACAACCCAAAAAACCCAAAAGGCATGCTCGAGGATCTCAGACCGGACTATACCGCTATCCTTGGCTTCCTTCCCGACCTGAAGGCCGCAACCAATGCCGCCATCTCGTTGGCTCCTCTCTACACTTACGGAAGTGCCAGCTACAGTATCTACCGAAAAAAGTCATCGGTCGGATTCTCCATTGACATCTGTGCCACCATGCTCATGGCTTCTGTGCTCAAAATCTTTTTCTACTTCATCGCGCCCTACGAGACCTCCTTGCTCAACCAAGCAGTGGTGATGGTGGCCATCCAGTGTGTTTTGCTAAAAGTAGCCTTGCGGTTCCGCCCGGCCTCCTATAATCCGGAAGCCTTGCTGCCGCTTCCGGCATACTCGCTGCTTGTCGCCGACGGCCCGAAACTCCTGCTCCTGCTGGCGCTGATAGATGCCCCAGGCCTCTACTCCGCTGCGTTTGCCACCGCCGCCGCCCACCTCCGGGCATTGCTCTTATACGCCGTCCACCCCTTCGACGTGCACTACCGCCGCCCGTGGCTTTTCTGGCAGTGGATCGACGAGAGGAGATACTGGCGCTTCCTCCAGTACTTCGTGGTCACGTGCGCACTTATCACCGTGGTCCTGGCCCGCTTTCCCGGATTGGCCTCGGTGCTAGGCTCGGCTGGCTTGTTTATAGAGGCCCTCCTACCATTGCCCCAGATCCTCTTGTTGCTGCGTTTGGCCACCGTCCGCAACTTCAAGGCTATTCTCTTGGTGTCCTGGCTTGCTGGCGACTGCACAAAGTTGCTCTATTTGTTCTACGGCACCTCCGACGTGTCAGCCATTTTCATCCTTGCCGCCTTGTTTCAAACGGCGCTTGACTTGGTTGTCTTGGGCCAGTACATCCATTATGCTTTGGCTGATTCTTCGCTGGCGGCTCGCCGGCTTCCGTTCTTCCATACTCCTTCCCGTTCTGCATCTTACCCCTTGGCCGACTTAACTTAGTGTTGCCCCACATCTCCTTTTATTGCTGGCCGCCTGGATGGCTGCTGCTCCGGCATTTATCACTTGTATATACTCATAGCATCTTCATTCACGTGCGCAGCCACCCGCATCCGTACCTTTCTACTTTCGCCGCCACGAAACCCACGTTTGGACGGGTTTTTCTTTTTCGATGGCTGTTGTTAGCCGCTTTACTTGTGATGTTTGCATTTCACTCATTCTTGTTTATATATTTCTCTTGTTTCTTAAACTATGTACAGACGCGAAAATTAAAGACTGAAACTGTAGAGACACCCACCGCCAAAACCTAAACCGAAACATACTCCACATTGTGCTTGGCCTCATTGATCAAGTCCAATGCCTCTTGGCCACCCAAACCATGCTTGACTTTGATGTGGCGTGAGAGAGCATCTCCTCTGGAAAATGTTTTTTGCTTTCCATTGCCATGCCCTCCGTTCGTGCGACCCTCACAAATCACACACCTGAATATCTTCTTTTTCAGGGCATGTATGGTTTCTTGATGACGGATCAAGTCGTATGGTCGGCTGAACTGTTTATTACAGGGCTTTCCGGTCATTGGGTTGATGGCATCGCATTGATGGTTCGGATTCATCGCAGAAATTTCCAGTGCGGTCTGATGATGCTCCTCATTGCCCTGCAAAACCTCAGGGTATTCGATGTTTGGCATGTCATTAAGATCATCGTAATCTTTGGGCTGAACATCCAGCAACTCACTGCTGCCATTGTCTTGGAAAAACAAGTTGTCCTCTGAGGGTGCAGCTATGTCAAAGTTTTCTAGATGCATGTCTATGCTGTCAACAGAATTCACCTTATTGAGCTCTAGGCTGTGAGGGTCGAGTGCCTCGTTGGACATTATCTTCATGAATCTACCGTTATCGGGTGACACGTTGGTGGAGATGTCGGTGTAGTCAAAGCCAGTATCATAAAGGTCGTCGTCGTCCTGGAAGTAGTTGTCGTCGTCCGAGTCTTCACTGAGAATCTCTGCATCTTCAGCAAATTCATCGGGCATAATGTAGTCAGCCTCGAAGCCGGGCACACGGATGTTTTCCGTGGGCTGCGCGATGTTAAGGTCATTGCTTGGAACGAAGAGCGAATCGTCCATCGCGTCTTCGGTGTTGAAGTAGTTTTTGCCATTCAACAATTGAGATGGCTGGATGTCGGTATTGAACAAATAATAATCGTCGTTATTGTTGGGCTTGACATCGTGGTTCTCGCGGATTGTGGTTATTCTGCCTCTTCTGTAAGGAGCGGCCGAGTGAGGCTCGACGGCATCAGGCACGGGGCATGATTGCTGGAGGTTTTGGTATAAGTCGGGAGATGCATATGTGGTGAAGGGGTTTGGCCGCTGCGAGTTGGAGTCGACGTTGAACGTGCCGTATGAGTCGAAGTTGGCCGGGGCTTGGATTTGATTGATGGCGTTGTTGGAGTTGTTCACCATGTTGTAGTGCTCCATGAACGAATCAGGAATGTTGAGCAAGTTGGGCAAAGTCGCATTGGTTGCTCCCTGGACCATGGACGGATTGCTGTTGACGGCCGATGGCGCCATATATAGGTCTTCGTCCATGAAGTCGTTGAATGTGGTTTTCCGTGGGTATACGGCAAAAGAAGTCATGTCCTCCTGTTCTTGCGGTGGGGATGGTGTCAATGTCGAGGTTGCAGGAGAGCAAGCAGAAGAAGACGGGCACTTGCGGTCTAGAGTGGGCACAAACGAGCCAGGCACTGATTCGGTGCTGAGCTTCTCAAGAGAGTCCACGGGTACCAGACTGGGTGGCAAAAGGGTTGGCACCAGACGCAGTCGAAACGGAGTCGGGTGGGAGGGCTAAGAGCGGCTTGCAGAGAAAGCGGCTGTCAAGAATCTGCAAAGGTAGGGTCTGGTTGCAGAAGTCAAAAAATTGCAAGGAAAAGAGAAAATATGGACGGTGGCGACTGTGAGGTATTTGGTGGCAATATATAAACTGCGCATTCGCGGAGATTACTAATTCTTTTTGGGAGCCGCATGAGGGCAGTGCGTACTGCCGGATCTGGAACAGCTTGTTTAGAATGCACTGTAAGCAAGGCTAGATCGGTCCTATGCAAGACGGGCCGCCGCAGCACGAGGGCAGGGAGGATATACGGCGATACGAAACACGCCTGAAACAATCGCAGCCGGGAGTGTCTGGGTTGCTTTGTCCGGAGATCCGTCTGGATCGGGTCCTGCAGGAGGCAGCGGGCCATTGCTTGTTGGTAGGGCGGGTACGGGGCGGGCCGGGCTTGTACACAGGCATGGAACACTGCCGACGGCGGCCGGGAGGCTGCCGAGGCGCCGCCTTCTCTGAAACACGACTGAAACCCGTGGGCGGGTCCCGACCCTGATGGCCCCAAAGGTGCGCAGAGTGCGGTTGTTCCAGGATGTTCCAAAATAGTGCACGGCGCTGCATAAGCCACAGCAGTGCGCGATGTTTGGGGCTGCTACCTGCACACCGCGACATCCGAAACGGGCCTGGCACCATTCATCGCAGAGGGTTTGTTTCGGTGGTGTTTCACAATCTGTCCCCGCTTGCGCTTGCAACTGTGGTGCTAAGCCCCTGATGTTTGGGGCTGCTATAAAAGGACGCGCCCGCCCACGGTATTCTCTTCTCTTATTTATTGCTGGGACGCATCTGGCCCGACTCTTGGCTGTCACAGCAAGAGGCCTGCGAAAAAGAAATCGTGCAGATGTAGCGACGGCAGCAACACCAGGACGAGTTCTTTGTCGAAGCTGGCGGGAGTCGGCAGCTTCGGGGGCGGCAGAGACGTGCTGGGACTCCGCGGGACCAATTACGGGTCCCTGGGACCTGAAGCGGTCGGTCCGGGCTTCGTGGGTCGAAAGGGCCTTCGTCTATGCATGCGTGGCTTTTGTTGCCAGACATCGCTGCGTCATCGGGCTGACGGTTAGAGGCCTCGACCGCCCCGCGCCCAGAGCGCCTCCGCGGAGCTTTTTCTCGGAAATTTCATTTTTCGGAACCTTTTCTCGGAGATTTCCTTTTTCGGAGCCTTTTCTCGGAGATTTCTTTTTTCGGGACTTTGATCCTTTCAGCTCTCTATACGGAGATACGAGCAGCAGCTGCAAGCAGACACAACGCCAAGCCCCTTGCGACCGTGCTCTCCGCAAGCGGGCTGTGCTCAGGTGCAAAATGTGCCGGTCGGGTTGCACGTGCCTTGGCTTCGGGTTGCTTTGCTGCAGCGGCGGTCCCAATCCAGTTCCGCTTGTTTGCCGCGGATTGAATGTTGGGTTCGATGTCGCAGCGTGGCCGCAAATGACCCGTGCGTCTTACATTCCGATAAGCCGAGTTGGCCAAAGATCGAGGTTTTATTCTGCCGTCTATCAGGGAGCGGCCCGAAGATCGAAATATATACAGGGAAAGTGGCCTCCACTACTGACTGACATGTGGCTGACATGTGGCCCGAGAATCACGTGTGGCCCTCCATCTCCACCTTCTGAATCCCCTTCTTGGCCAACTCCTCATCTAGCCAGTAGTAGTCTCCCACTAGACTGCCGGCATCATCAAGCTCGAACACCAACGGCACTCCCGTGGGCGCGTTGATTTTACTGATGTCCTTGTCGCTCACGCCCGCAAAGTGCTTGATAAGGCTGCGGACAATCAGGCCATGTGTCACGATCAACACCGTCTCATTGTTGGCCAAGATGCGGCCGCCCACGACCTCGGCCTCAATAAACGGGATAAGGCGGTCCATGGTCATCTTGAGAGACTCGCCGGCGGGCAATTGCTGGGTGGCTTTGATCTTGTCGTATCTCTCGTCGATCGAGGTGTCGTGCGTTGCTGGCGGCGGAACCGCATTGAAGTCTCGTCGGATGTATTGGTACTTTTCCTTGCCATATTCCACAAACACCTCATTCTTGTTGCGGCCCTGCAACGCTCCATAGTGCCTTTCGTTGAGCCGCCAGCTCTTGACATGCTCTAGCCAGAGCCGGTGGATGGTTTCGAGAATGATGTACCCGGATTTGATCGACCGCTGGAGCAACGACGTGTACATGACCGTGGGCTTGATGTTGTACTTCTTTAGAAGTTCGCCCGCGTGCTGTGCCTCGGCCTCCCCCTTGTCGGAGAGCGGGATGTCTATCCAGCCACAGAACTTATTCTCGTGGTTCCATTGGGACTCTCCGTGACGAAGAACGATGAGCTTATGTGGCATTCGAGGTCTGCTAGCGGAGAATGCGGGTGTGATTGCTGTGGGCCCTGCTGATGTGGGTCCAGGGACGAGTCTGTACCGAGAGGGCCGCGCACGTGACCAGACCATCACACCACTTCTTGTGCGATGCTGGCGCCGGCGTGGGCGAAGCTGCCCGGCAGAGTCTTACGGGTGTCGGCCGTGTCTCGACCGTATTCCCCCCGGGCCACCGTGCACACGCCATGGCCTGGCTTGGGAGGGCGGTCACGTGCCGCGAGGGGGCGGCGGAGCAAGGCTTTGACTTCGAGTGGAGGCGATGCCCCGCGGCGTGCAGGCCCGAGAGCTCAGCCGGCTTCCAGGCCGGTGATTGGGCAAAAACCCGAGGTTTCAAAGGGATCTTGGGCCCAAATGAACGGAGCGGCCGGGGAGAAAGATAGCCTGCACACAGGACGTTATCGGCGATGGTGCGTGCCATGGCAGCCGCCGCACTTTTGAGCATCCAGCCGGCCTCGAAACCGGGGCCTGAGGGGCGCTTCAGCCTTGGTTCGGGACCATGGCGAGTGCATCTGGGTCTAGAAAGCGGTGCAATCTGCAGGAGGGCAAAGACAACGGCGGAAGCCTTGCGAAGCAGACAGGCCCAGAGGGGCCGAGTGCAGTCCAAGGCATTTTTGACAGGGGCCGAGATGGTTGGGCCAAGGCGTGGCGGGCACGGGGCCCAAGGCTTCCCACGGGGACTAGTTCACGTGTCACGCCCCAGGAACATGAAACTGCAGCGCCAGGCGAAAGAACCGAAGCGCCAAACAAAGGGTGTTTTCTGCAGGACCAATGCAACATGGACGGCGGCTCGGGCGCATTGCAAAATGCAACATGGCATGCCCCAAAACAACATAAGATGGATAGGGCGGCACCCGATGCCGCCGGAAGAAGGATTTTCAGAATATCCACAGCACCTCTTCAAGACCCGCCACGCCATCGCCACCAGCGCAGCAAAAAGCCAAGTTCTCGACCTCACACGTGAACCCGCCGTTTCCACCTCCAAACCGCCCGCCGCAGCCACAGCGTCCCCCGCAACCCCCGCCATGAGCACCAGTACCCTCCGGATAAACACAAAGGTGCGCCTTCCGGTGACGGTCATCCACAGCCCCGACATGCCAGCACCTTCGAAAATCAGCGAGAGGCCCTTCACATGGAACGAGATCCAGCAGGTGATTGCAAACAACGACCTCGAGGCGTTTGCACGGTCCGCGCCGCTCACGGACAAGTACCTTGCGTTCAAGCGGCAGTTGCGGCAACAAAAGACCACGGTGTTCCAGCACTTGGTGACGCAGTCGCTCGGATGGGCGCTGGAGGCCGACGTGGCCGGACTCAAGGACACCGAGGTGCGGATCCCCAGCTCGGGCCACGGGCTTCTCCAGGACGAGAGCGACTTGAAGGTGATCCTCAACGACTTCCCCTACTACTTTGAGAAGGACGTGACGCATCTTTGTCTTTGGAGCAAGGTGCCGATCCAGCTGGACAAGAACAGCGCCATTGGCGACATTTCGCCCGAGACACGGGCGCTCATCGAGCAGTATATTTGCCGCCGGTTCGTGGAAGGCTTGGGCATTCCCCGGGAGAACTTGCTCTGGTTCCGCAACTGGGAGGCCTTGCAGAGCGTGAGGGAGATCAGCCACATCCACGTGTTGATCAAGGGCATGACGAAGGAGCAGCTTGAGCAGGCATTGGGCTAGCAGCGCCGTGCCAGAGAGAAAAGTGAATACGTGATACCCAAGGATGCCAATGCGAGGTCATGAGCTCTTGTGAGTATGATGGAGCTTGTGAGTATGATAGAGCTTGTGAGTATGATAGAGATCATGCTGGTTCATATGATGTAACTCATGTGAGCTTGTATGATAAAACCCATCTGAGCCAATATGAAAAAGCTAGTGAGCTTATATGGTAGAGCATGTGAGATTTTCAATCTGAAAGATGTAGGGACTCACGAGTATAGTAGGAGAAGCTAATAATGCATGGATTTCGCAAGGAATGGGAGTTCTTTTTCGACCCGATTCAGAGTCAGGCTTCGAGAGATGTTTTACTCATTATTTGAATCTAGACCCTACACTAACCCTGTTCTGTCATTCAGTATTAAGGCAACCGTGTCCAAACAGTTGGTTTTAAGGGAGTTTCACGTTAGCTCTTTCCAGACTTAATCCACTTGTTTCACCTGGTCTAGTTTCAGAGCCGTTTCACTTGTTTCAGAGCCGTTTCACTTTTTTCAGAGCCGTTTCAGACCCAGTTAGTATCAGACCCGTATCGCATCATCCCACTCAGACCCATCTCACTTATCAGCACAGACTACAGTCATACCTTATCCATTAACGTAAATTATAATATACAAACCCAAAGAAGTACCAGCTTAACCTCCAAAACCGTACAAGGTTCTACCTTGTCTCTTCAAAGCATAGACAACATCAAGAGAAGTGACAGTCTTTCTCTTGGCGTGCTCAGTGTAGGTGACGGCGTCTCTGATGACGTTTTCCAAAAACGACTTCAACACACCTCTGACTTCCTCGTAAATCAAGGCGGAAATACGCTTGACACCTCCTCTTCTGGCCAATCTTCTGATGGCGGGCTTTGTGATACCTTGGATGTTGTCTCTCAAGATTTTTCTGTGACGCTTAGCGCCACCCTTTCCAAGACCTTTTCCTCCTTTTCCTCTACCGGACATGTTGATTGATTTGTTGTTTGTTGATGGGAAGAAAAAATCCTCCAGGGGGTGCGGGCGGGATTTTATATATGGGCTGCGCGCCGGGGGGTTGCCGGGGGGTCGGGCCTGGCCAGTGACTGGTTTTACTCGCAGCAGTGGGTGGCTCCTGCAGGCGTGCTCCTCCCCGGCCCTGGCGTACCTGCCTTTTCTTTTCGCAGCACCCCACGCTCGCCCCGGTGCACACCGGTTTCCTATGGCGGCGCGAAAAGCCGTTAACTATGGGCATTTTGGCCAAAGTGCGACTTTTGCGCGAGAGCGCGGCGTCTTTGGACGCGGGAAGTGCGCTGGTGCGCGTGCTGGAATATTTGCGTAGGGTGCGTAACTGGCAGCACTCCACGGGGTGGTGTTTCAGGCTGCGCGCGGGCACCGCGGGGGCGCGGGTGTCTGCAGGCGTGCACGTGCCGCCCCGGCGCGCGTCCTGGTATATATAAACACAAGGCGCCCTGTTTTTGAGAGGCCAGCAAACATGGCTAGAACCAAGCAAACCGCAAGAAAGTCCACCGGTGGTAAGGCACCAAGAAAGCAGTTGGCCTCCAAGGCCGCCAGAAAGTCTGCACCATCCACCGGAGGTGTCAAGAAGCCCCACAGATATAAGCCAGGTACCGTTGCCTTGAGAGAAATCAGAAGATTCCAGAAGTCCACTGAGCTTTTGATCAGAAAGTTGCCATTCCAGAGATTGGTCAGAGAAATTGCCCAAGACTTCAAGACCGACTTGAGATTCCAGTCCTCTGCCATTGGTGCTTTGCAGGAATCCGTCGAGGCCTACTTGGTGTCTTTGTTTGAGGACACCAACTTGTGTGCCATCCACGCCAAGAGAGTTACCATCCAGAAGAAGGACATTCAATTGGCCAGAAGATTGAGAGGCGAGAGATCGTAAGTGTCCTGGTGCTGCTTCACTTCTCTGCTTGTATTATTTCATATGTATATTAGAATTTGATATTATCGAAACTATCGAAACAAGGTGTAGACCGCCATTTTATGGGATGTCTTAACTTTTAGATTTACCCTATTTCAAATTTATGAAGTAATCTACAATTCACTTGACATTCATTCTTATAAAGAATTCATACAATACAGAAGATGTATTTAATTCCATATCATTCAGACTCTGATATTTTTTATTTCCAACATTTATTTATAATTATTGGAATTACCTAACATTTATTTATAATTATTGGAATTACTTAACATTTATAATTATTGGAATTACTTAACATTTATAATTATTGGAATCACTTAACATTTATTTATAATTATTGGAATTACTTAACATTTATAATTATTGGAATTACTCAACATTTATTTATAAGTATTGGAATAACTTAACGTTTATTTATAATTATTGGAATTACTTAACATTTATTCATGAATTACTCAACAGTTATTTGTAAATATTCTGGAATTCACTTTACATTTATTTAGAATGTTAAGGTGCATTCAATATTGCTTTCTTAGTACATCTAATTATTCCTTTCCGTACTTAACTTCTATCCCTTAATATCCTAAATATCTTTAGTACTCTTAATACTTTTAATACACCTAATTCTCTTGATATATTTGATATTTGTGGTACTTTCAGTATTCACTTAGAAGTCATTCAAGATCACTTCCCCTTTATATCCTTTTGATTCATTCATTACTCTTTGTCTTCATTCAATAACCTAAATACCAGGGATTTCTTCCGACCACTCAAAAAGCCACTCACTAGAATTCTACGAACATTTTTCAAATTATTCCACATTCGTATGTAACCATTCAAATCCTTACGATTTCGAAACACGATTATGATTATTCATTCAAATCCCTTCAATGTCATTCTAAGAAACCTTTTTAGACAATTTATGACTCCTCTTGAAGCCATACTTCTACAAAAGCCTTTCGTTTAAAGTGACCTCAGCATTTGCTTCATCGGATTCTGAAGACCGTTTGTTCATTCGAAACCAGGGAAAGTTCCACTCATTTCACCCTGTCGCCATCTTTGCCAAGATTACCATTTTCAGGCCAGATTTCCTGAAATACACAGTCAATAATTTTGTTTTTACTTTTCCATCATTCTTGAGTTTCGCTGTTGCAATTATCCTCCAAACGTTCTTTTTCTAGTGCAAATCATTTCAAACAAAGTCTAACATAATACAACTTAATCCTTCCAAATGAGATTCAAAAGCATTCTAAAATTTCAAAGACCGCTCTTGCAACCTTCTCAAATAGGACCCTAAAGCAGCATTCTAATGAGTTTGGCTCAAATCTCCAAATTCATATACAATTATTAGCTTTAAATAATAGAACATCATCATGTGTGGGAGAATCGAGGTCTTTAGAATTATTATGTTGCAACCGATTTCTCTTTTACAATTCATTATTTCTCTTTTACAATTCATTATTTCTCTTTTACAATTCATTATTTCTCTTTTACAATTCATTATTTCTTTGATTAAAATCATCTACACTAGTATTTCTATTATTTCATGGGTAAATGAAGCTTGCATTTTATTTAGTCCATGATAATTTGATAATTCTATACTTCTATTAAACTTTATTACTTTTGTTTTATCATAAACCATTTCAACTATTATTAACTACTTTTGAATACCAATCAACAATCCAGATACTTATTCTTGACTATTCATTCGCCTCAAGTTTCATTTATTTACCATTCTTTAGATTCACTTCCCTTTTCTTACCCTATTTTTCCAATATCGTGTTTCCCATAAATAACATTTAAAACCTCTGATTCCCACTAAAATCCAACTTTTGAATACATCTCTCGAACCAATTATTCTAAAACTATTGCCCATCAAAGGACACTAATTTTGGATGCCATAACAGTAATTTACATTTAAAACCCTTCTTTTGAAAAGGCCATCAATCCATTTTTCTAGAAAGCTCATTCCCTATTTTTTTTAAATATCCACTCCTGACCTCCTTCTCTATAATCAGTCCTTGAATTATCTTTTATTGAAAGCCAAGAGAAGCATTTTGAAGCAGTCATTACAAAATTCTATCTTTGCGTTCGATCACTAAACTATTTGAAGATAGAAATTTCGATACTATGAAAACACTTTCAATACTACTTGAAGGATTAGTTTCAAATTCCATTGCCATTCTGCTACCATTGAATAAGACTTCGGGAAACCACTTTAAAGAGACTATTAACTAAGCATTGAATTTGACTTGAATATTGCTTTGAAATAAATACTAAATTTGACCAACTCTAATTGCCATTTGACACCAACTCGACCACTAAACTGACCTTGTACTATTCTGGAATGACAACTCTGAAAATCATAAAATACCAACTTTAATTACAATTATATTCCAACTTTGAATCTAATAAAAACCAACTTTGATACCATCCAAAACCATCAAATACCGTTAAATCATTAAATATCATCAAATATCATTAAAAACCATTAAACCATTAAACCATTAAACCATTAAACCATTAAACCATTAAACCATTAAACCATTAAACCATTAAACCATTAAACCATTAAACCATTAAACCATTAAACCATTAAACCAATAAATACCAATAAACCATTAAACCATTAAACCATTAAACCAATAAATACCAATAAATACCATTCAATCCCATTAAATACCATTCAATACCATGAAATACCATTAAATACCAATAAATACCAATAAATACCATTGAATACCATTAAACCAATAAATATCATTAAACCAGTAAATACCAATCAATACCACTAAATACCATTCAATACCAATCAATACCAATCAATACCATTAAATACCATTAATCCATCAAATACCATTAATCCATCAAATACCATTCAATACCATGAAATACCATTAAATACTATTAAATACCATTAAACCAATTAATACCATTAAACAAATAAATACCATTAAATACCATTAAATACCATTAAATACCATTAATCCATCAAATACATTTAAATATAATTAAACTAACTTTAAATATCCGATTCCCAATATTTCATGCCAAAAACGCCGTTTTGAAAGCTGCAATCACCCAAATTCCTCACATGAGTTTCAAACCGCTTCCCACCAGTTTCAGCCTAACGGTCTTGATAAATTGGATATGGCTTGAGTCAAGTTATCCTTTAAGTCCACATTTACCCCATTTTTAGGCCAAAAGTCACCATTTCACTGCTTTAAGACCAATAAAACTGAACTCTACTTTCTGAAAAACACACCTAAACACTACTTTAAGACCACACCTTAACACTACTTCAAGTCCAAAAAACCATTGAAACACTCTTTATGTCCATCTACATTAAAACACCACTTCACTTGAAAAAAGAGCTTTAGAAGTCTAAAATATACCATTTAAACACTACTTTGGGTCTGAAAATCATTTAAACACTACTTTGGGTCTGAAAACTATCATTTAAACAATACTTTGAGGCAAATAACCACCATTTAACCACAACTTCAAGCAATACCATTCCAGCTTTTATTAGTCAAACTATGCTAACTTCCCACTGCTTGCCTATTCTCAAATGTAATTTGTGCCATTTGTTTTGTCTTTTTGAATAGTATTTATTTTGATACCATTCTCAATATTTCTCAATATTGTCAGTGATTTCTGGTTTGCAACATGAGTATCCTGAATTAAAGTCTGAATAATCAATATCAATATCAATATCAATCAATATCAATATCAATATCAATATCAATATCAATATCAATATCAATATCAATATCAATATCAATATCAATATCAATATCAATATCAATATCAATATCAATATCAATATCAATATCAATATCAATATCAATATCAATATCAATATCAATATCGATATCAGTATCAGTATCAGTATCAATATCAATATCAATATCAATACCATCACCATAACTACACTATCCTATCGTCATGCTCATACCATCCAACCCAATGCTTCCAGTAACATCTACGCAAATCCAACCTCTATCCATTCATTCAGCCTTCTCTAGAATCATCAAGTCACTGCACCCAAGCCGCAGCTAAAACGGGTACACGCTGGGCTCGGAGCCCGCCACATAGCCCTTCTCCTCCTGGTCCTCGGCCGCCCGCTTCAAGTACGGCAAAAGCGCATCCTTGAACTTCTCGTAGCCGCGGTACTCGCGCACATCGTCGGTCCAGCTCTCCACGGCATTAAGCAAGCGCCGCGGGATGTAGGGCTCGCTGCAAATCTCTGTGATGGGCGCAAAGTACGTCCGGATGGTGAACACCACGGCGCCCGTCTTGGGCAAGCGCCGCAAGCTCTGGCGCTCGCTGCGGAAGTACAACTGCTGGTGCTGCGCCGCCGGGTTGGCCGTGTACCAGCCCACCTTCTCGGCCTCCTCCGCGCCAATGGAAGACGACCAGCCCAAGCAGTCGTCCGTCTGGATGAAGTAGTTGTTGCGGACCACGGGCTTGTCGCACGTCAAGCGCGTGAAGAACTTGGCCATGCCCGAGCGCAACTTCTCGTGGTACTTGGGCACGTCGCCGCTCTCGTGGATCTGGTCGAGCGACATGTTGAACTTGTCCTTGAACCGCCAGAACCCGGGCAAGATGATAGCCCCGGCCTTGAGGTAGTACTGCCCGTCGGCGCCCTCCACCATGATGGCAAGGTCGTCCTGCACCATCTTGGCCGCCATCAACATCGGGTCCTCCGTCACCTCCTCGGGCCGGCACTGCCGGAACACAAACCGCTCGCCCGTGAGCAAGTTCTCCAACCCCGTGTCGAGCTGCCGGAAGAGCGACGGGTACCGGTTGGGCAAGTACGCCCAGAACTCGTCAAGGAGCTCGAACGCCGCGGCCCGCGCCTCGTCCGTCGTGCCGTAGTAGTCTGTGCCCTTGGCCGCCACCCGCTGCACCTTCTGCGTGTGGAACTTCATCCACTCGTTGTCCAACTCGATCCACGAGTCCCACTCCATGTTGCGGATGCCCATTGTGATGTTGTACCGGTCCTTGAACGCCCGGTAGGGGAGCGGTTTTGTTTTGTTGACGTCCCAGTTGGGGAACGCCGGCGGCACGGGCGTCTTGTAGTCCTCCGGCGTCCACGTGCCCATCTTGCGGTTTTTGTTGGCGGATGCGGCTGGTTTTGCAGCCACGGCGGCCGGCCGCCGGGTTTGGCGCGTGTACGCCACCACGAGCGCCACCGCCACGGCCAAGTACGCGTAGTGCTTGGCTTCGAGCTGCTGAAAAACACCCATTGTGCTGGTCCCTGGGCCCGAGCCGAAGACGGAGGCGGCAGTCGGCTGCTTTTTATGGTGCCCGCGACGGGCCGTATGTTATCAGCGCGCAAGCGAGTGCCGCGTTAGGCAAGGAAGTCCCGCAGCGCGCGCGGAAGCGCACCCCCCGAAACGGGCAAAACACACGGCGGGGCCCACAGGCCCTAGGCCGGGGGGAGAAACGCGCCGAAAAGGGCGGTCTGGAGCACGTTCCAGCCGACAAAGTAGGCGACCGCCGCGGCGGCGGCCCGCCGGTGGCCCGCGTGCTGCTGCGTGACGAGGCCGGCCACAAACCAGTACACCACGGGCAAGAACGTGTGCACGCGCGTGATGATCTGCACGTGCCACATGAGGCCCTGGAGCACGAGGTACGCGCAGTTCACCGCCAAGAGCGGCACCACGCGGGCCACCGGGTACACGTGCGCAAAGAACCGCACGCTGAGCGCCAGCATGAGCGCCACCGGCGCTGCCAACACGAAGTTGGGCACGTTGCCTGCAGTCCAGTACCGCAAGAAGCCGTTGTTCCAGTAGTGCGCCTGCGCATAGGCGTAGAGCAGAGGCACCCGCGCCGCGCACCACTCACCGCGGGTCGTGCCGTGGCAAACGGCCCACCAGCTGTGGACCTGGGCGCCCACAAAGGCCGCCCCAAGGAGCAGCCCGGCGGCAAGCGCGTGGAGCCGAAGCCGCCCGTGCATAAGGAGGTCGTGCACGTACACAAGCCCGAGCAAGAGGCAGTTTGCCCGGAGGCCAAACGCCACGGCCGCGAGCGCGCCGCTGCCCACATAGAGCGCCGCACGCGCTGCGGCGGAGCTGCGGTCACGTGCACCGGCCTCGCCCCGGGCCGGGAGTGCCGCCTCCCGCATCGCCAAGCACCCGAAGCTGGCAAGCGCTGCCGGCGCCTCCGAGTACGGCGCGTGCATGAAGGCCGCGGCTGGTGTGAGCACGAACAACACCAGCGATGCCAAGGCCATGCGGCGCGGCGAAAACACCCGTGCATTCGAGAACACCCGCCGCGTGTAGTGGTAGAGCACGAGCGCAGCGGCCAAATGGCAGCCGTTGGCGATGGCCGTGGCCGCCGCGAGGCGTCCGTAAAACTCGCTGGCGGCCGCCACGGGAAGCGCCTGCACGAAGCGCCACCAAAGTGGGCAAAACACGAACTCGTGCTCGAACGTGACCCCGTGCACGAACATGCGCGTGAAGTAGACGGCGTCCCACGTGACTAGCCGTTCGAGGTACCGCTCCACGAGCCATTTCGCCGCCGACGAGAGCCACCGGTTGACGGCAGGGATGCGGGTGTGGAACGTGGTGAAAGCGGCCTTTTGTGCCGAGTACTCTTGAAGGAGGAGGCCTGTCGACACGTCGAACTGCGCCGGCACGTGCGTTAATATCGCCACGTGGACGGCTTTGACAGCAACGAACACCCCGATGATCTTGAGCCAATCGCCGTAGAGAGGCGCTGCTGAAACCTTGGTCATGGGGGCTGGAAGAAAGTGTCTTTGCTCAGGAGGTGGGTTGTGTCGAGTGTGTGAAATGGTTCCAGAGTGCGGGTCTGCCGAGTTGGCATCGCTGCGACGCAGGCTCGTGATCGCGCGCACGTGCGGTGCCTTTTCATGAACTTCATTCATGTGTATGGCCGCTTTTTCCATGCCGATTCTGATGAATTGCTTCGTTTGATTTTTTTGAATTCCTCCGACTGTTCTCATTGCCCCCACCACCACCCTCCTACGAAGAATGTGCACTTCTACATCTTTCTTTAAATCTCGTACATCTCTTCATCTATTCATGTACCTTACTTCTTTCCGAACTGGGCGGCGAAGCTGTCAATAATGCCCGCAACAGATTGAGGATTGGACAACGTGGAGATGTCGCCCAATTGGTCTGCCTCGTTGGACGAGATCTTACGCAAGATTCTTCT
Source organism: Metschnikowia orientalis (assembly GCA_002893665.1). Taxonomy (NCBI): domain Eukaryota; kingdom Fungi; phylum Ascomycota; class Pichiomycetes; order Serinales; family Metschnikowiaceae; genus Metschnikowia; species Metschnikowia orientalis. Next base: position 1,091,572 of record NXGZ01000001.1, on the reverse strand, counting down.
CATGATCTTACCAGATCTAGTCTTGGGCAAGTCCTTCACGATAATCACCGACTTGGGCGCAGCGAATGGTCCAATGTGGGATCTGACAACCATAATCAACTCTTTTCTGAGCGCAAAGGCCTCGTCCGAATTCTCGTGGTTCTCGATTTTGCTTGCATACTCGTCCTTCAAGGCAACAAATGCAATCACCGCTTGTCCGGTCAAGTCGTCATTGATACCCACAACCGCAGACTCAGAGACTCCTGGGTGCTCGATCAAAGCGGCCTCAATCTCGGCAGTGGACAATCTGTGACCTGAAACATTCACAACGTCGTCCACTCTTCCTCTAATCCAGTAGAAACCATCGTGGTCTCTAGCAGCACCGTCTCCTGTGAAGTAGTAGCCAGGATATGGTCTCAAGTATGTGTCCATAAACTTTTGGTGGTTGTTGTACACAGTACGAGCCATTGATGGCCAGGTGTTCTTGATGGCCAAGACACCCTCCACGTCGTTGCCCTTGATCTCCACACCGCTCACTGGGTCAATAAGACAGGTGTCAATGCCGAAGAAAGGAAGCGACGCCGAACCTGGCTTGTTTGGCGTGATGCCCGCAATTGGCGCAATGAAATGCGAGCCCGACTCGGTTTGCCAGTAAGTGTCGGTGACGTGACATTGTCCCTTACCGACATGGGTATTGTACCACTCCCAAATGTCGGGGGAGATGGGCTCACCAACAGAGCCCAAAGTTCTCAAAGAAGACAAGTCGTACTTCTCAATCTCTTGCTCTCCGGACTTTCTCAAAAGACGCAACGCGGTTGGTGCAGTGTAGAAGTGCGTCACCTTGTGCTTCTCGATAATCTGAAACAAGCGGCCGAAATCGGGGTACGCGGGGGTACCCTCAAAGACAACCGTTGGGACGCCCAACAGCAATGGTCCATAGAGCGCGTATGTGTGGCCGGTGATCCAACCCACGTCACCAGCTGTGAAAAGCGTGTCCTCAGGTTGAATGTCGAAGATGTACTTGGTGGTGAGGGCAGCGCCGAGCAAGTATCCACCGGTGGTGTGAACGACACCCTTTGGTGTGCCCGTGGAACCAGAGGTGTATAACAAGAACAATGGGTCTTCCGAGTTCACAGGAACAGGAGGGGTGTAGCCGGGGAACTTCTCGGCCTCCTCGTGCCACCAGAAGTCTCTGCCGGCTAGGAAAGCCACACCGTCATTGCCTGTACGTCTGTGCACCAAGACCTTTTCCACCGAGGGACAGTCCACCAATGCATCGTCACACAACTTCTTGATGTTGATGGTTTTACCACCACGCTTGCCTTCGTCACAAGTGATCAAAGCCTTGCACTTGGCGTCGTTCACACGGTCTCTGATCGAGCCGGATGAGAAGCCAGCGAAGATAACCGAGTGGATCGCACCCAATCTGGCGACAGCCAACATGGCGATGATGGCATTGGCGTTCATTGGCAAGTAGATGGCCACGGTATCGCCCTTCTTGATACCCCAGCTCTTCAAGATTCCAGCGGTCTTGGACACTTCTCTCAAAAGCTCGGCATATGTCAATTTGAAAGAGTCTTTCTCGTCGTCAGCCTCGTAGATGATGGCAGTCTTGTTTGGCGTAGCGTAGGCCCATCTGTCAACACAGTTATAAGAAGCGTTCAACTCACCACCAATAAACCATTGGATGTCACCGTTGGTCAAGTCTCCAGCCTTGGTCTTGACAAAGTCCTTGTCCCAATGCAACAACTCGCGGGCCTTGGGACCGAAGAAAGCCTCGGGGTCCTCAACGGACTGCTTGTACAAGGACTGGTACTCTTCGAAAGAGGAGAGATGGCCCTTGTTTGGCTGTCTGTCGAAAAACGTCTTTGGGGTGTAGTGTTTTTCGATGTTATTGGCCTCGTGAACCACGCTGTGTTGGGGCTCGGTCGTCATTGTCTGAGGTTAGCCTTGAATAAATAGAATGAGATGATTGTGCCAAACGACGGGATCTCAGCAGAAAAAAACGAGATAGAATCCTGCTCTTGGTATCCAATGTCTGCTGCGTGGGCGCCTTTAGTACCGAGTCCACGTACCTATAAACTGTGCTGAGTGAAAGAAAGTTGCAGCGGGTGGAGCCTCGCGTTTTGCAGGCGGTTTTCGCGTGAAATATTTTTGGGTCTGGCGGATACACTACTAATCTGGAGAAGTTGGGTATCTGGCACCAAAATTTAGCGCGACGGGCAAGCAGAACTTAGGCTGTAATTAGTGAAGTAGACGCTCTTTAGGAAGCTCAGAGTATGGAGCTGTAAATTATCGTAAAAAATATGGCGGGCAATTCGATGGACTGCTGGACAAAGGAACGGTCGGCTTAATTAAAACGGCGAATGTTTATGGCGAGTGTTGGAGTTTAGCGCAAAATCGGCGGCTTTTCCTTTAAATTACCCAAGGATCTCCTGATCAAATTGAACGCGGATGTGCCCTGCTATAAATACGAGAGCTACGGAGTCGGCGTTTCGGAGTTATGGCTAAACGCCGGCTTTGTGGACAGGGGGCGGGGCTGCGTTATTTTGCGGATGTTTCATACTTGAAACCACTCCTGACTGCCCCTGCTGCTATGTTTAAAAAGCGACGGGTGTCCTCAGTCTCAGCTGTTATCTTTTTTTTTTTGTTTGATTTTCCCACTCCTTATTGGGTGCCATGGGGGCTCTATTTCCCAGCGAGAAAAAAGATTTTGGGCTTCTGTCGGAGCTTCCCCGCGGCTGAACTCCTGGGCGGGCACATTTCCTAGCTATGTGTAATTTTTGCCAGAATGGAATCACATGTGACAAGGACTTTTGCGGCGAAGGCTGTTGATTTGGCGGGAGCCCTAGCGTTAACTCCTCGGAGTTAGGTCTTCTGGAGTTAAGGTTGTGTCATGTCCTGCCTCCTTCTCGCTGATAAGCTGGCTCGGAAGTACATGCCGGGCGCGCGGGTCGCAACGAGACTGGTACGACCTCGCTTCCTAATTCGGCTATGGATTCTTGGGGTTCAAAAAAAGTTCCGCTCCGTAAAGACCCGCTATGGCGGTACGGTCCAAGTTGGTGATTACAACTCAGGGAGTTTCGAGTCTACTATGACGAGTCCTGAAGGTCTCAATCACCTTGGAAGGGCTGCGAAAGCTGCAACTCTGGGTAAGTTCTCTAGTTGTGGTTCGAGGTTCTACACATTTTTCATTCTTTTCACTTTTGTACATTAACATTAATATGATATATGAGATCTAGCTCGCTAAATCGTTTAATCGACTTCCTCAACAGTTGGGCCATCGTTGGATGGAGCAGCACCAGCGTCACCGGCACCAGGGAAACCACCTGGAGCAGCACCGCCTGGAGCAGCACCAGCTTGGTAAGCCTTGGCCATGATTGGGTTGACAGTGCCCTCCAACTCCTTTTGCTTGTCGGAGAACTCCTCGGTGGTGGCGGTTTGGTTCTCGTCCAACCAAGAGATAGCCTCTTCGGCGGCCTTGGTGACGGTCTCGACGTCGGAAGCCTCCAACTTGGACTTGAACTCCTCCTCACCCAAGGTGGTCTTCAAGGAGTATGCGTAAGACTCCAAACCGTTCTTGGCTTGGACTCTGTTAGCCTCGGCCTCGTCCTCTTCCTTGAACTTCTCGGCTTCAGAGACCATTCTCTCAATGTCCTCCTTGGACAATCTACCCTTGTCGTTGGTGATGGTAATCTTTTGAGTCTTACCGGTACCCTTCTCCAAGGCAGAGACGTTCAAGATACCGTTAGCATCGACATCGAAGGTGACCTCGATTTGTGGAGTACCTCTTGGTGCTGGAGGAATGCCGGACAACTCGAACTTACCCAACAAGTTGTTGTCGGCGGTCTTGGCTCTCTCACCCTCGAAGACTTGAATCAACACACCTGGCTGGTTGTCAGCGTAAGTGGAGAAAGTCTCAGACTTCTTGGTTGGGATGGTGGAGTTTCTTGGAATCAACTTGGTCATGATACCACCAGCGGTCTCAATACCCATGGACAATGGAGCAACATCCAACAACAACAAGTCTTGAGTCTTGGAAGAAGTGTCACCAGACAAGATGGCGGCCTGGACGGCGGCACCGTAGGCAACAGCCTCATCTGGGTTGATGGACTTGTTTGGCTCCTTACCGTTGAAGAAGTCAGACACCAACTTTTGGACCTTAGGGATTCTGGTGGAACCACCAACAAGGACAATCTCGTTGACTTGAGACTTGTCGCACTTGGCGTCTCTCAAGACCTTCTCGACTGGCTCCAAGGTGGATCTGAACAAGTCTTGACACAACTCCTCGAATCTGGCTCTGGTGATGGAGGTGTAGAAGTCAATACCCTCGTACAAAGAGTCGATCTCGATGGAGGTTTGAGCGGAAGAAGACAAGGTTCTCTTGGCACGCTCACAGGCAGTTCTCAATCTTCTGAGAGCTCTCTGGTTGGTGGACAAGTCCTTCTTGTTCTTTCTCTTGAACTCGTTGACGAAGTGAGTCACCAATCTGTGGTCGAAATCCTCACCACCCAAGTGAGTGTCACCGGCAGTGGACTTGACCTCGAAGATACCGTCCTCAATGGACAAGAGGGAGACATCGAAGGTACCACCACCCAAGTCGAAGATCAAGACGTTCTTCTCCTCGGCGGTCTTCTTGTCCAAACCGTAAGCAATGGCAGCGGCGGTTGGCTCGTTGATGATTCTCATGACGTTCAAGCCAGCAATCAAACCAGCATCCTTGGTGGCTTGTCTTTGAGAGTCGTTGAAGTAAGCTGGGACAGTGACAACGGCGTCCTTGACGTCACAGCCCAAGAAAGACTCAGCAGTCTCTCTCATCTTGGTCAAGATCATGGAGGAGATTTCTTCTGGAGAGAAGACCTTGGTCTCACCCTTGTACTCGACTTGGATTTGAGGCTTTCCACCCTTGTCAACAACCTTGAAGGGGAAGTGCTTGACGTCACCTTGGACCTCGGGGTCAGTGAACTTTCTTCCGATAAGTCTCTTGGCGTCGAAGACAGTGTTGGCTGGGTTCATGGCGGCCTGGTTCTTGGCGGCATCACCAATCAATCTCTCGGAGTCAGTGAAAGCAACGAAAGATGGGGTGGTTCTGTTACCTTGGTCGTTGGCAATGATTTCCACACGGTCATTGGCGAAGTGGGCCACACAGGAGTAAGTAGTACCTAAATCAATACCGACAGCTTTAGACATGTTTAATTAGTATGATGATAAAAAAAGAAAGTTGTTCGGCTTGCGGACCCGGCCACATTTTTATATTGGCGTGTGGCACCAGCCGGCAGAGACTGGAAAGTTCTATAGAATTCTATGGAGCAAAGTGCGACTGCGTCACGTGCCCTCCGTGGCCAAGGCGAGGCGCATTGACGTAATGCCGGTTCATCCGCCAGCTTCGCACGGTTGGTTCCCTGTGCGGCTCATGTCTCATTCGTGTTTCACCCTAGCGGGGGCTTCTCCTTCTGCGCCTATCCTTGTTTCGTCTTTGTTTCATCTCGGTCGGATGTCACCGGGGAGCTCCCCATAAAATTCATTGTTCTCTGCCGGCCTGACATTTGGCCCCGTCCCCCTCTGTCGTCGCGGCCTGCCGACCTCCCGCTATGGTGTGTGCTTTCTCCCGAACATTCTAGAACACTCCTCGCGCGATTGCAGCAGCAGCCCCTTTCTGAAATTGGCGCCTGCAAGTGGGCGAGAAAGGGCCATATATATAGGCTCTTTTTGGAAATAAGGGGGCTCGCTACTGTGTTTGTGCCCGAAACCTGTGTATGCGCCCGCTTTGGGGCTTTTGTACTCCGACGCCGCTTCCCTATAAATGGAAGGTGGATCCACGATGTGGTATACCAGGCGGCCGCGGTCACGTGCCTTCCCCATGCTCTAGAAATTGGCTGATGGTTCTGACGTAGTGCATGCTGTACTGTCCGGATCCGGACGTTGGCATTATTCTCGGAGCCTACCGGACTTCTTGGAGTCTGCTTGTCGCCTAACATGGACGCTTGAGCCGTAGCAAGCTCACCCGAGGGCGTGTGTGCAGGACAGACACAGATGCCGGCGTTTCCGATGGTGCCGGCGATTGCTAGTCGTGGGGCGGGGGTCCTTCCCGATCTGGGCCCGGCTCAAGTCGTAATAGACGGAAATCTTATTCTGCTGCTTGCGTGAGAGCCAATTGCCATCTGTCTAGCAGCGCCAATGTTGCAGAAATGGAAAAAAAAAAGCCCGATGCGGGGCTCGAACCCGCAACCTTTTGATTGACCTTATGAAAATTAAGAGTCAAATGCTCTACCGATTGAGCTAACCAGGCGACTTGAAAAGCCCGATGCGGGGCTCGAACCCGCAACCTTTTGATTGACCTTATGAAGATTAAGAGTCAAATGCTCTACCGATTGAGCTAACCAGGCGACTTGAAAAGCCCGATGCGGGGCTCGAACCCGCAACCTTTTGATTGACCTTATGAAGATTAAGAGTCAAATGCTCTACCGATTGAGCTAACCAGGCAATTCCGCTCGTCAGAGAACGAACTAGACCCGAGCCTCCGAAGGAATGCGAGGTCCGCAAGTCGTTTCTGCTTGTTTCCCAAGGGTTTTCTATAAAGATTCACTATGCGTTTCCTTCCCACATTGCTAAAAATATTGTCCGCATACTGAGAATCAATTGCATGTTCTGAGAACAGAGGTATTCCTGGGGTCAGGCGCCTATCCAATGGGATTCGGTCATATGCGTCAACACTGATCACTCTCTCCTTACTTCAACTACAAGTGTCTTAGTTTGATCGGCATTAATGTTTCTCACATTCTTTTCACTATCAAGAGGGCATAAATAAGAAAAAAAGCCTCTACGGAAACAATACGAGGAAATTCAGTTAGGTAATAATTTAAAATCCATCTTTGACCTCAAAGAATATTGAGCCCAGCTGCTAAATCTTTTAATGACGTCCTCGTCGCCAACATAAGACTGCTGACGACAGCGGACTTCAGCAGAAGGTGAGCAGTGTAGATGGGTGGGCGTTCATGACATGAGTGAACACGAAGCACGCCAGACTGGCGGTTTGCAACCTAAAACTGCTTTTTCTCGGCCGTGTTGGGCTGCACAGTGGCAGAGGCCTGAGCAATCACACCCTTGAAAGACACCCAAGCATTCTTGACGGCAGGCACACCAGTACGGCCGGCAGCATCGTCGACCTTGACCTCCAAGGACTTGATGGCGCTTCTGGTGAAAGCCGACTTGTGGTAACGGAAAAAGATGAAAGTGACAAACGCAGCAAAAGGCACCAAAGAGGTCTTTCTAAAGGTGATCACCCTCACAAACAACCACACCAAGGTGTAGACCTCCAACAAAGCAGCCAAGGCAATGGACTTGTTGTTGTTGTTGGTCACAAAGTTGCCTATTTGCACGCTGAGCGGGTGGGAGTCTGGGATGCCAAAGTGAGGCAACAAAACGCCGCGGGTGTATGACAAAACATGGAACGTCGAGAACAACACAAATGGAGCCAATGTCAACAAAACATAAGGGCTGAACACAAAAAGCGTCAAGGCCAAGAGCAAGTATTGGACATTGTCGTCGGTTGCGAGCGACCGGGCGCTCAAGCCATTCTTCTTGGCCGATTGGAAGATCAAGACTCCAAAGCTCTCAATCACACCCACAAGAGCAAGCTTGTACCAAGCACGCGAGGCGCTGGGGAAGATCTTGATGTACGTGAGAAGAAAAAACACAAACGACAACACCGTAACCAAGTGGCCCACAAACCATGCAAATTGCAAGGTTGTGAACAAGTTGGCTGTCGCCGTGCTCTCGGTGGAGGCTGGCTGCTCAGAGGCAGTGGGCTTTGGGGCGCTGGACTCAGTCGACATTGGGGAGTGGAACTGGCTAACGTACAAGCTTAAAAGAAAAGACCGGGCAATTGGACTTGGGGTACAAGAAGTGCCGGGAGGAAGCTGGAGCAGGAAACGTTGGATGGGCGGGTTATTTTTTCCTCGCATGCATGCGCCATGCGCCGAAGCAAGTGACGGAGGCCACGACCGCCTTGAGCACGTGCGCGCCGTCCAGGGGCTCGGTGACGAAAAATCTCGAGGCGGCAACGCTTCCTTTTATATTCCACAAGCGCGTTTGTGTTGCATCTGGCGCCAGGGCCGTTTCATTTCTGAAACCGCCCCCCTGCATTTGGATCCTGCCCTGCGTCGCATTCGAAGCCCGCCTTGTTTCGCATCTGAAACCGTTCTGTGGCGTGCTTATCAGCAACGCTGCGGGTGCGAGGACCCTATTCTCACGCGAGGCATTCGAGACGGCATGGAATGACGTCACTTGAACAAAACACACACCCGTACACCAAAATTTGCACCCACGCTTTGGGATCTCTTCGAGTAGTTTTCGGCTTGGTGGTTGTTACCGGAAATGTACTTCATCACCGTAATTTTGTGGGCCGTAGCCATTTATGTCGGTGTTCTTATTTGACTTGTGTGTTTTAGAACTGCCTTCTGCCTGTTTCAGATTTAAGTTGTGCCTGTTTCAGTTTAGTTTTGTCCTGTTTCAGGTTTGTCTCGTCCTATTTCCGATTCAAGTTTTGCCTGTTTCAGATTAGTTTTGCCTGTTTCAGATTAGTTTTGCCTGTTTCAGATTTACGTTGCTTTTCACGTTCGTGTCACTTCTTGTTTGAATGGCATGGCATCAGTGGGCAGTTCTACGGTTTGGGTTCTGTTCAACCGCCGAGCCTAGACCGAGGTTGCTATACTGCATACAGAAATAGTCCAACTTGTGCCTGGATCAACACCCACCATGCAGTACAATGGGTCGGCAGGTGCTTAACAATAAGCGGGTGGCTCTGATGAGCTTACGGAGTGGGACGAGCATTTATAAACTTACGGGATGAAACAAGCCATTTTCAATATTACGGAGTGGGACGAGCCTCGAACTTCGAATTTTCATTTGTGGGTATCCCGGAGCAACTATGTATAGCATTGTTGAGCAAGAAGGGCTAGATTAGCGCAAGAAGCCTTTGCGGGCCTTTCCACCCACCGTTGTGGGAGCAGGCTCGGAGGGCAAACTTTTCTGCTTTTCCAACTGAATTTTCTTGTCTTCCAACAACTTGATTTGCTTGGTCAACTTCTCCTTCATTTCCTTGTGCCTGGAGAACAAGTCGGCCTCAGACCTCTGTAGCTTCTTCTCCTTCTCGCTGACTTTTTGCTGGAACACGGCCTTCATCTCGGCCTCCATCTTGGCCAACTTGGCCTCATGCAAAGCACGCTCCTCCTCTTGCTTGGTCAATGGGTCAAACTCCTTGAACACGGTGTTGTCCTGCTCGATGCCCATTTTCTGCAACTTGTCGGCTCTGTAGTTCTCGTACAACACATCCGAGGTGGTTTCTCTCAACTCCTCCAAGTTGGTGCGGATCAACAACTGCCTCAAGCGAACAAAGTCGTTGTGGCTCTCGTTGTCCACTTCAATGACACCCCATGGGTACGCCCTTCCTCTGACGGTTCTACCGTCGACGGTTTGGACGTCGTGCGTGGAGCCAATGACGGCAAAGGGAAACGACAGAATCAATGCCTTGGCGTTCATGGTGGTCTCGTCGTCGTCATTGTCAAACACCTGGGGCGTGAACACCTTGATTTTCTGGTGCTTGATGTCCGCCATGACGCGGGTCTTGAACTCCAGCACCTCCTCGTCGATGAGCGTGTCGGACTTGGCAATCACGGGCACCAAATTGACCTTCTCGTGCACCAGCTTCATCAACTGTATGTCCAAGGGCTTCAAGGAGTGCCCCGTGGGCTCAATAAAGTACAACAAGACGTGCACACGGTTGTCGACGATGGTCGAGCGGTTGACCCTGCTTTCGGCCTCCAAGTATGTGTCGAAGCGCTGGTTAATCTCGTCCACAATGGGTTTCCACGACTCGGTGTTGTTGATGTGCTCACCAAAGCCAGGGGCCGTGATGATGTTCAACCTCAACTTCACGCCGTCCTCCTCGATCTCGGCTGACGTGTTCTCAATCACCACGGGGGCGGCTTCTTCTGCGGCCTCGATCCGGCTTTCTTCCTCCTCGGTTTTGGCCTGCAAGATCTCGCTATTGAAAAGCGTGTTGATCAAAGTGGACTTTCCCAAGCCGCCCTCGCCAATCACCATGCAGTTGAAGTTGAAGCCCCTTCTGACGGATTTGCGGTGCCACTGTTTGGGCAAGTTTGCAAACCCAACGAATCCGTTGACTTTGCGCCTGATGATCTTGAGCTCTTGGTCCATTTTGGCGGTGTGCTGATGGGTCGGCGATGCAGAGGGTATCGCAGGGATGCTTGTTTTGTTAAGGTCACTAGATTCGGGGAAAGGTGTTGTGACTGTGGCACAGCAGGCGGAGTATGTGTTGTTTTTCCCCTTGTGTCAGGACAAAATTTAGTGGCCGCGGTGACGCGACCGGCACACAGTGCGCACGTGACCCGCGCGCCCCTTGGCTACAGGACGCTGGCAGCACGGGCCCTTACTGCAATCATTCTTTCTTAGACTTCTTTCAAGATCTGATTTAGCCCTTCTTTCGAGATCTGATTTAGTCTTTCTTTCGAGTTCTGGTTTAGTCTTTCTTTCAAGTCCTGATTTATACTTTCTTTGGGGTCTTGATTTAGAGTCTTTGTTCAGGATTCTGATAAAGAGCACTGATCTTTAAAGCATTGATTTCAATTTCTCTAGAACCATGATATCTCTAGAACCTCGAATTCTTCTTAACACTAATTTTTTTAAAACCTGGTTTCTTTCGAAGTTCATTTCTTTTTTTCTTTAAAAGCTTCATTTCTTGATTTCTGTAGAAGCTTGATTTTTTGAATTCTATAAAAGCTTCATTTCTCGATTTCTGTAGAAGCTTCATTTCTTGTTTTCCTTAGAAGCTTCATTTCTTGGTTTCTTTAGAACCTTGATTTTTAAATTTTATAAAAGCTTCATTTCTTGATTTCTTTAGAAGCTTAAATTCTTGATTTCTTAAGGACCGTGATTCTTAAGAACCGTGATTTTTTGATTTCTTTAAAACCATAGTTTCTTTATTTCTTTAGAAACTTGGTTTTTTTAAATTCAATAGAAGCTTCGTTTTTTAATTCCTTCAGAAGCTTCATTTTTTGAATTCTCTAGAAGCTTCATTTCCTGATTTCTTTAGAAGCTTGACTTCTCGATTTCTTTAGAACCATAATTTCTTCATTTCTTTAAAACTTCAGTCTCTCGAATTCTTTAGAACCTTCATTTCTTGATATCTTCAGAAGCTTGATTCCTCGAAATCTTCAAAGGCCCAATTTCTTGATATCTTTAGATTTTTGATCTTCTTGAAACCATAGGCTTTTGAGAATCTTCATGTTTTCGCTGGCTCCGCTTTGCATAGTTCATCTTAATATAGATTTATTTCCAATTTGGGACCAACAGGATTCATGCTTAGCCTCTATATAAGGACAGCGACTGGGCCTATATCACCTGGGACTTTTAGGTTTCATTTTTAAATGACACGTTCATTATTGAACGCGCCGCTAGTAAGCTCTTTATTTCTGCTGGTTCGGTCTGGCCATTACGCAGTACTGTTTCATCAAGATTCTCTTTCCTTGCTTTCCGCTAATATGGCCAGTTATATTCTCGTTTTTCTTAAATTCAGCTGCTGGTTCTGCTCATTCTTTAATGCATGCAGAAGCAGAATCACGAGAAGGAGACTTCATACTCCCAAAAAGAAGTTTGAAACCCCACAGACTTTTAAGATTTCACGAGAAGGAGACAATAAAAACCCACGAGAATGATATTAATCGCTTTTGTCCGCATTCTAGATTTTCATCCATTTCACAACAGAAATTCGGAAAGGCAAAGGGTATCTTTTAAAGACAAGCCAAGAGATATGGATGTCGTTTCAAGATTGATTCTGTTCTAAGAGCGACCTGCCTCAAAACTATGATCAGATAGGAATCTGGAGATTTGATTCTTCAAGGCAGCATTCCAACAGATCCAATCGAGAGACCAAACTGTTCCAAACAGACGGTTTTCATGAAAATTTGCAAAGAAAGCCGATCGCAAAGTCTGTTTAAAGAGTCAGTCTGTTTAAAGAGTGATACGTCTCAGAAAAGAACTTTCTAACCAGAACAAGGATCCATGAAAGCGGATTTAAAGGAATGATATGTTCTAGATGTTTGCAACATTCAGATCTTGAGTAATGCATTAAAGGGTTCGTAGCCCAAAGGGTCAAAGGTTCTTCAACATCAGGATTTAGAAGTGCATCTCTTGAAACCGAGCATCTTTTGAAACGAGGTCCAAACAAGCATCTCATAAACCAAGGCAATTCCAAATCGAGGCACTTTTTAATAATGCATCCTTGAATCAGCGACAGTTCTTCAATCAAGCATTTTTTGAACCAAAACAAGACACTTTTTAAACTAGGTCATTTTTGGATCAGGGATTTCTTAAACCAGGATATTTCTCAATACAGGACATTTCTGAACCAAGACATTCTTAAACCAGGACACTTCTTAAACCAAGACATCTCTTAAGTTAAGCATTCCTTAAACAGAGGCATTCCTCAAAAGACACTTCTCAAATTATGCATTTCTTAGAAAGACATTCCTTAAACCAAGACACTTCTCCAATGGAGCATTCCTTAAACCAAGACACTTCTCCAATGGAGCATTTCTCGAACCAAGACATTCCTAAAACAAGACATTTCTCAAATCAAGACATTTCTTAAATCAAGACACTTCTTAAACCAAGACATTCTTTAACCAAGATATTTTTAAACCAAGACACTTCTCAAATCAAGCAATTCTTGAAAAGACACTTCTTAAATCAAGACACTTCTTAAACCAAGACATTCTTTAACCAAGATATTTTTAAACCAAGACACTTCTCAAATCAAGCATTTCTTGAAAAGACACTTCTCAAACCAAGACATTCCTTAAAAAGACATCTCTCAAATTAAGCATTTCCTAAACCAAGACATTCCTTAAAAAGGCATCTCTCAAATCAAGCATTTCTTGAACCAAAACATTCTTAAACAAAAACACTTTTTAAACCAGGACATTCCCTAAACCAAGACATTCCTTAAAAAGACATCTCTCAAATCAAGCATTTCTTGAACCAAAACATTCTTAAACAAAAACACCTCTTAAACCAGAACATTCCCTAAACCAAGACATTCCTTAAAAAGACCTCTCAAAAAAAGCATTTCCTAACCAGAACATTCCTAATCCAAGACATTCTCAGTCTCTCAAACTCCCTACCCGCCCAACTCACAGCTCCGCCCGGCACAGCTCCGCCCGGCACAGCCCCGCCCGGCGGAGATTGTCCAACAAAAACAGCAAGCCCATTTGGGCAAACATTTCCATATTCAGCGAGCGGTCAGCCAGACCGGTGGTGCGGGTGGCCAGAACATCGCCATTTGGCCCGCTCAAGCCAAGATAGACCGTCCCCACCGGTACATCCGAGCAGCCGGCCGCCCCGCCCAAATGGAGGTCGGTGGTGGGCCCCGCAAAACCGGATTCCAGAAGCACGTAGGTGGAGCCCAATTCGTACTTGGTGGTGCGGGCCAAACGAAGCACCACGGGCTCCAGCGGCCCCATGTAGGAGCTGACGTCATGGTCGGACCAGCCCGAGAGCTTCAAGCGCTGGCGCAAGGAGTAGACCAACTTTCCGCCAATGTAGAAGTCGGAGGCGCCCGCAACCGAGACCAAGTAAGCGGAGAGAAGCCCGCCGCACGCGGCCTCGGAGACCGCAAGGGTCTGGTTGCGGGAGCGCAAGATCAGGGCGATTTCGGCCACAAGCAGGCGGATTTCAGGCGGCGGGAAGCTGGACATGTCAGGGACGGGGGCTTATGGGAAGCGGTGGCCATGCGAGGCGATATGAAGCGCGCACACCCGGGGGCGTGCGGGGCCCAGCGCGCGCGGCGGAGGTACGGGTGCGGCCTGCACAGGCGGGTTTCGGGAGGTACGCTTTGTTTTCTGCAGGAGCGCGACCCCCCTCAGGCGGGCGGCAGCCGCCACCTCCGCAAACGTAGCCCTAGCGCAAAGACCTTAGCACTTGATGAGCACGGCGATCAAATTCAACGCAGGCAAGGTGCAATACGACGAGGACCTGAAGCGGTGCACGCCGTTGCCGCACAAGGGCACGATCCGCATCGGCCCCTCGGCGGACGACGAGGGCTTCTTTGACTTCACGTGGACGCCACACACCAAGGGCGGCCTCGACAAGGACGAGCTCTTGATCATCCCGGGCGACATGACGTTCAAGCCCGTGACGTCGTGCAAAACCGGCCGCGTGGTGGCGTTGACTTTTCTCTGTTCCGGCGACAAAAGCTTGTACTGGCTCCAGGACGTGGGCGACGACGACGCCCTAGATAAGTGGACGGCGCGGGATCAGGAGTTGGTGCGGTCGGTGCAGGTGCTTATTGCGGACGAGGAGGTGCAGGCCAAGGCGGAGCCCGAGACGGGGGTGAACGTGATGGGGGCGGAGGAGCCAGGGGCAGAAGTGCAAGGGGGGGCGGCGCGGACCATGGAGTAAGTACTGCCAGGCCGCGGCCGCGGCCTGTTGGCCACCTGTTGGCCACCTGTTGGCGAGACTGACTCTGGGCTTATATTAACCAATAGGAGAGAGAGAAGAGAGGTGGACAGAAGAGAGGTGGACAGAAGAGAGGTGGACAGAAGAGAGGTGGACAGGAGAGAACAGGGCGTGGACTTGGCGCCGGTCGCGCAGCTTTCGCACGTGTTGACAGAGGCACAGGTGGTGCGGCATCTTGACTCGATGACGGACGAGCAGGTGGAGCGGCGGTACGGCGGCTTGTTGCCGGAAGGCGAGGCGGCCACGCGGGGCAACGTCTTGGCGGTGGTGCGCAGCGAGTACTTCCGGCGGGCCGCGGCGGAGCTCAGCGGGGACTTGGCGGAGTCGGGCGTGGGCCAGATCATGAGCCGCAGCTTCGGCTACGAGTACACCGGCGAGGGTGTCGAGGCTTTTTTGCGGGGTCTTCGTCAGAAAGAGAGAGAGGCGGAGAAGAAGAAGGAGGAGGAGAAGGAAAAGTGAAGTGAAGAAGTGAAGAAGTGAAGAAGTGAAGAAGTGAAGAAGTGAAGAAGTGAAGAAGTGAAGAAGTGAAGAAGTGAAGAAGTGAAGAAGTGAAGAAGTGAAGAAGTGAAGAAGTGAAGAGAAGAATTAAAAAAAAGAAGAATTAAAAAAAAGAAGAATTAAAAAAAAGAAGAAGACTCGAAGAAGACTTCAAAGAAGATTCAACCCCTCCATAGCTTAGAGCCTAGCAACCCGTGCGCCTCCTGCACAAGTTTTATGTCTCGGGAGCCGAAATTCGTAATACCACGCACCCGTACACCACGCACCCTCTCACCTCAACCTCAACTCCTACTCGTTCTTGTCCTCCTTCTACTCGCCGCCAACCCACCCCCAGCCTGGCCCCAACCACCGCCCTCCCTACACCCTTCCCGTACTGCACACCGGCCCACACCCGTCCCTCTCGTCCCTCCCCTTCCTCCGCCCTTTCTTGGTCCCCCTCCCTCCTTAAATGGCAGCGGCGTCCTCATGTCGCAAACTCCCGACCCCTGCCCCCGCAAAAACCTGCCTGCGGTGGCGCACGTGAAGGCAACCCCGGCACCCGTTTCAGTGCTGCCCGTGACCTCCGCTGGCGGAAGCGCCGCCGACGGCCCGCTGCGCAACTTGTTGTCCAAAGTGGCAACTCTCCTTCACCTGACAGTGGCCCGCTCGCGGGAAAACTCCGTGGCGGCCGCTGACGGGCCTCACGCGGCCGAGCCGCCAAAAGCCCCTCCTTCCGTGGCGGCCACTTGCGGAGCCCACCCGGCCGAACCGCCAAAAGCCCCCCCTTCCGTGGCGGCCACTTGCGGGCCCCACCCGGCCGAGCCACCGGTGGCTCGCCCAGTCAAGGAAACCACGCACGTGTCGCTCGAGTACGACCCCGCGTCGCGGCGCAAGGTGCTCAACTCGTACGAGATTCTCCGAGAAATCGGCCGTGGAGAGCACGGCAAGGTCAAGTTGGCCCGCAATTTGCTCAACAACGAGCTCGTGGCCATCAAGGTCGTCAGCCGCGTCAGCAAAAACAAGCTGTTGCGCATGCGCAAGTCCTTGGCCCACGACCACAAGCTCAACGACTACGACTGCAAGATCCGCCGCGAGATTGGCATCATGAAGCGCTGCAACCACAAGTACATTGTCAAGTTCAAGGAGGTGCTTGACGACTTGAACCTGTACAAGATCTACCTTGTTTTGGAGTACATGGAGCGGGGCGAGATTGTGTGGAAGCGGCCGCACGACCGTCCCCCGCTGCCGCCGCCGCCTTCGCTCGGCCCGAATTCCGATGACGCCAGGCTTCCCTGTGAGGCCGACCGCGCCTGTGCTGCCGCCTCCGAGGACGACGACCTCTTGTCCAACGAGTTTGCGCCCAACCTCACGTTTGCCCAGTCCCGGCGCATCTTCCGCCAGGTGCTTCTTGGCTTGGAGTACTTGCACATGCAGGGCATTGTCCACCGGGACATCAAGCCCGCCAATCTTTTGGTCAGTTCCGACTATACCGTCAAGATCTCCGATTTCGGCGTGTCCTTTGCCTCGTCGCTCGGCTCGGCTGACGACGGCAACTGCTTCAGCGAGATGGAGCTTGCCAAGACCGTGGGCACTCCCGCTTTCTTTGCCCCTGAGCTTTGCCAGACCTCTGGCCCGCAGCCCGGCAGCTTTTCCAGCCTCGATTCCGCCCGCCTGGCTCCGGGCGCCGGCGGCTCCCCGCTGTCCGCTTCGGCGCTTCCCAAAGTCGACCATAAGATCGACATCTGGGCGTTGGGCGTGACCTTCTATTGTCTTTTGTTCGGCCGAGTGCCTTTCAATGCGGACTCCGAGTTTGCTCTTTTCGATGTCATTGTCCACCAGAAGCTACAGTTCCCTCTGTCTCCCTCTGCGTTCTCCTCGCCTCTGTCGGTATCGGACCGCGAGTTCGACCTCGCCAAGGACTTATTGGTGAGACTCTTGGACAAAAACAACCGCACCCGTATCGACATTGCCGATATCAAGGAGCATCCTTTTGTGTTGATGGATCTACAGGACGACCCCGAGGGCCTCCATGAGCTCTTTTTCCTCAACCAGGCGCAGGACACGACGAAGCCGGCGCTCAACTACTCAGCCCAGGGCTCAACGGAAAGTGCCATTGGCGTCGCCAAGCGCATGAACTCCACATTCTTGAAAGCTGTCAACAAAGACTACTTGAATTCCCAATCCGGCGATAGTATAGCCTCTGTCCCCAGCATACAACTGAGTGCCGCCCCTAATGAGCACAAACGTGACCTTCCCCAGAACGCTTCCCTGAGCGAATCTTCTCTGACCCAAGTCCCATCGCTGCCACTTGGTGTTGCGCCACAGCTCAGCGCGTTCCCCCCAGAGGTTCGTTCGAATGGATTGTCTCAATCGACCACTTCCATAACGTCTGGCAACTACAGCGCAAGAGGACGGACCGGTCTGATTCTCCACGACATGATAGACTACGGCTCGAACATACGACGTGATAGCCAAGGCTCCCTAGAGGCGCCCCAGATCGAAACCAAGCGAAACGTCGGCGGCGACTTGTACATGAAAAACCAAACCGCAATCGAGGCGTTCAAGGATATCCAGAAAACTGACAAAAAACAGCAACGCAGGTCGAGTTTGTACAAAACTCATAGTGGCTCCTCCACTGGGTTTCCTAGGGACCGGCGCCCCTCTGAACGCACGTCATCGTTGTCGGCGCCCACAGCCGTCATTGCGAATTCGCAGCCACTGAGCAAGATTAAGGTTGGCCCCATCAGTATTGAGTCTAACAGGCGGAAATCTTCTGTTATATCCTTGCCTCTCACGGAAAGTTTCGCGTCTCTCGACAGTTTGAATGATGATTACTTGTCTTTGAAGTATCAAGAGCACGCCAAGTTGAAGCAAGCCAACAAAATCATGCATGAAAATCAGATGCAATCAGACTCAGTTCTTGATACTATTTCTCAGGATGATACACTACCCTTGGCAGATAAGTTCAAGAATTTCAATTTGGTGACGCAGATGTCCAAGAAGTCGTCTTTAAACAGCAGCGTGAGTAATGAAGACACTGACGAAATTGGACCCATAGCTGCAGCTAATTTGGGTTACAGGAAGACGTTTGGAAACTCCTCAATCACCTTGAGTTCCGCATCTTCGCTGTCAAGCAGCGACAGCGGAGAAGAGGGAAACTTAACTCTCAAATTCCAGTCCAAAGTTGCACCCAGAACGCGGCCGCCATTCTTGAGTTTGAGCAACCGTGCCCAATCGCATGATTCCAATTTGCCTGATTTGGTAAATCTGCCGACCCATAGACATTATGATATGCCGTTCGTTTTCCAGGATCTGCTTCATGAATTGGAGGACGTTCCCGAAGACCTTATGCTGAGCAACTCAGTTGAAGATTTCCAGGCACCAGATGTTAAAATCATCAAACCTGCGGTGACAACGGAGGTTGACAAATTCAAGGCCAGCCAAGTGAAGCCAGCTCACAGCTCCCCGTTGAGAAAGGAAGTTCTGGACGGTTCGGAGGGAAGCGCTTCGAACACCGCGCTGCACGAAATCCCAAGTGACGGCAAAAGAAACCCTCATATAAACAGCGGCTACTTCAATAATCACTACAAGAAGGAGCACATCCGGTCTCCGTTCCCGTTTGCCAAACATTTGGATAATGACAAAGTGTCGCCGTTCAAAGCTCAACTATCAGAAGCTAGACATAATACCCGACCCAGCTACAACCGGTCCAACTCTATAACTTTGGGTTTACTCCAGCATGAACGAACAGACTATAATGAAGCACAATAAATGTTTGATGAGAGCGGACCACAGTTACAAAGTCTTTCTTTTTTAAAACTCTTATTAAATGAAACCTAAAACCAAACCTTTCCTGTAAGTTGAAATTATAAGAAGTAAAGTTGAAAAACCTCACACGATGTCAAGCTTCCTCTTGAGAACAGTTAGCCTGTTGCCAATGGAGACGATAAACTTTTCAATCATTATTTTATCATCGCCATCCAACCTCTCTTCGTCATTGTCGCCCTCATCAAGCAAGGCCTCTAACATCCAGATGGCGGTGCTATACGCAAGCTCGCAGCCTTTCAAATCAACCTTGACCAATTCGTTCACAGCTGCATTTCTGGAGATTTCCAAAGCACGGTCGAAGATCAACTTCTCCGCGTAGACACGCAGCTCAGCAGCAGACTTCGGAGAGCTGTCGCCCGTGACAAAGACTTCAGTAGTATCTGCCCCAAACCAGTTTTGCAGTTCCTCGGATTGTGCTATGTTCAACAATGCTGTATCGAGCCGCAACTTTATCAACTCGGCTTTTTCCAAACATTCATTGAATCTTTCTCGAATCCATTGGACAAGCTCGTTAATTTTGACCGATGTGTTCATGTTGATCGACTGCATTAAGCTGCGTTCGCCCGTCAGCTCGTCTCTATCATAGTTGTCACTCCACCAACGGTTGGCAATGGCCATCCCCTTGGCAAGTAGGGCCAAAGTCTTGACATATAGCACTAAGCCTTCCTCGCAAATGTTTTTGACCACTTTCGGCGGCAAAAGATTTTTGTTTTGGGCTTCATCATCAACTATAGTGAAGGGCGTGGATGGAACGAGCTGACTGAACTTAACATCAGCGAACAAATTGACAGCATGCGCCTTTGTTGCCGAAGACTCAAGCAGTTTAAGCACCCATTCATCATCCGTGCTTCGAGTGTTTGCATCTGATTTTTCCGACGTGAGAGTGTTTGCGACCGGCAAAGTAAGGTTATTGAGCAACAACTTGTTTTCAAACTCCAAAGGAGGGATGTCCTGATCCCTCTGAGCTTGCAACAATTCCCCAACGTTTTCGGGTATCGTTGAAGACAAAGTGTTGTTACCAAAGAGCCTGTATGAAGCCATGCTGATAGCTTTACCCAAAGCATTAGTGGGCAGGATAGAAACTGAGTACTTTCTGTCAACAGAAAGAGGCACATTCTGGCTGCTGCTAGAATTGGATCTTTGCGAGTTTCTTCTTGAGATCAAATTCTCCCGCTCTGCACTAGCACTCAGACGGCGACGACCAAATCCTGCAGTACCGACACGGGCTAGTTCATCAGCGATAGCATTGACTTCAACTGCTCTTTTTTCCACCACAACATAGTCCTTCTCCAAGATGATGTCGACCTTGTTTTGCTTCTTCCTGGCATCGCCCGAAGCGATTTTTGGTTGATTCAAGCGCTTACTCGATTCGTTCGGATCCGGGCTGTTTCTAGACATGATCAGCATGATCTGCTCATCCCTGGAGCCAGCAGTGTCGCCTAGGATGTGAACACTATCCTTTTTAGAAACAGCTTTCTCAGACAGTTCCTCTGCATGTTGAACACCTATTGGCTCAATGAACTTTGCCCGGTCTGAAGCATTGATGGGCGAAATGTATTCGCTAATAAATAAATTTTCATCCACTTGGGATGTCTCTAGAGGTATACTAGAGCTTTCGAGATCATCCACAATCAACGGGTCGTTAAAAAACTCGTTGAAAGAAACTCTTTCATTTGGATTGTACTTCAACAAAGATCTGATCAAGTTTTTAAGTGGGGCCGGGACTTGGGCCGACGAGGGAAACTTGATTTTATCCTGGCACTTTTCGATGTTTTTCAAGAGCTCGATGTGGTTGGCCGCTCTGAAGGGAGGCTTGCCCACGGTCATTTCGTAAAAAACAGCACCGACGGACCACAAGTCGGCTTTTGCGTTGTACTTTTCGTAGCGGAGGATTTCTGGGGCCATGTATAGCGGTGAACCACAGAGAGTCTCGGCCATTGAGGTGGAGGGCAAGAATCTGGCGAAGCCGAAGTCTGCGATTTTGAGAACGGGCAACTCCCAGAGCCCGACAAAGTCGGACAGATCAAAGTCTTCCTTTGAGTGAGAAGGCGGGCAGAGCAAGAGGTTCTGGGGCTTGATGTCGCGGTGGACCAAGCTCTTGCTTCTCAAGAACTCCAAGGCACATGCTAGCTGCTTCAAGAAGTGGACCACTAGCGTTTCATTGAGACCATGGGAGCCCTCGGGGGAGGGGTACCTCAGGAGCAAGGAGGATATGATGGGGTGGGTTTTCGCGAGCTGGTCTCTCTTTTTGATAAAGTAGGACAAGTCGCCCATGGAACAGAAGTCCATGACCAAATTGAAATGGGTGGGTGTCTGGGTGTAGTCGTGGAGGCTGACAATGTGGGGGTGCTTCATGGACTTCAAGATGGAGATCTCGATCTCCAAGTTCTCAATCAACTTCTTTGATTTGAGCTTGGAACGAACCACGCTCTTGATGGCCACGGGCTGGTGGGTTTTGTTGTTGATGCATTTGTAGACTGTGGCGAACGAGCCCTTCCCGATTTCGGGGCCGACCGTGTAGATGCCAATGGTTTCGGACATACAGATCCGAGGGCGACCGGCCGGGCTGACGAGGATGCAGGCTAGACTTCGCCGGGCAGCAGGAGAGCGGTGGTGAGCGGATCAGGGCCGAGGGCAGGGAGCAGAGAGAAGTGGCGCCCGAGCGGCCCGAGACGTGGGCCAAGGAGGTCGGGGTGTTTCTGAAACGGCGGCGAGGCACAGGGGCGGCAGGGTGCAGGGCGGCAGCAGCAGGCGTTACCAGAAGGCGGCGGCAGGTTTGGTAACAAGGGGCAGTTAAGGGGGCACGGGCTGCTTAAATAAGGCCAGGTTGGGAAAAGAGTCACCTAGTAGGGGGTAAGGCGGGCCAGGTACAGGGAGGCGCTCGCAGAGGCGAAATACGCGGGGTGTCACCATGCACGCCTGAGCACCGTTAGAGAAAACGGGGGCGTGAAAACGAGGCAGCAACGGGCGGAAGGACAAGGCGGGCGTGCGGCGGCAAACGCTTGGGGGTGGTCCGGGCAGGGGGCGGCGTTTTGAGGAGAAAAATGGAACAATGGGGGTGGTGGCGGGCAGGGGGTATTTATAGACGGGTGTGGCGAGAAGGGTGCGGTGGGGCTGAGGCGCCAGGGGCGCGCGATAAGATAAGGCACGTGCACGATCACGGGCGCTCGGTCACGGGTTGGTGCACGGGTGCGCGTGCCGCGCCGCGACACCCAACAGCAACCAAGGCCCCCGCGCCGGCCCGGTCACGTGACCGCACACTGGCATGGTGTCTAGATCCAGTGTTCATTATCAAGCTTGGTACCACTGGCACGTCCTTGCACAACAAGCCTTTATACAGCCTTCCCATAGAGAACCCAAATAGGTCAGTCGAGTACATTTAGGAAGTCGTGGCTGAACCGAGTGCATTGAATACCGTCACAATAGGGTACGAAACAGGTCAATTGCCAAATCAACTGATTAGAACCGGCCACCTTCTGATAAGTCATTAGTCATTGAGTCATTTAGTCTACTGAGTACTTCTATTGAAATTTCCATTGAGCATTTCTATTGAGTACTTCTACTTCTATTGAGTACTTTTATTTAGTACTTCTATTGACTACTGTCTATTGAATACTTCTTTTGAGTACTTCTATTCAGTACATCTATTGAGTACTTCTATTGATCATCGAATCTAATTGTCTTCGTGGACACCGACTCTAGAATAAGCCCATTTGAGCGGATCCCCATACCATGTTCGAGTCTATTGCAACCACCGTGATCAACCGGTTTCTCGGGTCGTACATCGAAAACTTCGACTCCAAGTCGCTCAACATCGGCATCTGGAGCGGCGATGTGCGGCTCACCAACTTGACCCTCAAAAAAGAGGCCTTGGACAAGTTCAAGTTGCCGCTCGACGTCAAATTCGGCCATTTGGGCGAGTTGACCTTGCAGATCCCCTGGTCCAATTTGAAAGGCAAGCCGGTCAAGGTGATCATCGAGGACGTGTACCTTTTGGCCTCGCCCATCATCCTTGCCGATTACGACGCCGACGAAGACAACCGCCGCACACAGGCCATAAAGCAGGAGAAGTTGAAGGACATGGAGGCCATGCAGAGCGCCGCCAACTCCAATGCGGACGTGGCCGCCCAATCCGGCAACAACGAGTCCTTCACCGAGAGCTTGATCACCAAAATCGTCGACAACTTGCAGGTGACCATCAAAAACATCCACATCCGCTACGAGGACCAGGGCGTGCTCACGGAGTCGCCCTACTCGTTGGGGCTCACGTTGCTGGAGTTGTCTGCCGCTTCCACCGACGAGAACTGGGAGCCCAGCTTCATTTCCATCACCCAGAGCTTCACCCGCAAGTTGCTTGTCTTGCGCCGCTTTGCCTGCTACATGAACACCGAGTCGGGCTCGTTGATGTGCGACGACCCGGCGCAGATCTTGCAGGACCTCAAGAACTACTTTTCCGGCGACGCTCCGCAGTCCTTCCAGTACCTCTTGAAGCCGGTGTCGGGCGAGGGCCACGTGGTCATCCACAAGACCGGCGCCACCAGCTCCCATCCTCACATCAAAGCGGACTTGTTTTTCGACGAGTTTGGCATTGACTTTGACAGCAGCCAGTACCGCGACATTCTCTGGACCGCGTCCAAGTTCCATTGGTACCAGAAAACCTGGAAGTTCCGCCGCTTCCGGCCCCATCTGCTCGTGCTGGACGCGCCCCGCGAGTGGTTCAGGTATGCTGCTCAGTCGGTGTTGACCGAGATCCACGAGAAAAACTACAAGTGGAGTTGGGCCTCCATGAAAAAACGCCGCGACCAGAGAAGAGAGTACGTTTCCCTCTGGAGAACGAAGCTTTTGAAGCGGGCTTTGTCCGAGAAGGACGAAAAGCGCTTGTCCGACTTGGAGGAGGAGCTCTCGTTCGAGGACATCAAGTTCTACCGTTCCTTGACCCGCACCCAGATCAAAGAAGACAAGCTCGTGGAGCCGCAGGTGGAAAGCAAGCTGAATGCGAGCTCCGGTGGCTGGTTCTCTTGGTGGAACGGCAGCTCAAATCCCCCTGAACACCTCGAGGCAACCGACAGCGATGGTGGCTTGGACTTGACCTTAACCTCCGAGCAAAGGCAGGCTTTGTATGATACGATCGATTACGACGAGACCAAAGGCGCTGCAGCTGGCTCCGACCTTCCTCGCGATACTGTCACCATGGAAGTCTTTCTCAATTTGAAGAAGGGAGGTATCACGCTTAAGCCCCACAAAGACTCCCACGCACTCGCTGAAGTGATCATTGAAGACTGCCAGAGTCTGTTTTTCCAGAGACCAGACTCTTTTCTTGCTAATTTCAAGCTCCAGGAGTTCAAAATCGAGGACGGAACGCCCAATCCCCTCTACAAGCACATTGTTAGCGTCAAGCATGACCATGGAAGCTTGCATTCAGATGAGGAGTCAGCCGGCGGGGCACTGACCGGGGTTGAGCCGTTTTTCCAGTTTTCGTTCGAGAAGAATCCGTTGGACGAATCCGCCGATTCCTCGCTTACCGCCAAGTTGAAATCGATGACCATATTCTACAACCACTTCTTCATCGAAGAAATCATTGACTTCTTCAAGCCCCCCAAAATCCATCTTGACACCGTGGGTGCTATCATGAACGCCGCGGAGGCGACAATGGAGGGGTTGACCTCGCAAACCAGAATGGGGTTGCAGTACGCCTTGACGGAGCACAAAACCATCAATCTTCAACTTGATTTACAGGCCCCGCTCGTTATTGTCCCTCTTGATCCGTCCAGCTGGAAGTCTTCGGTGGCCATTCTTGACGCCGGCCATATCAGCATATCCAGTGACTTAGTGGACCGCAAGATCATCGAGGACTTCAGCATGAAAGAGACGTATCTGAAGGAGGATTGGAAAAAGTTCAATACTCTCATGTATGACAAGTTCAATCTTCATCTTCACGACACGCAATTTTTAGTGGGCCTGACCATGAAGAGCACCATGGAGCAGTTGCATAGCCCTAAAAGCAAACTGTCCGCGGTTATTCTTGACGATTTGGACATCAAGATATCGCTAGGCGTTTCGATCATCCCCGAAGCTGCCAACTTGGCCAAATTTAAGTTGAGTGGTGAGATTCCTGGTATCAATGTCGCCCTCAATGATTTCCAGTACAAAACTTTGATGAAACTCATTGATGTCATGATTCCCAATGACTCCGCTTCCGAGCCTGACAACACCAGCGAGTTCAACGCTTATGGCGCAGAAGCCTCCTCCGAGATTTCATACGATACAGTATCCGAGTCCCAACAAAAAGTTGCAAAGAATGCAAGCAATCAACGCCTAGTCGAGATTGACTTTAAGGTCACGTCAGTATTTCTTGCCTTGTCAAGGTGTATCGATGGCGTTACACTTGAGACGGAGCATCTCTTAGACATTGTTGGAGATGGATTAAACTTTTTCCTCTACAAGACAGACGCCGGGTTGCACATTGACTTGTCTCTTACCGATATAAACCTCATCGACCACATTGAAAAGTCGGGTATTCCGGAGTTTGAGAAGTTAATTCTGTCCAACAACTTCACCGCAGAGGATCAGGTGCAAAGGAAAAGTAAAGAGCTATTCAAAGTTACTTACGACAGGAACCAAAGAATCGTTGAGCTTTCCGACAAAGAAGTGGAGGTGTTTGATCAGGACATTGTCTTGGACATGTCAGCACTCAAGTGCGTGATCTCTCGAAAGTCTCTTTTGAGCTTGCTCAATTTCACCCTCAATACCTTCACTGATCCAAACACCAAATCCGTGGACTCGCAGGAGGGAGAGTTGGTTCACGCTAGTGACGATACCCTCTCTCCAGAGAAGATCAATGTAACAGTCAACCTAGAGAGCATCATCCTTGTCCTTAACGAAGAAGGTATCAAATTGGCTACTTTGCAATTAAGCACGGCCATGATTGGCGTGGTTGTGCTCCCACAAGAATTGGAAGTGAATGGCAAGCTCGGGGCGCTTACTCTTCACGATGAATCGAATCAGGGCTCTCCAAGAGATTCTATACTAAGAACGCTCGTGACTATTGAAGGCGATAATTTGGCTGAATTCAAGTACAAGACCCTCGATCCGCAGAACAACAAAGAGCCTTACCAAAGTATCCTCGAATTCACCACGGGCGCCACTCAAATCAATTTTGTCGAAGATGCGTTTTCCAAGATTATAGCATACTTGAGCAAGTTTCAAAGAATGAAGGCCATTTACGATGGTGCTAGAGATGCTGCGTTGAACCAAGCGACTCTGATTGACTCGGCAAATGAAATGAAGATGTCCTTCTTGGTCCGTGCACCCAAAATCCATTTTCCCAAGCTTGTGAATTCTGAAAGTGAGAAGTATGACATGTTGGTTGCCGAGCTAGGAGAGCTTTACTTGAATAATAGCTTCGAAACCAAAAACGGAAACACCCACAACATGATGAAAGCTGGGCTCAGAAAGGTCAACATGGACACGTGCTTCAATTTCGACAGTGACATTCAACAGATTGGTCACATTGTTGAAGATTTGGATATAAGCTTCGATATTGACTACGACTTGGGTACGGACCTGGACACCCCGACATTTGTTGTCTCCAGCAAAACACAAGAGATCGACATGAAGTTGACTGAGTTGCAATTACGTTATATTTACAACTTGCAGGATTCTCTCTCCCGCATCTTTGATGTTTCTGAGGAAGACTCACTTGGTGATATAGAGGAGGACGCAGAGTATGCCAATGCCGTCATGAAACATGATACAACAGCGTCAAAAGACTTAAGGGATGACTCAAGTCCCTCTGCCGAAGCCACGACTGACGTTGTCCCCGTCAATCCTGAGCACCAAAAGGTTTCATTTAAGTTCGAGATTCCAAGAATTTCATTGACGCTCTACAACAGGACATACGCATTAGCCGATTTTGAGTCGACAAAACTCTGCTCCGCGGCTGTTAATGGCTTTAGGGTTCTGTTCGATATGAAGGAGAACACTCATTTCGAGTCCGATGTGTCGATCTCCTCGTTCACGATCCGTGACGTGAGAGAGGGCACTGAAAACAAGTTTACAGAAATCATTCCGTCAATAGAAGATGGTGCGAACCAGTTCCAATTGAATGCCTCGACGAGTGGGGAGGAGAGCTGCAAGAGCACAACGGTCATGCTCACCATAATGAAGCCCAAAACTCTTCTTGCTCTAGATCACATCTTCGAGTTGCAGGCGTTTTTCAACAAAGGGTTGGAGTTGGACCCAGAAATCTTGGGCGACGAGAACGACGATGAAGTACAGAGCGAAGAGGATCTTCAACAGAATATCAGTACACGGAGTCTTCTGAATTCAGAAAAGGAGGATTCCGATGCCATGGTACCACAGAGCAATCCATCCAAGATTGGCGTTTCCATCAACATCATTGACCCATCAGTGATTTTATTGGCAGATTCGACAAAATTGAACACCGAGGCACTTGTTTTTAAAGTCGAGCAAATCTTGGTGACGAGTCAGAATATCGTGTCATTAGCAGTCAAGAATGTCGGTATGCATGTCACAAGAATGGACCGTTTCGAAGACTACAAGATGAGAATCATCGATGACTTCTCTGCATCCTTTGCTTTAGACTCACGTGGCTCCACACCCACCGAGTTGCTTTCAAGTATTCATTTGTCGATAGATCCGTTGCTCATTAGGATTTCCTTGAGAGACATAAGACTCGCATTGCAAATCTTCGAAAGAGCGAACACTTATTACATGAAAGCTCAGGAGTCGATTTCAAGCGATGATAAAGATCAAGAATATGATATTTCGGAAGACTTCAAACGGAAAATCTCGAAGTATGCGCCAAGCGATATCTCCAGTATCTTCATGAGTTCGAAGCGTCCTTTGGAACAGGTGAACGCGGCCCAAGTGTTAGTCAAAGGAGAGGAGTTCGAAGCCATTTTTGGCGGCGTTCGTCTAGTATTGATTGGAGATGTTCATGAATTGCCCGTTCTCGACATGGGTATGAAACCCACGGAAGTGAAGATGCTGAACTGGTCCACAGAGCTCAGTGCAGAAACACACATTGTGTCTTACGTGAACATTTACAACTACTCGAAATCCACATGGGAGCCACTACTTGAGTCCTGGCCGATATCTGTCTATGCATCGAAGACGCTTGTTCCAAAGCCCAGTATCATGGTTGAAGTCGTTTCTCGAGAGATTGCGCAGCTAAGCATCTCGTCGAGGTCCGTGGCACTTCTCTCACAAATTGCATCGTCCATCACTGCCGAAAACGCACCTAAGCCCAGGGAGCAACTCACGCCCTACGTCATAAACAACGAAACTGGATACGATGTTGAAGTGTGGATTGACCGAAACGACGACCAGAAATCCAACCCGAAGACAATTCCCAAGGGCGGCAGAATCAACTGGGAGTTCGAGGACTGGAGAACAATCAGAGAGAACTTGGATACAGACAGCGACTCCAACGTGTTGGGATTGAGACTTGTCAATTCCAATTATGAGCAAATCACCAACATATCTGCGAGTGGCGAGGGCGAGGAAATCTTCAAGTTGGAGCCGCCAATTGATGGTGTTCACAGCAGGTTGGCGTGCGAGATCAGGCTTGGTGCTGATAATGTCAAAACCATAAACTTGAGGTCGACTGTCTCGGTTCGGAACAATGCGGAAAGCGCCATAGCGTTGATGACGTGCAACAAGGCAAAAGGCACGCTTGACACGGAGCTCATTGTTGAATCGGGTCAAACAATCGGACTCCCGGTCGATGTTGTTTACAATGACGCAATCAAGATAAAACCTCAAATGGCGACCAAGTTCAACTGGTCCAATGAAACCATCGAGTGGCGGCCTTTGATGAATAAAGGCAAGTCTTTATGCTGCTCCTCAATTGTTGATGGTGGCGAGCTGTCCAACTACTACTACCAGGCAGAGGCGCAGTTCGATGGAGAGGATCCTCTTGGAAGCATCTATCCTCACATGACTATTGCCATTTCAGCGCCTCTTGAGATTGAGAACTTGTTGCCTTTTGATTTCAACTTCCGACTTTACGACAAGACGACCAAGAAGGACTGGCTGGGCCGCGTGGAGAAGGGAAAAAATACTTTTGTTCAAGTTGTCACTTTGGAGAGTCTTCTTCTTTTGAGTGTGGAACCTCTCGAAGGCGGATTTGGAAATTCCGAGTTCGCTGTGATCAATTCTGCAAACTCGAGGGACTTCAAGCAGGAGACCATAACCAATGTCAAAAGCGACAGTGGACAGGTGGTGAAAATCAAGATCCACTACCCCAAACTTTCCGGGTCTCGGACAAGTTTAAAGGTGGTAATTTACTCTCCATACATCATCTTGAACCGAACTGGCCAATCTTTGCAAGTTACTGATCTGTCACGGCCAAGCAACGCGACAACCTTGGTTTCCAACGGGGATGAGGGCACACCTCAAATGTTTTCCTTCGAGCGGGACGGTGATCGGCTGAACAGAGCCATAGCAAAACTTGGAGAATCGCAATGGTCGGCCCCTCTTGGCTTTGATGCTATCGGACAGGTGAACGGTGTTGCGGCGCCAGTCCAGGGTAGGAACATGGAGATGAATTTCGGTATTTCGATCGGCGAGGGAGAGGGTAAGTACAAGCTCACGAAAGTCATTTCGTTTGTGCCCAGATACGTCTTCAGAAACACATTGAAGGAGTCTTTAGTGTTCTCCGAAACTGGCTCTAGCAAACAAATCGAAATTGCGTCAGGTGAGGTCAAACCCTTGTGTCTTTTGCGCAAAAACGACCAAAAGACCTGCATTGTCAAATTTGCTCAGAAGGGCGTCAAATGGTCCGCTCCATTTGCAATCGATGATATTGGCCAGGTCTTCTTGAAAGTGGAGAAGGAGGGCCTGGGTCAGGTTTTGTTGAAAGTCAACGTTATCACCGAGAATGGAACAATATTCATCCAGATCGAGAATGCGAATAACTCGTGGCCGTACTCGATAAGAAACTTTACCGACTCAGAGTTTTACATCTATCAGAGCAATCCAAACCTCAACCAGAACGGTGAAGTTGCGAAGAGGGATGTCGACTACAAGCCTATCTACTATAAGGTACCGGCCAAGAGTGTGATGCCTTACTCATATGATTATCCGAACGCGATAGTGAAAGAAATAGTGATTCGGTCCCACGGGAGAGAACGGAACGTGAACTTGGCCGAAATCGGTAACCTCAAGCCTTTCCGGCTTCCTGAGACAGCTGATCAAGAGCAAGTGATCGTGGACTTAAATGTCACCGCCGACGGGCCAACCCAGTCGCTTGTTATTACAGACTACAATCCGTCAGTGAGCTTGTACAAGATACAAGATTCCAATAACTCGTCAGCTAGCGTGTCCAAGCAGCACTTTGAGGTGAACGCTAAAGATGAGAATTATTACACCAAGGTGTTCACCAGATTCGAAGGATTTGGTCTTTCTTTGATCAACACGAGATGCCAGGAGCTATGCTACCTATCTCTCCGCGGATTGGAGTTGAGATACAACGAGTCCGACTTGTATCAAAATTTGAGCATGAAACTTAAGTGGGTGCAGTTAGACAATCAGCTCTACGGTGGCATCTTTCCAATCATTTTGTATCCAACACTTGTTCCAAAGTCAGGAAAGGAAATGAATAGTCACCCATCTTTGAGTGCTTCGATTTGCAAGGTGAAAGATGATAGTCACGGTGTGCTTTTTATAAAGTATGCAACCATTCTCTTGCAAGAAATGTCCATCGAGGTGGATGAGGATTTCCTTTTCGCTTTGCTCGACTACTCCAAATTTCCTGGAGCCACTTGGAATCTGGAAATTGAGGATAAGTTGTGTGATAATAACTTCGAAATACCAGAACCACAGAAGTTGTCTGAATCCAGTGATATTTATTTCGAAGCTTTACACTTGCAGCCAACCTTGACCAATTTGTCATTTGTTAGAACAGAACGCGTCAATGCAGAGGACAGATCCTCTTCGCAGAACACCTTAATGTTCTTTGTTAACATGTTGACCATGGCTATCGGAAATATCAACGACGCCCCTATCAAGTTGAATGCTTTGTTTATTGAGAATGTTCGGGTTCCTATTCCTATCTTGATGCAATCGATCCTGACACATTACGGGCAATCGTTTTTCTATCAGTTGCACAAAATCCTTGGATCCGCCGACTTCTTGGGTAATCCTGTGGGTCTTTTCAACAATATTTCTTCTGGCGTTCTCGACATTTTTTACGAGCCATACCAAGGTCTTGTGATGAATGACCGGCCTCAAGAAATCGGTATTGGTATTGCTAAAGGAGGACTTAGCTTTATTAAGAAGTCGGTGTTTGGCTTCTCTGACTCTTTTGCAAAAGTGACTGGCTCTTTGGCCAAGGGCTTGTCCGTGGCCACTATGGACAGGAAGTTTCAAGAAAGAAGGAGACTCAACCAGCGCCGGAACCGGCCAAAACATGCGCTCTACGGATTCACATCTGGTGCCAATTCATTCTTCGAATCGATATCATCAGGCGTGACCGGCATCGCTCAAGCGCCTATGGAAGGCGCATCGAAGGAAGGTGCTGGTGGTTTCTTCAAGGGTATCGGAAAGGGCATGATCGGACTACCAACAAAGACGGCTATTGGAATCTTTGATCTTGCCTCCAACGTCAGTGAGGGAATCAGAAATACCACGACAGTCTTCGACACGGATGGATTGGAGAAAGTTCGCTTGCCTAGATACATTTCTTACGACAAGGTGATCCGGCCATATTCGCAACGAGAAGCACAAGGGCAGTATTGGCTCAAAACAATCGACGGAGGTGCGTTCTTTAACGAAACCTACTTGGCGCACCTTGTTCTTGCGGGAGAAGACAAAGCAGTGCTCGTGACGTTCAGGAAGATCATCTTGTTTGAGGTGAACTCATTGAAGTCATCGTGGACTGTCTCTTTCGACCAGATCAAGAGCTTATCGCTAGAGACAACCGGGGTGGGTATGGTCTTGAACAATGGCAAGAGGCCATTCCTTCCTGTTGCCGAGAAACGCAACCGCACGTTCTTGTACAGCCGGATGAAGATTGCCGTGGACAAGTACAATTCCAAGTGCCAGGTGACTTTGTGATGCATAAGACGTTGAGATGTCCGAAGTGTATAATGCTTATTTGAGGGGTTTGGAGGTAAATGTAGACGGGGTGTTTCCGGAGCGCTTGGCGAGATTGGCCATAAACTGTGAGGGCGACTCGGAAGAACAGTACTGGAACTTCAACTTGTCAAGGGCCACATGACCGTCGCAAGACTTGGCGACGATACGGTTATCATGGAGAACAAAGTCGCCGGGGTGGGCGCAGCCCGGGACGTTGAGCAGGGCCGGAAGCTCCAGCACGTGGCCAAAAATGACCTTGTAGTAGTCGTCAACAAGAGTCTTCTTTTTTTTTAGGAACACATGTTGGTAGGAGTGAAGGGGCCCGACGGCGTCGAACAAACGGCGGATCTGGCGGGAGGTCATGTGTGGCCAGAGCACCTCTCGGTCGGAGGGCTTTATCTTTGGAGCCAGAGAGAATGGGCGTATCTGAGGAAGTGGGGTCGGCTGCACATATTGATGGTTTGTGAGCACACTTGCAAGCAAATCGGCGCCCAAAGCACCCAAGGAAGCCTCAAGCGTCGAGAAGCAGTCGTTGTTTCCGATGGGCACCGGGCCACTCTGTGCCACAAGGTCGCCTTGATCGAACTTGGTGGGATGGAGGGTCTGCACAGTCACGCCGGTATTGGGGCAGTCATCCATCAAGGAGCGCTGAATTGGCGAGGAGCCCGAGTACTGGGGAAGAAGCGACGGGTGCACGTTCAACCCTCCGTAGGGTAGCGCCTGCAAAAAGGGAGCAGGGATCAATTTCCCGTACGACACGGCAATGGCTAGGTGATAGTGGTGAGGACGCGAGCACTCGAGGATCTGAGCCGCCGAGTCGACCCGGAAAAGCGGAAGTTCTTCTGCGACGGCGAGTTTGCCCACAGGGACGTCCACAAACTGCTTGAGCGAGCGGCCCGTTGGTTTGATGGACCGGGTATATACATGGAGGGCGTCGATTAGGCCCGGAGTCTCGTGACGGAGCTGGAGGAGGCGGCGGAGAGAAAGCACGCTGAAGGCGTCTGAGCCAAAGAAGGCAATGCGGAGGCGGGGGTGCTGCATCAGGCTCAGTTCGGGGCCAATGGCATGGGGCAAGCCGGCAGAACCGCGTCTGAGAATTGAGGGTGGGGCAGGTGAATAGGGGTGGTGCAGGAGGATTCAGGGGTAATGGCGGGGTGTTCTGGCCTTCTGCTGATACCTCAGGGCAAGTCTGCTTTTGGTGTTGTTTTTATTTTGTTTGGTGTGAAGGCCCTGGTTGCCGTGAGGTGGTTTTTGAGGTTCCTGGGGTGGTTTGAGGTCACGTGCTTGGTGCTTCGTCAGGACCAGGCAGCCTCCTTTGGGCCTGACTGTTTCTAGGTGCAGGCCTCTAATCAGATGGTGTGGTTTGGTCTTGATGGTTATTTAGTCTTGATGAGGTCATTCTTGGGTGTATTTTCGGATAGTGGGTTTTTTAGGTTGGTGTTGGGAAGAAATGAGGAAGAAAGGGGGTGAGGTTTTGAAGTTTTCTCAAGATTTCACTGGTTTCTGCTGCGAAAGTGTGAATGCAGGCACACTGGCTGCAAAATATCAGGCAAACCAAGGTTCAACTGGACTGGATTTGATCTTCTTTTAAATAGAAATAAAGGATTCAATTCAAGTTTTTCAAATTTGAGTTTGAAGCAAACAACAGTTCTTTAAGCCCAATTTTAAACCACACTACTTTTTATAAACCACACTACTTTTTATTAGCCAGGTACTCTTATAAACCATACTACTTTTTATAAGCCACACTACTTTTTATAAACCACACTATATATTTACAAGCTAGGCACTCACTACTTTACAAATTCAAGGCAGTAAGTATCCAAAGATTGTGAATGTTGAAAGCATCATTTCTTTAAAATTTCCAGCCATACTGGTGTCTATTTTATTTGTTACCTCTATTCCATTACCTGCTTGATTTTTACTATTCGTCTTCTTCTCTGTTAATAAGAGCTTTTAGGTTTGCTGATTAGAGAATGTTACTGATTGGAGACTGTGTTGATTGTAGACTGATTTCTGATTAAGGACTTTTTGTTGTGATGAGACAGCTGTCTTGACAAGTACGTTATTGATGAGTTGCAATATGAGCTTATTAAGGAATGACTATAATTGCAGTTAATTTATGGTGCTCACAGACGTAATTAATTTTTGATTGAGTTTGTGAGTGGCTTCATAGATGAAGTGACTCAGGAGGATCTTGTGAAGTGACTTAGAGGGTGTTGTAAAGTGACCTAGAAGGGTGTTGTAAAGTGATTTAGAAGGTGTTGTAAAGTGATTTAGAAGGTGTTGTAAAGTGACTTAGAAGGGTGTTTTAAAGTGAGTATATTTGAAAACAGTATTAAAAATAAAGACGGATCCAGTTCAATGGATCTTTTTTGATTCGGATAAGATTTTGGAACTTAATAAATTGAAGGTTCAAATAATCTTTACCGCATGTATTTTTACTGGTGCTCCGGCTAATAAAGTTCTGTTGAGATGTCGACTGCCTTTAGATTTGACTATAGATGGAGAAAAAAAAGAAGAAGTAGATTATGCATATAATTTTCATACATCGCTGAAAAGATTAGCTGTTGAAACTTTTAAATGTTTTCGTAAGAAAGGTCCCGTTCAAAAAAAGGCAGTTTACGGTTTTTCTTATCTTAATGCAAGGGCAAGAAGCTATAAGATACTCGGAATGAGTATTTGTGATAAGTCCCTCAATTTCTTGTTTTTCTTTTGTTCTAATTTTTTAGCTTCAACCGTATTACTTGTTTTGAGTATGCTTGCATTATGTCATACAATTTGGTTTGAACATGTTTGCAATGTTTCGATCATCTTTCCTAGCAAAATTTAGCTCCTGCAAGGGAGGCTATGGATCGAAAGTGTCGAGTGTTTGTTTAAGTGAAGAGTCAAAGGTTTGTTTGAGTGAATAGTCAAAGGTTTGTTTAAATGAAGAGTCAAATGTTTGTTTAAATGAATAGGTTTGTTTAAATGAAGAGCCAAGTGCTTGCTTTAAATATGAGTCAAGTGTTTGCCAATTTCCCGCTTGACAAGCTCAATTGACATGGCCAAAAACACCTTTACAAAGTCAATTATGCTGACAATGCTGAGCTGTGATCTGCTCATCAAAATAAGAATCGAGTTATAATCAATTACACTGATTGGAGCGAATTAGGCTCTGGTGGCATATCTTTAGATTAAATTTGACTGTCTTTGCTTTTTGCCAGTTTTCAAAGCCGATTTGTCACTTATGGGGATATTCTACGGTTAGAATGAGCGGCTAACCCTCTAAGTTTGAGCTTGAGTTTTGAACCTGAGACTTGATTGTTGAACATTGAATTGGGCATCCACTTTAAAATATTGAAGCGAAAGAAGAATTAGAACCATATACAAGAGAATCTATCAGTCACTTATGATAAAGGAGGTTGAACACGAATACCTCATGTTAGAGTAGTAGTGAAGATGTACAAATCGCTACCGAATGATATTGTTTAGAGAGATTCTTTGCAATAAAACAAGGCAAAAAGAAGTAGTTACAAATGTCGATAATAGAAAAGTCTTCTATTGGAAGGATAGGTCAAAGAAACAAATCTGACACATTTCCGTGGATTCTCATTCTCGACTAAAGTGCGTCGTTAAATGTTTCACAACCTTAATAATAAAATAGTTGTTGATAGATAGCAGTGTTGCTCCGAAAAGGAGCTTGTATTATGTCGTCTTCAGAACTCAATTTCATTTTTACTTTCATCTATTGACTTCTTGTTTGATATCGATATATTCATTTTATTTTTATGCAAACTGCATTAAATAATTTGCACACTAATGGATCTGCTACGTACTAATGAATGTGCTATTGTTTTATTGAAGCCATTTCTTAGCTTTAACGCTGCTGATTATTTGTTTAATAATGTCTGTTCATTACTACATAGTCCTTATTTTTATTCCTATTGGTTCTGATAATGTATCATAAAGATAGAGATATTCAGTAATCTATCTACTTCTTTCAAAAACATATAAACCGATTTATTTTTAAAAACCTGTATAATTTATGAATTAGTTTCTTGACTCATGGCTTAGAGTAAGAATTTGCATTATTTGTAAAAAACGCAAAAATTTATCCGTGTTAAAATATATTAATCCACCATCTTCGAAGAGTTCTCTATTTCTTTTTTGCCTGGTCCTAAACAAACTCAAACGACATTATTTAAAAAGATATTTTACCAAATTGAGTGGAGAAATGTAACAAAAATATACCACTTTATTTAGTTAACTACTTCCAAGATGAAGATGAAACTTTCAAAAGGGAGATATCTTTCTCTAATATCTATACATTTAATATTAAGGTAAGTATTAAGACACCGAAAGTAAAGCTGGAAACCTGCACTCAGACACTAACTAAGGTATTCTTGAATTTAAGACTAATTCAAACTGACGTCGCTATTAATTCTAAACTAATATAATCAGACCCGAATTGGTCAGGAATCAAGGTCGGTCTTAATCAGAGTAAGCTCACAAGTAAAAACATACTTGACCCATGTGTATCAAATTGAAGTCATTTGGCCAATATACTTGGTTAGAAAGTATTGGAGAAGTATATCCTTTCGTATATGGTCTTGTGAATACCCTCCACTAATGGATTAAAATGAGCTTTTCTTCAAACGTACAGTGTTGAAAATGGCTTCAAATGTATTGGAAATGGCTTCAAATTTACAGTATAGAAAAGGCCATAGATGTTAAAAAAGATCAAAGAGTAATTACCACAATTTCAGACCCTTTTTAACCTAGCCGAAGGAATGTGACGTGTAATCCACACCAAAACAATTAGTGATCAATAAGAAATTGGAGTTGGTTCCAATTGGGCTTCTTTAGGTTTGAAGGAAACAGGATTTAGTAGAGTTTGTTCAAAAATTCTGGACATTGAGCGATTCAGGTAATCATGTGACTTTGGCATATCCGGTCGCTGTATTTATTCCAATCACCTCTCTTTATTCTTATCACTTCTATTTATCCAATCACTTGTAATTATCTAATCTGTTGTATTGATTCAGGCGCTGTATTTATCTAATGCGTTGAATTGATTTATGCACTGTATCCATATAGTCCCTGCTCTTTAATCTAATCACTTTTATATCAGTTGTATCTACGTAAACCGTTCTTTTTTTTCGCTTTTCCGTCACTTGGTTTTTTTCTGATCATTATCCTAATACTTGGTTTAATTCTGAGTACTCTATTAATTCTAATTACTGTATTAATTCTAATTACTCTATTAATTCCAATCACTGTATTAATTCCAATCACTCTATTAATTCTAATTACTCTATTAACTCTAATCACTCTATTAATTCTAATTACTCTATTAACTCTAATTACTCTATTAGTTCTAATCACTATATTAATTCCAACTACTCTATTAATTCCAATCACTCTATTAATTCCAATTACTCTATTAATACTAATCACTCTATTAATTCTAATCCTTTCATGTATTCTTATCACCTGTATTGATCAATCACCTGGATTTATCTGATCACCAAAGTTTGGCTAATCTCTTCTATAGCCCCTGTCACGTGTTTTACTCGTTTCTTATATTGATCCAATGTTATTGTTATGAAGGCTCTGTAGACAGTCTATATCTAGAGGTACCCGGACCACTTGTACATATTCACTTTCAAGGGTTTAATTGGATTTGTGAACGCTTAGGGAGAATCAAAGAGAGCTTTCTATTTTTTGCTCTATTTGGGTTTTTTTGGCCTTAATTTGGCCTTCTTTTAGCATTATCCCTCATTCACTGTTCTTTTATTACTCTTTCATCTTCTACATTGTTGTAAAGGTCGATCAAATTGGCAGTCCTCAAGTGGCCAGACTTGGGTACGAGAGTCAAAAGTCCCAACTAGCGTACGAGATCCTAATACTCTAAACAAACACAGCTCTTAATAAAGTGCCGTTTAGAGGAAACGTGAAACACATGAAGCCTTTAGATTTGCAGCCAGCACTCGTGCAGCCAGCGCTCGGCTAGGCCCAGGCCCGTGCACCAGGCCCGTGCACCGGCTCGCGAAGGCTGCGTGGCACCATGACAGCGTTCTGCATGCGCGAAGGTTCCTGCGCCTGTGCAGGCTGCCACGGTCCCCAGACCCGGACCTCCCGTGTTCCTTCCCGGCGCCCATTCCGCCAGCACTCACACTCAGCCCGCCAGCACCCAGATAGTTGCCTGTGAAGTGCGCACCCCCTCTCTTGGCCGCAGCGCCGCCGCAGGGGATTTGCCCAGCCTGCATACAGCCAACATGGCTCAGAAACTCCCTGCACGTTGTATGCACGCCCGCGCGTCGCATATATATAGTGCCACCACCTGCCACCAGTTTCACCAGTTGCTGACACCCAAACCAGTTGCCTTTCCCGCCCGACCCCACGCTTCAGTGTGCTAGTTTCGGCCGCCGCACGTGTCAGCTTCTCCCCGGCCGCCATGTCTCCGGGCCACCTCCACAAAATCGCCATCTTGCTCTCGTGCACGTTTATGGGCCTTGTCTGTGGCACGCTCTACCTTTATCTGTCGTTCAGTCCTCAGTTGGCACAAAGACTCGGGTACCTGGCGTCCAATGCGTCCACAATCGCGCTAGTCGGCAGCCTCGGCATAGCGCTGTCCGGGCCCGCCGCGGGCATGGTTGTGGACAGGAAGGGCTACACCGTCCCGCTTTTCGTGGGTGGGGCGCTCATTGTGTTTGGCTACTGCAGCCTCCGCCACCAGTTTGTGGCGCAGATGCCCAGCGTGGCGCTCCTGTGCCTCTGTCTCTACCTGATTGGCTGCGGGTCGACGTTCATCAACCTGGCGTGCATGAAGTGCTGTGCCGTGTCGTTCCCCAGCATCCGTGGCGTGGCCACGTCCTTGCCCTTGGCCTTGTACGGCCTCCTGGCCATGTTCTACTCGGTCGTGGCGCTGCTCTTTTTCCCGGGCGACACCCTGGGCTTTCTCCAGTTCATTGTGTACTCGGTGGTGGCCATTTTTGCCGTGTGCTGCCCGCTGATTGCCTTGTGTGACTTCCGGGGGCTGCGCCTGCGGCCGGCGTCCAAACCCATTGAGTTGGCCAATGTCCACGGCATTCCTGCCAAAACGCCGCAGCCGCCGGACCTTCGGCTGGCGCCCGACGGCCTGCCCGAGGCTCCTCTTTGCAGCATTCTCAAGTCGCCGCGGTTCTGGCTTCTTTTTTGCATCACCGGCTCGCTTTCCTCGTTGGGCCAGGTCTACATCTACTCCGTGGGCTACATGGCCAAGGCGCTCATCATGAAAAACTACCACTTGTCGCCGTCGCTTTCGTCCGTGGGCTCCGTGGACACTTTGATCCAGCAGTTCCAGCAGACGCAGGTGGGCCTTATCTCGGTGTCCAACTGTGTCGGGCGGCTCTTGGCCGGGATCGCCGGCGACGTGATCAACCAAAGCTTCAAGAAGCCCCGCTGCTACCTCTTGATGCTTCCCTCGGTGGGCCTTGTGGCCACCCAGCTCATGGGCCATCTTTTTGATCGCCACGAAATCTTGTACATTGACCTGATCCTCTCAGGCCTCTTCTACGGTTTCACCCTCTGCATAATGCCCATCATCGTGGGCGATGTTTTCGGCATGGACAACTTCTCTCGCAATTGGGGCTTGATTGGCCTCGCTCCTTTGGCCCCCAGCATGTATTTTACCAGTCTCTTCGGCAAGACGTATGATTCCCGATCCGTTGTGGATGCCGACGGCCTCCGCTCGTGCCTCCAGGGCCACAAGTGCTATGATCTGGTGTTTTTGGTGACCCTAGCAATGTCGCTCCTTGCGTGTGCCCTGGCGGCCACTTTCATCATGAGGGAGCGCCGTTCTACGCACCAGTTTAATTGATATTCTGCTGGCCACATTGTGGCCAGCGGGCCGGCGTTTGGGGACATTCTTTTGCGTCATTTTTGGGGACATTTCCAAGCCCCGCTCATAATGTGGCAGCCTCGCCCTTCTGCTTCCACTTCATCTCATCTGTTTTCTATGTAAAGATCAGATACCCAGGTTGATGGGCACATTCACGGGCTTCCCGCCTTTATTCTTTTTGGGGGATTTTCTATTGGTGCTTTTGTTGATGCTTTCACTGGCTGGAGTCTGAGGTCTGCACAAGCCGAACCCGCCAAGGATTCTAGTTTTGCTTCTAAGTCACTGGCTTGGCCACCCTATTGACCCCACTTCAGCTTGGTCACCTTGTTGGTGGAGAGGGCGACCTCCACTCAAACACTGCCTTGCAATCAGCATGTCTGTCCCGTCCGTTAAGATCTCTTCCCCCCATTTAAATAGTAAATACCCCTCAGAGCTGCCGTGTGGCCCGACTCAACCTAAGGGAGCCGGACCATACCCGAGCCACTGCACGAGAACCCGTACATCCCACACCCTATCGTTTGCACCCGTTGCAAGACTAGACACTAGCATCAAACAGCATAAGCGCCAAGAGCCAAGCCAAGCACAAACACCCGCAGCAAATCAATGGCAGGTCCAGAGAACAATGAGAAGCTAAAGCATCAAAGACGGCGGTCGTGGGGAATCAAGGGCCGTCGAAAAGCGGCGGATTTTGGCATGGAACAAGCCGAATCAGAACCCAAACAAGAGCAGCAAAAACGGGAAGCACGTGCCCAGCGGTTTCAAGAACAATCCACCAAAAGCGCCGCCACCGACTATGGCTACGTGAGCCGAGGCACCGCCAGCGGACTCCAAAACAGTGAAATGGCCCAAAGAGACTACTTTGACTGGATTCTTGAGAATTTCCGGACGATCCAGCAGACGGAAGGTTGTGAGGTTTTGGAGGAGGTGGCTGTGGGAAGGGAAGAAGAAAAGGAGCGGTTCGGAAAAGAAGAAAGGGAGAGTTTTGGAAAGGAAGAAAAGAACAGTTTGGGAGGAGAAGAGAGGGAGAGAAGGAAAGAAGAAAAGGAGAGTTTAGGAGGAGAAGAGAGAGAGAATTCTAGAACAAAAGAAAACGAGAGCCTTGCAAAAGAAGAAAAGGAGAATCCCAGAGAGAAAGAGTCAGAAGCGCAGTCAGAAGCCATTGCAAAAACCGCAGATACCAGCAGCAGCCAAGGCAGCCGCCAAAGCAGCCGCCAATCAGCAGCGCTAATGCAGCCGGTTCTCGAAAACCTCCGCAAGCTCCGAGAGGCGTTGCTCAACCAAAAACCATCCCAGTTCACCAAGCACGTGCACTTGTTTTCTGCCCGCGTGGGAGCTGTGGTCGGCCACTACCAGACGTACGTGCCCAGCATCAACTACCTCATGAACGAGGCCCGCCACATTGCCACGCCAGCGGAGATCCGGGAGATCACGTGCGTGTTGGTGCTCCACATGTCCCACCACAACGGGGCCAATAGCCGGGCGTTGGCGGTGTTTTTCCAGCACTTGGATCCCAAAGCAGACCTGCGGGTGCTTGCCACCCTTGAGGC
Source organism: Metschnikowia orientalis (assembly GCA_002893665.1). Lineage (NCBI taxonomy): Eukaryota > Fungi > Ascomycota > Pichiomycetes > Serinales > Metschnikowiaceae > Metschnikowia > Metschnikowia orientalis. The sequence goes on along the minus strand of NXGZ01000001.1, from coordinate 1,050,241 downwards.
GTGGGTGCTGGGCGACTACGTGCGCTGGCTTCGGGTCTACAACACCGAGAGCGACCATGCCCTTTACAGCACCATGTCCATGGGCCTCCCTGCCGTGATGCGGGGCATGGTGCAGTGCTTGCTGCTGGCTTTTTTCACCTTCAAACTCTCGGATCTCGAGGCGCTTTTGCCCAAAGGAATGGCTTGGCTGGCGTTTCACGCTGCTTATGCCCCGCTGTGGACTGCTGCTGGTGATACAATCACCATCCGGCAAAGAGCGGTCCGGTCTAGTTGAGAATGGCGACAGTGGTTGGTTGACTATTGAAGAAGGACATCTGACTCAGAGCTTATATTGAAGAAGGAAATCTGACTCAGAGCTTATATCGAAGAAGGAAATCTGATCAGAGCTTTTACTGAAGAAGGAAATCTGACTCAGGGCTTATACCGAAGAAGGACATCTGAATTAGGGCTTATATCGAAGAAGGACATCTGAATCAGAGCTTATATCGAAGAAGGACATCTGACTCAGAGCTTATACTGAAGAAGGAAATCTGATTCAGAGCTTATACCGAAGAAGGAAATCTGACTCAGAGCTTATATCGAAGAAGGAAATCTGATCAGAGCTTTTACTGAAGAAGGAAATCTGACTCAGGGCTTATACCGAAGAAGGACATCTGAATTAGGGCTTATATCGAAGAAGGACATCTGAAGCAGAGCTTATATCGAAGAAGGACATCTGACTCAGAGCTTATACTGAAGAAGGAAATCTGATTCAGAGCTTATACCGAAGAAGGAAATCTGACTCAGAGCTTATATCGAAGAAGGACATCTGAATCAGGGCTTATACCGAAGAAGGAAATCTGATCCAGAGCTTATACCGAAGAAGGAAATCTGACTCAGAGCTTATATCGAAGAAGGACATCTGAATCAGGGATACAAAATCCCATTGGGCCCAGCTTGACTCCGATAAAGGCGATGAGAACCGGCCAAGGCATTAGCACTACTTGACGTTGAGACTCAATATGGAGTATGGACTTTGCATAAGGCACTATTGATCATTGACCATTTGGTAAAGTCAGCCCTTGATGGGTTGGCCTCTGCTAGGTGCTGAATACAGACTAGCTTTGGTTTTGCCAAAATCGCTCGATCAGTGGTTTTAATGAACATACAGACTCACACGTCATGCGATTCTTCCGCCATTCTGGCCCCACTGTCTGGCCATCACTTTGGTGGCTACCTGTTAGCCAGAGTTCACACTGAATGGCATTTTTGGAGGCGCGAAATACCTAAGGATTTCCTGGTCCTGGTTGCTCAGCCATGCCTTCTTATAATTGTCGCTTGCAATGTTTGTCTGAGCTAGTCCATCTGGCCTTTTTCTGGTGATTCTCATTTTGCTCAGAGTGGCCTTCAATATTTATGGCCTTCTTTTAATGATTCTCAGAATGGCCTTCACTATTTTTTGCCTTCTTTTGGTGATTCTCATTTTGCTCAGAGTGGCCTTCAATATTTATGGCCTTCTTTCAATGATGCTCAGAATGGCCGTCACTCCTTTTTGCCTTCTTTTGGTGATTCTCATATTGCTCAGAGTGGCCTTCAATATTTATGGCCTTCTTTTAATGATTCTCAGAATGGCCTTCACTATTTTTTGCCTTCTTTTGGTGATTCTCATTTTGCTCAGAGTGGCCTTCAATATTTATGGCCTTCTTTCAATGATGCTCAGAATGGCCTTCACTATTTTTTGCCTTCTTTTGGTGATTCTCATTTTGCTCAGAGTGGCCTTCAATATTTATGGCCTTCATTTAATGATGCTCAGAATGGCCTTCACTATTTTTTGCCTTCTTTTGGTGATTCTCATTTTGCTCAGAGTGGCCTTCAATATTTATGGCCTTCATTTAATGATTCTCAGAATGGCCTTCACTATTTTTTGCCTTCTTTTGATGATTCTAATTTTGCTCAGAGTGGCCCTCGCTATTTCTCCTGATGCTTTTTGCTCAAAAGACATTTCTTCAGTGTCCTTATTATGCAATTTTCAAAAACACTTCATGGCTGGCCCTACTATATCGACTTGTCAAGTGTGAGTTCGAAAGATGTTTGGCGTTTATTAAAAGCCAACTGTTTTCTGTACCCCACAATTGTCATCCGACGAGTTGGCTTGCAAGCTTTATGATTTTATCACCAATGGAGCAAGAATGAACAACTTCACGATATGGTCAATGAAACCGTGGAAGCAATCAAATCTTCGGTCGTCAGTTTTGATACAGAGAAAGTATCGATACACCTTTTGTTCCAAACTACGCATGAGATGGCTCCAGATCAATCCACCCGGCTGTTAGTATCATAAACAGAGAGATGAAGTTCATCAAGGGTGAACCTGTTACTGAAGAGATTGACTTTGCTTTTACTATCCTTCTTACCGAAGAAGAGCAAAGGCCACGGCAATCTCGGATTACTGATCATTCTTAGGAATTTGGAGACACCAACCACAAGTCGGTTTCTTATCTTTTGTGTGATTTCTAGAGCCTCGACTGATTGTCTGGTTTTAGAGCCTCACTGATTGTCTGGTTTTAGAGCCTCACTGATTGTGTGGTTTTAGAGCCTCACTGATTGTGTGGTTTTGAAGGCTCAACTGCTTACTAGTTTCCAGAGCTTCTGGCTTGAGCTTCTGCATCTTCTCCTTCACTCAATGCAATTCAAACCTTGACTCTTAGTTGAAAAGCCAAATATGCTTCATTTCATCGCTTGATGCTCATCGATTGCATTTGAAATTCATTCCAGTCCAAGTTTTGCATCCATTGCCTTCGGTGCGTGTCATCTGAAGTAAGTGTTTCACGTTTCAACCAAAACAGCCTTCTTTGTGATTTACCCTTAGAGTACCTCTTTTGATCTTGAAATCCATTCCTTTGGTCTTTTTTTGCAGTTTCTTCCTTGGTCTATCCAAATTTACCCCATTTCCTTCACCATGGCCTATTGTCTTCGTCCTCTGTGTGCAGTATGCCATGTTCCATAAAGTCGCGTTTGAAGCATACCGTCTGCACCTCATTCGGCTCCATGTCTTCGCTTCCCGACTTAATCAAGATCGACGACATTGCTTCGGGTGCAGTCGACCCTGCATCCATCCACCAGGAGCTTCGCCGCTTGAAACTCGCCATAAATCTTCTACGCAACGACGTGTCGCTTTTCATCAAAGCTTTGGCCCTGATCCCAGATGACGAGAGCCAGCACGAATACTTTGCCAGGATATCCCACAAGATCCAGGTGGTCCGCCGGGCTATTGCTGAGTATTGCTCTCAGTACAACCGGCTTCTCCCGATCATCAACCTCACACAGATCAAGTTGGGTCAGGAAGTTGAGACCCTGAGCGGACCCCGACCCAACCGATCCCCCCAAAAGAGCCTGCTGCTCTCAAACGGCCTGATCAAAATCGAATCTTAGATTGCTACTACCTTGAGCGATCCTGGCTGCTGCTAGGCGTCTGTGTGCAAGCTTGCTACCGCTCAGTCAATCAGCCGTGTTTGCCTCATTTGGGCAACAACAAACACCACGCCCGAGTAGGCTCAAAATATCCACCATTGAAAACTACGTTGCCACTTGTTGTCACTACACTACTCCGTTGTCAGAAAAATAGTACTCCGTTGTCAGAAAACTCAAGGTACCTGCAGCTAATTTGCTGTCGGCCAGCCCCGGCCAGGAATGCCCTTTGTTCGTCCAAAACGCTTGACATGCGCTACACCCGTGCATGCCATGCTTCCAAGGTGCCCAGGCTGAAATATCCATGTGTTCGTGGCGTGGCCCACTCTAGGAAGGCCACCCTCTGCCGTCTTGCTTGCGCACGTGAAGGGTTACCCTGCACTGACTCACGCGGACTGCACACAGAGCCGGGCGTTGAGTTATCGTGGTTGAAACGCAGCGTTTTTTTTACTTCTCCACACCATAATGGCTGAATTATTAAAAGCTACTTTCGACAGATGCAAGCAGGAGGGAAGAAACGCCCTCGTCAACTTTATCACGGCGGGATTCCCCACCATCGAAGACACTATTCCCATCATGAAGGGAATGCAAGAGGGTGGCGTGGACATCATCGAGTTGGGTGTTCCTTTCTCCGACCCTATTGCTGACGGGCCCACCATTCAAGTTGCTAATACCAAGGCCTTGGAGAACGGCGTGACCGTCAAGAAGTGCTTGGAGTTGGTTTCGCTCGCCAGGGAGCAGGGCGTGGATGTGCCCATTATCTTGATGGGTTACTTCAACCCGATCATGAAGTACGGGGAGGACAAATTGGTTGCTGAGGCTGCTCAGGCCGGCGCCAACGGTTTTATTGTCGTTGACTTGCCCCCCGAGGTTGCTGTCAACTTCAGAACAACCTGTTCCAAGTATGGTCTCTCTTATGTTCCTTTGGTTGCTCCAGCAACCACGGATTCTAGATTGAAGACTTTGGGCAAGATCGCCGACTCCTTCATCTACGTGGTCTCCCGTATGGGAACCACCGGAGCTTCGGTGGAGGTCTCTGCAGGCATTGCTGCTTTATGTGACAGAGTCCGGAAATACGCTGGTGACACCCCAATTGCGGTTGGTTTTGGTGTTTCGACCAGAGAACACTTTTTGACCGTGGGAAAGGCCGCAGATGGTGTGGTTATTGGCTCGAAGATCATCAATCTTTTGGCCGAGTCCAAGCCTGGCCAAAGAGGCACGGTTGCTCGTGACTTCGTCAAGTCTATCTTGGGCGACAGCTATTCCCCAATCGCTCCTCCTGCTCATAAACCATATGTTCAACCTACCAACGTGAACAAGATCAACGCTATCCATGAGGAGGCCCACCAATTCAACCCACTTTTCGGCGACTTCGGTGGCCAGTACGTCCCAGAGGCCATGTACACCTGTTTGGCAGAATTGGAGAAGAGTTTCGAGGGTGCTGTTGCAGACCCTGACTTCTGGAAGGAGTTCCGCGGGTTGTACTCCTACATCGGCAGACCGTCGAGCTTCCATAAAGCCGACAGATTGACCGAGCATGCCGGCGGTGCTCAAATCTGGTTGAAAAGAGAGGACTTGAACCACACAGGCTCTCACAAGATTAACAATGCCTTGGCACAGGTTTTGATTGCCAAGAGATTGGGCAAGAAGAGAGTCATTGCCGAGACCGGTGCTGGCCAGCATGGTGTGGCAACGGCCACCGCCTGTGCAAAGTTTGGCTTAGAATGTTGCGTGTTTATGGGTGCTGAAGACGTCGAGCGTCAGGCATTGAATGTGTTCAGAATGAGGATTTTGGGCGCCAAGGTGATTTCCGTCACTAACGGCACTCGGACTTTGAGAGACGCCACTTCTGAGGCGTTCAGATACTGGGTGTCTAACTTGGAAACAACTCACTACATTGTTGGATCCGCCATCGGCCCTCACCCTTACCCAACCTTGGTCAGAACTTTCCAAAGTGTTATCGGCCAGGAGGCCAAGGAGCAGTTCATGGAGTTGAACGAGGGTCGTTTGCCAGATGTGATCGTGGCTTGCGTGGGAGGTGGCTCCAATGCCACCGGGTTGTTCTCGCCATTCGAGAAAGACACTTCCGTGAAAATGCTTGGTGTGGAGGCTGGTGGCGATGGTCTTGACTCCAACCGCCACTCTGCTACATTGACCGCAGGTATCCCTGGTGTGTTCCATGGCGTGAGGACGTACGTTTTGCAAGACCACGACGGCCAGGTTCATGACACTCACTCTGTTTCTGCTGGTTTGGATTACCCCGGAGTTGGACCGGAATTGGCGTTCTGGAAGAGTACCGGCAGAGCAGATTTCGTTGCAATTACTGACGCCGAGGCCTTGGAAGGCTTCCGTTTGTTGTCTCAATTGGAGGGCATTATTCCTGCCTTGGAGTCATCGCACGCCATTATGGGTGCCGTGAACCTTGCCAAGACCATGCTGCCAGACCAGCACATGATCATCAATGTTTCTGGAAGAGGAGACAAGGATGTTCAGTCGGTGGCGAAGGCCTTGCCAGTTCTTGGTGAGAAGATCGGATGGGACTTGAGATTTGAGAGTGATCCTTCCAAGTGATTGGCTACGGCGCTCATGCTTGTTTTCGACTTCGGTAGTCTATAAGTAGTACAAGAAGCATTGGCCACATCTCTACCTAAGTATTACAAGAAGCATTGTCCACATCTCTACTTAAGTAGTACAAGAAGCATTGTCACCTCTGAATACTGTATTCTACTGGCGTGGCCAACATACTTGTGTTCTAATTTGCGTTGCAGGTCAAGTAAAATCCCCGGTTTGAACGAAGACCTTGGATTTCGACGATCAACGATGCAAGAGTTGGTGTATTTGCATTTGCAATAACTGGGGTCGTTGCATTTGCAGTTCGTGTGGAACTCAAACTTGGCTGAGCGAGCCGCACACAGGAATGATCACTCTGACCACATAAACAACATGAGCTATGAGATTGATGCCGGTGGCTTGGTCGTGGAGTTAGCGAAACTTCTTCGCGTGAATGAAGTGGACGAGCCCACCCTTCGGCTTTGTTTGAAACTTATCGATGAGGGCGTTGATCCGGCTGAGTTGGCCAACTCCATACTTCGAATTAAGCGGGAAGTTGCTTCTCTCTCGGGGTGATTGGAAGAAGAATGGATGTGGATTTGGGCGATGATGCTCAAGAGAAACCACCCTTCTTCTTTTTCCGACGCTGACTCGGGTTCTGGGACCCCAACCGCTTGAGCTGCAGTTTGGAGGGGGCCTGCGAGCCGCTGTGCGAGATGTCCTCCAGAAGAAGTTGAGAAAGTACTTGTGAGGGTAGTTGCGGGGGGCCGTCGTATGAAGCTTGAACCGGGCTTTGTGCAAGAATCTGCAGGAATGTTTGGGATTGTAGTTGTGACGGCTGCTGGGAAGATTTTTGTGGAGAGGAATTTGCAAACGGATGCTCAGAGGCTTGCGAAGCCGCTTGAAGCAAGCCTTCCGGGTGGGTTGAGTGCTCTGTTTTCACAGTAAACTTGGAGGCAGGCCGCGGGGATTCCGGACCCACTTGCAGAGCAGCGACTTGTACCTGGGTGGTAATCTCCAGCTTGATACCGTTTTGACTCGGAGCGGCAGATGCACCGTTCAGGTAGTCTTGAGAGAAGATTTGTCTTTGTAACGAGTTGCTGTTGGAGTCGTGCTCTGGCTTTGATTGGATCTGGTCGTCGTCGGGCGGGTCGTCCAAAGTCCATTCGTCGAATAGATCCTGGTATTCTGGATCATGTGCTGCAGCCTCAGTTTTGATCAAATCGTCATACTCCCGGGCTATGCCGGCAACTCGGGCTCGAATCATGCTGCAGCTCAAAATCATTGCTGCCTTTGCATTTTGAGGGTCGTCTTTGAAAAGCTGCAAAGCATCATGCAAAGCCTCGCTGGTCCCAGCCACAGCTTGGGCAAGCAAAGGGCTGAGATGGGCGACTGCGTCTTCATCGAGCGAACTAAGAACAATTTTGTACGTTCTGTAGTAAGCAGTGAGCTGCTGAACCATGGAATCAAACTCTGCGAAGTTCAGTAAGCTGGCCGGAATGTTCTCCGAGATTGTGGCGAGGGACTTGAAGCCCGGTAGTTGAGCCGTTTCGGGCATAGGGGCAAATAGCAGGTCTAGGTCTGCGCCGAGCTCAAAGGCATACTTCTGAACTGCATCGACTTGAGGCGGAACATCAGATTGCGAAGGCGTTTCCGTAGAACGTTGAGATGCGCCAGCATCCAGAGATGGCACCAAATCGGAGGAGACCCGCCGAGAATGGCGGAAGTCCAGGAAAAGAAAGCGCTCTTCTTCGGCAGTGAGAAGAAGAGGCAACAGGTGGGCGTGGGGTTTCAGTTGTGAGGCACCCGAGACCGGGGAGTCTGGCGACGCATGGGGCTTGAACGAAAGGCCCGGATGGAGGCAGTAGGACGTGACAGCCACATGGTGGTCGGCCGTGGTTTGCACGAGATTAAACAACGAGTCGTCTTTGCCAAAGGCCGACTTGTAGGGCGTCACATGACGCACGTCCTTGGACGCGAGAGGGAGGTAGTAAGGGTCTCCCAAGCTGCAGGGAAGCAGGTGTTGGAGGCCGAGTGTATAAACAATGCAGATGGGGGAATGAACGCTGTAGACAAAGCACAACACGCGGGAGTCCAGGTCGGACGGCAAAAGCGAGAGTTTCAAGGTAACGTCGTCGGGGTTGAGAAAGTGTTTCCAAGAGAGGAGGCGGCGGAAGCCGGAGGAAGCCGAGGGCCTGGCCCAAATGAGCTCCTGTGAGGTAAGAAGCAAGGCGTCGTTGCCCCAGGACTGCACGTCGAGCACTGAGGACCAGTGGACAAAGTCGACGTCTTTTCGGACGCGGGACGAGCCTATGGTGGTGGAACAGACGGACTTGCGGCGGAAAACGGTGATTTGGTCGGAGTCCTGGGGCCAGTGGATGCGGACAAAGTCCGAGGGGTCAAAAGGACTGGCCGGCGGAAGCTGGCCCTGCAGCTGCACGTGACAGTGCCAATCAGCGGGCGAGCCAAGCAGGCAGACGACGTAGCAGCCAAGAGAGTCCACAAGCAACAAGCGGCGGCCGGTCACGTGCATGTGGGCCAAGGCGTGGAGCGGCGGGTCGAGGACGCCGAGCCGGGTAATGACAAGGCCCCTGCAATCGGGGGAGTCTTGCCAGCGCACGGAAAGGAACGCCACGGAGCGGGAGCCCCGAAGAACAAGCACGGCGGGGAGCGGGGCGTAGACAAGCTGGGCGACGGGGAACGGCAAGGTGCAGGCGGCGTTGTAGCGGGCGAGGTCGGGGACGGCACAGAGGGTTTTTGCCAGGGGCGGGGCGGGGCCGCCGGAGAGGATTTCTGCCAGGGGCGGGGCGGGGCCGCCGGAGAGGAGGTTCTTTTTGCGAGGGAGCACGGGAAACACGCGGAGGAGGTCGGCTGCGCGGGGGGCGCAGGCCACGCAGGGCACGGCGAGGGAGGCGGCGGGGGCGCGCGCATCTGAAACGGGGGTGAAACGCGCATCTGAAACGGGGGTGAAACCCACGTCAAACGCCGCCGAAACGGCGCTGGAACAGGGGTCCATGACGGCAGCGTCCACCAACGGCCGGGCGTCCTGGTGCAAGGGCTCCACGAGGGCAGGGTCCACGTGCACGGGCCGGGGATGGCGGAGCAGGGAGGCACGGTTGTCGCCGCCCACGGCCACGGTGGAGTGGCGGATCTCATGGAGGCGGGGAGCGGCGTGGCGGGCGCGCGGGAAGCGGAGGCGCGGGCGGGCCGGGTCGTGCGCTGCCAGATCCACTATGCCGTTGCCGGGCACGCCGTAGGTGAGCTGGGCGCCGAGGCCGGGTTTGCTGGGCCACATGAAGAAGTGGTAGGATGCGAATGCAGGGCTATGAGGCGCGCGGCGATCGGGCCGCGCGCGCACCCGTGCATCCCGCGCGCGGTGTACGGATGACCGCGTAGGAACACGTATCGCCTAAACTTTTCTTTCCACGTAACCACAACAGCTGCTTCTCTCAACACCGCCACTCTTCAGCAATGGCCCCGAAATCGAAGCAGTCTGCGCTGCGCACCGCCGTGCCTCTGCGGGACCCGGTCGCGGCCCCCGACTACCAGCAAGGCGCCGTCCGCAGCTACTTGCTGACCTCCGTGCCCTTGGCCGTCACAAAAGCCCGTGCCTTGTCCCGCCAGGACTGGCCGTACCTTGCCGCCTTGGTGGCGGCCGGCATGTACGTGCGGCTCGGCGGGCTCGAGAGCCCCAACTCGGTCGTTTTTGACGAGGTGCACTTTGGCGGCTTTGCCAAGCAGTACGTTTTGGGCAAGTTCTTCATGGACGTGCACCCGCCGTTGGCCAAGATGCTCTTTGCGGCGGTTCTGGCGCTCGGCGGCTTTGACGGCCTGTTTGGTTTTGAAAAAATCGGCGACGTTTTCCCGGAAAACGTGCCGTACGTGCTCATGAGACGCTTTTCCGCCATGTTGGGCTTGATCACCGTCGTTTTCTGCTACTTGACGTTGCGCTCGTCGGGCGTCCGGCGCCCGGTGGCCGCTGCCACGGCCGGCTTGCTTTTGGTCGAAAACTCCTTCGTCACCATCAGCAGGTACATTTTGTTGGATGCTCCTTTGATGTTCTTCATTGCCGCTGCCATCTACGCGTTCAAGCGCTTTGAGACCCAGCAGCCCTTCTCGTTTGCCTGGTACCGCTCGTTGGCCTCGTGCGCCATTTCCTTGGGCTTGGCGTTGTCCTCCAAGTGGGTGGGCTTGTTCACCGTGGCCTGGGTCGGTGTCTTGTGTGTGGTGCAGATGTGGTTGCTTATTGGCGACTTGAAGGTGTCGCCTCCCGCCGTGCTCAAGCACGCCGCGGCACGTGCCTCCGTGTTGCTAGGCGTGCCCGTGGTGATCTACTTGCTCATGTTCAGTGTGCACTTCAGCGTGTTGCCCAACGAGGGCAACGGGTCCGGGTTCATGTCCAGCGCGTTCCGGGCCGGCTTGGGCGGCAACACCATTCCCCAGCGCACGTCGGCGCCCGTGGGCTACGGGTCGGTGGTTTCGCTCCGCCACCTCAACACCCAGGGCGGCTACTTGCACTCGCACAAGCACTTTTACAAGGGCGGGTCCAAGCAGCAGCAGATCACGTTGTACCCCCACCTCGACACCAACAACGACTGGGTCATCGAGCCCTACAACTTCTCCACGCCGGACCACTTTGTGCCGATCACCGACGGCACCAAGGTCAGATTGAAGCACGTCAACACGCTTGTGCGCTTGCACTCGCACGACGAGAAGCCGCCCGTGTCGGAGCGCGACTGGCAGAAGGAGGTTTCCGGGTACGGCTTTGAGAACTTTGGCGGCGACGCCAACGACGACTGGATCGTGGAGATTGTGGACTACGCCACGCCCGCCCACGCCCGCACCGAGCTCCGCGCCTTGGAGTCCGTGTTCCGGTTGAAGCACGCCATGTCGGGCCACTACCTTTTCTCCAGTCCCGTGACGCTTCCGGACTGGGCGTTCAAGCAGCAGGAGGTGACGTCCGCCTCGCAGGGCGCCCGGCCTTTGACCCACTGGTACATCGAGACCAACAAGAACCCCATGTACGAGGGCTCCGAGGAGGTGTCGTACCCCAGGCTCAGCTTCTGGGCCAAGTTCTTGGAGTCGCACCGCGTGATGTGGCGGGTCAACAACGGATTGGACGGCCACCACAACTGGCAATCCAGCCCCTACGAGTGGCCCTTGTTGCTCCGTGGAATCAACTACTGGGGCAAGGACCACACGCAGATCTACTTTTTGGGTAACCCTGCCGTTTGGTGGACTGCCAGCGCGTGCTTGGTGGGCTTTGCCGTTCATGTTGTGTGCAGCGTCTTGAAATGGCAGAGCGGCGGCCGCTTGTCCAGCAACAAGGAGGTGCACAACTACAACTACCACGCGTTCTCGTACTTTGTTGGCTGGGTGCTCCACTACGCGCCATTCTTCATTATGGGCAGACAGTTGTTCTTGCACCACTACTTGCCCGCACAGTACTTTGCGATCTTGGCGCTTGGCCACTTCTTGAACTTGATGGTGACGTACAGCCAGCGGATGAGCAAGGCTGGCTTTGCCATGGTGGGGTTGGTGTTGTGCGTGTCGTTGTACGCGTACCACGTGTTGTCGCCATTGATTGACGGCGCCCAGTGGACCAAGGACAAGTGCGTGGCGTCGAAGTTGGTGAACAACTGGGACTACAACTGCAACACGTTTTTGAACAACGCCCAGGAGTACAGTGCGTACCACTCGTCGTCCAAAGTGAAGGAGATGGAGTCGCCCGCCGAGACCAGCCCCGTGGTGGTGGTGAGCGAGGCCGCGCGGTCGCCTGTGGAGGAGCCCGTGGCGGAGCAGGAAAAGGTGTCTACGTTGGAGGCTCCGCCCGCGGCCGAGTGGCACGAGGGCAGCTTTGAGCTTGACGAAAAGGGCGCCAAAATCGTGCGGGATGCGCCCGCCGGCGAGATGTATGACGAGGCCACGCAGAAGAAGGAGCAGCAGCAAGGCGCCGGCGCTGCCGCTAGCAGGGACTTGAAGGAGACGGAGGAGTCGCTGGAGTTGCAGGAGTCGTTGCACGAAGGCGGGATTCCGCACGCCGAGGACATTGTCAGCACGGTGAAGAAGGCCAAGGACGCCGCCGAGGACATTGACCGCACGGTGAAGAAGGCCAAGGACGCCGGCAAGGACACGGTGAAGAAGGCCGGCAAGGACATGCAACAGGAGTTGCGCGAGTTGCAGGCCAAGGCCGGCGACAAGATAGAGCAGGCCCACGAGGCCGGTGAAGCCGTGAAGGCGGGCGCCGGCGGGATCTTGCACAAGATGGAGGAGCTCGAGCTTCTGATTGCCGAGAGCATCATCAGCGAGGCGGACGCCGCCTCGCAAGCCTAGACCGCTAGGCGCAGCGAATAGCCAAACGCGCCAGCGACGGAACATCGGCCCGGCCCCGGTCCGCCGGCGGCTCAGCGTAGCAGCGCCTGGAGACGGCGCGCCTGCACACTGCCACGCCGCGGCACGTGCGCGCGATGATAACAGGCGAGCAAAAACTCCCCTAACGCCCCCTACGCTTCTTTCTCCCACGCCCGGCCACCCCCAGCCATGTCCGACATCGAGAAAACGTGTCGGATCTGCCGCGGCGAGGCCTCCGCGGCCCAGCCGCTCATCCACCCCTGCACATGCCGCGGCTCCATCAAGTACATCCACCAGGACTGCCTCATGGAGTGGCTCAACCACCAAAACGACCGCGTCAAGCGCTGTGACATCTGCAACACGGCGTACCGCTTCCAAACCATCTACGACCCGCACATGCCGCCGCACATGCCGCGGCGCGAGGTCTGGGCCATGCTAGCCCGCCTCACCGGGACCTCCGTGGTCCGGGCCACGTCACGTGTGCTCTACCTCGCCTGCCTCGTGCAGCTCCTGCTCTTCTGGAAGTTTGTGGGCCGCCTCTTCACGTACGTGGTGGACGAGCGGCTCCGGTCGCCCACGCTCCGTGTGCGTCACGTGCTCCTCTACGGCGCCTACGTGACCCGGACCCGCTCCGGCGTCTTGTTGGACTCGCCCGACGCCTCTGCCGCCGACCGCTTCCTCACCTTTTTCTACAACACCTTTGTGCCGGGCAACCTCCAGGTGCTAGCCTTTGTTTTGGTGACGTTTTTCCTTTTCCTCGAGCACGAGTGGGTCATTCGCGAGGAGGGCTACACGAGCCTGCTTTTGCGGCAGATCGGCAAGCGCCCGCGGACGAAGCTCCTGGACTTGCTCGTGCAGATGGTGAACGACGCGGGCGACGCCGGGCCGGTGGACGCGGGCCGCCGCCCGCTGGCCGCCCCGCTTCCCCACGAGGCGCTCCAGGACCTCCAGCAGCCGCCCGACGCCCACGTGCACGAGCATGCGTTGCGGGCGGCGCTCGACTACCGCCAGTTTGACGAGCTCGTGCACGCGCGGCACGTGCCGGTGGCGGCGGCGGCGGCGGCGGCGGCTCCGGAGATCCCCGACCCGCCCATGCCTGCCGGGTTGCTCGCTGCGCCGCCGGACGAGCCGCTGGACGACGAGCCGCTCGAGGAGCTTGAGCGGCGCCGCGAGCTTGCCGAGGACGACTTGGCCGCGGCCGAGGCCGCCGACTTCAACGGCAACATCTTCACCATGCTCGGCTTCCGCTTGAACATAGCCTCGCCCATCCAGTTCACCGTCTTGGCCGACTTTGTCATGCTCTTTGTGTTGTTTGCGGCGTACCTCGTGCCGCACTTTCTCGGCTCCTTTGCGCTCTTGTTGCTTGCCTGGGTCCTGCTGCTGGCGGTGCAGATGCTCCGCGTGGCGGCGCACTCGGTGCTTGTGCTGCTGGGGGTTTCTGCGGTTTCTGCGGCGTTTCCGTTTTCGGCGGTCTCTTCGTTTCCGGCGGCTTCTTCATTTTCGGCGGTTTCTTCGGTTCCGGCGGCTTTTTCATTTTCGGCGGTGTCCCTGTGGCTCGTCCTGGCCGTTTCGCAGACTGCGGTGTTCACGATGCCGGCCGCCCGGGCGGCGCCGCTTGGCGTGCTCGAGCGCGTGGCGTGTGTGGCCGCCGGCTACCTCTTGGTGTGTTTGGCGGTCAACCGGCACATGGCGATGTTGGTGGCCGGGCCCAAGCCCGTGATGGGCAACGCCCGCCGCATCTACAAGGTCTTGTTCCGCTTGTCCACCACCGCCAAGGTGTTCACCATCTTTGCGTCGGAAATCGTGCTTTTCCCGCTCTACTGTGGCTGGCTCATTGACCTCTGTGCGGTGCCGCTCCTCCTTCCGGACGTGCTCCCGCTGCTGCCGGCGCTGTCTGCCTGGGCGGCGCTTTGTGGCTTCTCGCTGCTCCACTCCATGGGCTGGATGGCCCGCGGCTTCATCTACTGGGCCTGTGGCACCTGCTACATGTTCTGCGTGGCCTTGTTTGTGGGAATGGTGCGCCGCTCCATTTTGCGGCCGGGCGTGTTGTACTTCATCAAGAGCCCCGAGGACCCCAATGCCCGGTTGATCCATGACGCCATCGTCAAGCCGTTTGTGCTCCAAATCCTGCGCATTCTCTTGAGTGCCCGTGTCTATACGGCGTTTATTCTCTTGGGAATCGGCTCTGTGACCTGGGGCTTGCGGTTTCTCGTCAATCCACCCTCCGCCCCGGGCGCCTTGCTTCCGATTCTCTTGCCGCTGCCCTGGGGGGCCGTGCTTGTTGCGTTCACCTTCAAAGCCTTGTTTGGCATTAAGGCCACCATTGCCAAGTACACCCGCATGTTCTGGGAACGGTCGTTTGCCGTGCTCGCCCACAAGTTCCGCTTGTCGCATTTCTTGCTCGACACGCCGGTGCCCCAGGAGCGGGGCTACGTTCTTTACCGTAACGGGTTCTTGTCCTTGTTCAAGCTTGGCGTGCCGGACTACTCCAAGCCGGTCAGTGTGGCCGAGGCCCAGGCCATTTTCCGCTCCGATGCTTCGGTGTCGTGCTGCTTTGTCCCCGACGGCTTCTACATGCGTGCCCCGAGCAGCGACGAGAACTCTCGCAAGTTTCTCCGCCAGTTGTTCGTGCCCGTGACCAAGTCGGACCAGCTTCTCTTCCCGCAGCCGCCAGACGCCGCCGCGGACGACGACGAAACCGATTGGTGGGACGACAATGTCGTTTACGAGAACTCGTACACCATCGTCTACACGCCGCCTCACAACAAGCTGCGGTGTCTAGCTTTGGTGTGCATGATCATTCTTTTTGGCGCCCTTCTCATTGTGTGTGTTGCCCTTGCGGCCGCTTTGATCGGGCGCCCCATCTTCCGGGCCCATGTGATTGTGAGCGATTTGCTTCTCCACCGGCAACAACTCGGGGGAGACGCGGCTTCTGCCGAGATCGACTTAAAGTTCATTGACACCAACTCTTTGTGCTTGGGCTTGATCGTTCTCGCTCAAATCTTGACTTTTGCGGACGCCAAAGCAGAAAGCACCGACGTTCGGGGCTCTTTGGCTGACTATGGTCAGCGAGTCCGGGTGGTGATGGCGCAGTCGGCTCGGCTTAGCTGGACCGTGCTCAAGCGTGACTTGTGGTTTCTTTTCCGGTGCGCTTTTGCTGCCATAGTTCATGTGCTCTACGTGCCGTACGTGGAAACATATTTTTTCAAAAGAGAGTATATGTTTGGAGTCCTGTCGCTCGGGCTCAGTGTCTACTGGCCAGGCGTGTTGGTGCATGGGGTCATGTTGCTATCGACACTTATCCCAGTGCTCCGGGACCTTCCCAGTGCCATCACAAAGCGGGCCGGCGGCCGCGGATTGACCGCGGCAGAGGTGATGCTTCCCTGGGGCTATTTCGTCCTCGAGGGGCTCTTTTTGGTTGTCGCCCAACGGCAGCAAATGGAAATAAGCCCTGCCTCGAGAGCACTCCTTTGCATGGCTGTTTTGGTTGCCATCACCTTCACCCAAGCCGCGTTTGACATGCGCCGGATTTTGTCTGGTGTCAATGAGCAGATTCGAAACGAGAAATATGTTCGGGGTACGGCCATTCAAAGCATTGGCACCGATGATGATTAGGCTCTTCGGGCAACGCACCGCACCATGTATATAAGCCTGAAATTTTATGACATCCAAGTTAGAACCCGGAGTGATGCATGACGTCCATAGTGGTATATTATATGACATCCTACCCACTTCTGAGATCCATAGTTACCCATCTCAGAGATCCCAAGTAATTTTGACATTCTTAGTGCCCACTTTGAACATCCATAGTAATCCATTTCTGACATCCTTAGTTACCAATTTCTGACATCCTTGGTTACCAATTTCTGACATCCTTAGTTACCAATTTCTGACATCATTAGTTACCAATTTCTGACGTCCGTAGTAGCCCACGAGGAAATATGAGTGGTTTGGTTTAAGAGTCGCTCTCATTCGAATCATTGAAAGACACGTTCTGGGCCGCCTTCTTTTTGTTCTTGCGCTTGGGTTTCTTGGGCTTTTCGTTCCCGTCGGCCTCGTCGCCATCATCGTCGCCGAACATCTCCTTCTCATTCACATTGTTGGTGTCATACAACTTCTTGGCATTCTCGATCCTGGCAAGCTGTTCCCTGATGTAGTTCATACGCCCGAGTTTTTGAGGGTCGTTTCGCAAGGCAAACGGCAAGTCGTCGATTTTGATCCGGGATCGGCCGTGAGCCCGTGCAAACCGGAGAGATTCGTGGGACACGTCCGTGAGAAACTCCACTAGGCAATCTTCAAGGCAATTGACGGTGGAGTCTAGAGACACGGGCCCGTCGCCCATTGAGTATAGAAGAGTCTCGATGTCCTTTGCGAAGAGCCGAGGCCGGCGCCGGCGCCGGGGATGCTGCATGGGGTTTGGGCGGTATGGATACATCGGAGAAGTGGAGTTTGGTAAGGAGGTCCGAGGTAGCGAACAATGAAGATGCGGCGGGCCTGCACACAGGCCGCTGTGGTGTGAGGATTTGTTCCGGCTAGGTTCCAGTTCCGGTTCGGTTCCAGTTCCGGTTCAGTTCCGTTTTGATTTCCGTTCAGAAGATGTCAGTACGGTTTTAGGTTCGGTCTGGACGGTTTCAGTTCGGTTTCAGTTTAAGTCGCGGTCTCAGTTCAAGTCGCGGTTTCATCCAATTTCAGTTAATCAATGTCAGTTTGCATCCAATTTCAGTTCATCAATGTCAGTTCATCAATCTCAGCTGACTATGAGTGCAACTATTTGCCGACACTTTAGTGGTTTGTATTCCTAGGTGTTGATCAAGAATCATTCCCAAGTGTGGATCATGAATTATTTCCTAGTGGTGGTCATGAATTATTTCCTAGTGGTGATCATGAACTATTTCCTAGTGGTGATCATGAACTATTTCCTAGTGGTGACCATCAACTATTTCCTAGTGGTGATCATGAACTATTTCCTAGTGGTGACCATCAACTATTTCCTAGTGGTGATCATGAATTATTCCCCAGTGTTGATCATAGGAATCAAAAGACAATATGATGAATGCCAATTTTTCAATCGATAGCCAGATATTCGGCCAATTTTAGTGCCCCCTGTCTCTGATTACCTCTATTTGATCGGTTTGTGTACCAATTGATGTCATCAGATTTGAACAGATCCGTCTATTTTATCTGGAACCATTTTAGGCATTTGTATGTGCAGAAGCAGGATCAAACTCCATGATATCGAGTCTAAACAACAGAGCTTTAGTGTCAGCAAAGTGCCTCTGATTCCACCTTTGAGACCGAAGATAGGTTTCTTTTTAAAAGTGGTTTGCTAAGTTCAAATGGCACTTTTAAAGGCACTCGTTTCACCTTGTTGGAATTTATTGGAAACCCGTTTATGGAGATTATTTCTTTTGCATTTGCGCCACTTCAACGAACTTCTTTTAGAGACAATTTGTTGCAATTTGAAATGCACTCAAACTATTTCACCCCACTTTGAAGGCATTTTTGATATGTTCCAGTTGAAAACATTGTTGCACTTTAAAGATATTTTGTTGGACGTTAGAGTTAACTGGTTGCACTTTGAAAGAAGTTTGTTGCAATTAAGATGTCACTTATCAAACTTTGTAGTTCCTCAACTTTCAAATGCGTTTGTTGCAATTTGAGGAGCATTTAAAGGGCAATATTCCTTGAAGAGCGTTCCTTCCCCTTCAAAGGCGTCCATTTCACTTGTCAGGTATAAAAAGCCGTGGCATTTATAAAACTCTAGAAGACATTGGGCGCCCATTGAAGGGAATTCGTTCCAATTCAAAGTCATTTGTTTCACTTCAAAGGTAATCTTTGAAGGCTATTTTGCACTTTATATTGGTTCCGCGTTTAGGGCATTTGTTCCACTTTAAAGAACTTTAATTTAAAAAGGCTCGCAATTCATAGAGACACTTGTTCCAATGTGAGTTGGTTGCTTTTAAAAGGCACAGATGGCAATTCAAATGTGCCCTTGAAAAGCCATTTGTTGCACCCTTAAGGGATTTTTCCAGTTTAAGTCATTTGTTCCATTTCGAAGGCATTCATTCCTCTTCAAATTTGTTGCACTTTAGAGTCATTAATAGTTAAAACGCAAAATCTCTCTTTTCTTTGAAATTCAATCCTTTGTTTCATTTTAAACGCATTCATTGCACTTCAAGGAAAATCTGTATCACCGTAGAGGCACCTGTTCCAAATTAAAGCCAATTCTTGCACTTAAAAAGAGATTTCAAATGCGCCAAGGCACCACGTAAAAGACCTCAAGTCAATCTTGGAATTAAGCGCCGACCACAAGGTTAATTTTGAAAGTCCATCCAAGAGCACTAGATCAAAAATCACTCGATCACAAATCTTTGAGATCAAATTACTGGATCCAAAAGCACTAAATCCAAAAGCACTAGATCCAAAAGCACTAGATCCCAAAGCACTAGATCACAAACCTTTTAAAAAAAGCACGAGAGCAAAAAGCACTAGAACAAAAATCTCTTAACTCAAAATCTCTTAGCTCAAAATCTCTTAGATCAAAATCTCTGAGATCAAAACCTCTTAGATCAAAACCTCTCAGATCAAAATCTCTTGGATCAAAATCTCTTAGATCAAAATCTCTTAGCTCAAAATGAAGTCTAACTCTTTGCTAATTCCTGTCCTAGAATCTCCGATAATGCGGTTCCCTTTTGTTCGGGAAACGGTTTTAGCGCCAATCCGCCATTCTGAAACATGGCGATTTTTTGACAGAGTGCCCCGGAAGCCAAGTCGCCCGAACGCACCAGCAACAAGTACCCAGCACTTTCAAATTGAGACGCCACTTCGAGCTGGTGGTTGTCCATCAATGAGTCATTAACCACCACAATTAACGGAACTTGAGCCCGGAGGGTGTCAAGAATAGAGCCGGTTCCGGCGTGGGAAACCACCACGTCCGCTTGGGAAATGTACGCCTGGATATCGTTGCTGTAGGCGAAAGCCTCGACTGAAAACAGGTCGTTGGCAAGAGTGGTGGTTGATTTGTCGTTGGTGCAGTTTTGGATCTGGAGGTCTAGGCGGGCCACGGCGCCGCCTCGGGCCAACGCTTCGCTGAAGATCTTCTTGCTGACATTATTTCCTTTGGAGTCGGTTTCGTTGCCGTACTGGATTGTCACTTTGGAAAAGCCCTGATGTTGAAGAAACTGGAGAAAGTCTGCGGTGGTGACGTATTCGATGAGGGGTTGGAAAGTCACGGTGGCGCCGGTGGTGAAGAGAATGGACATTGTGACTGCAGACGGGAGTGGAAAATGGGGGAGGAGGCTTGGGAGAAAAGGCCACTAGTTGGAAGTTTAGGGTTGGGTGCGGCGTGATTACTTGGTGTTGCATTTTCGCGATCGGACAGGCTAGAAAAGGGCCAGTTTAACAGGTCTCTGCAATTGAGAGGGTGCTTTCATGGCTATGGTTTGACTAGACCCGGCTACCAGAACTGCTGCTGTGTGTTTTGGGTGTTTCGTGAAGGTTTCAGAAGTGTTTTGAGAGAGTTTCAGGAGAGTTTCAGGAGAGTTTCAGGAGAGTTTCAGGAGAGTTTCAGAAGTGTTTTGAGAGAGTTTCAGGAGAGTTTCAGGAGAGTTTCAGAAGAGTTTCAGGAGAGTTTCAGAATTGTTTAGCTAGAGTCTCAGGAGTGCTTAAGGAGATCAGGAGTGATCTGACTGGTCTGACTGTTCCACTCCCCTTTTGGCATGACCAAACACTGTTGATACCGTTCAGGGCTGCTCAAGTACAGCGGGCAGGGTATAATTACTGTTTTTCTTCTGTCTAAGTGCTGTTTCAATCCTGTTTCAACCCTGTTTCAGTCTTGATTCCCCACTGTTTCAGCATTGTGACCACTTTCCAACTCAATTGAAGCACCGCCAAAGCTTTGCTAGTACTGATCCAGGGCTGTAGCACAGCGAGCACTTTTAATAACTGGTGCTGCCAATCCTGTTTCAGTCCTGTTTCAGTTCTGCTCATTCTTATTAAGTCCTGGTTCAGTCCTGCTCAATCGAAGTGAGTCCTGTTTCTTTCGCTACCTACGTCTCCGTGTTTCATATCTGTTTCACCGAGCGTATTGATTACACGCGATTTCTTCCCATGACATACTCAGGTCACGTAATCACAATCCGGGGTTTCTTCGCGCGCGACCCAACATTTCAACCACAGACCGGCACTGCATCCAGACGCGTCCGTTTCCGCTGCGGTGCTCCTGAAACTCATTTAAAATGGCTACAAACGGCGTCTGCAGGAAAGGGATTCCTTTGAGTTTCTCTGGTTAGAACTACATCACTCGTTCAAAGCTTGCGTTCTGCCTGAGTGCCGGCCCTGCCAGACGGCCATGCTTTATGTGCCGTACGGCATCCAACAATCGCGTGGAGATCAGGCGTGACCGGACTAAGGCCAAGGCTCCTGCACACAGACACGAAAGCTTTCTGGGCCCGAGCCCGCAAGACCCTCAGTCCCGAGGGTCCCGTCAGTAAGGGTCAAATATTCCGGTGCGCCACTAAGCGAGACCGCGCGTAGCAGCAACATTTGGCGCGGCCAGAAAGTTGGCTCCCAGTTTCCCCGGAATCCGGCACAAAGACCCGAGCGTGTATGCAGGCCGGCCGTCTCTCGCGTCCTAATCGGCAACAGCACGGCCCGCCCCGCTTTTGCGTCGGTGCCGCCTGTTTTCAAGTGCCAGCGGATCTAGATACTGCCAGTGCAGTGTTGAAAGCTTACTCCTGGTGTGCACCCATTGAATTCCGGTCTCTGGCAAGCTGCTGGCTTGCAGCCTTCATGCGGATGCAAGCATGCGCGCACCTGCATGCGTCCGGATTTGCTAGTCCCAACAGTGCTGCAACGACCCAATCGGGCCGGATTTCCCCAGACTAGCGGCTTTGTCGGACTTTTGCTCTTTCTTTTCGTCATTCCGAATTGGTTAAAGATGCTGCACTATCACCGAGCCCAGGCCGGCCCATACCCGACTCCTCTTTTTCCCAACATTCACAGTCGGTGCCGGACTCCTCGCCTTGACCGTTCCTTTTGGCCTTTTCAGTCCCTTATTGCAGGCCTCGTAGTGTATAGAAAGTATGTGCAACACCAGGCCGAATCGACTTCACAGGATGCATGTAGATTCGGGGGCCTCGTGTACAGTGTAGCCCTGCAAATGTTGCATTGTGCTTTGTTTCTAATTTGTCACAGGGCAGCGTCACCAAATTCTGGCTGCTAAGATTCTCACGTGGTGGAACTGCCGGGTGATGGCATCGATGGTTGGAACGGCCATTGTTTCATTCTTTCTTGTGCTTTGATGATCGCTGAAGGTTGCAACATGAGTGTTTCAGGCGTGTTTCAGGCATGTTTCAGCCGCCCAGGGCCCCGGAGGAGGTGTTTCAGCCCGTGCCACCCCATCATTTTGGCCCCCGGTGAATGAAACAGCGCGTTTGATGGTTTCCACCCATCTTGTGTGCAAATTTGGATGAAGAGCGTCTTCTTTCAGGAAATCCCAAACTATATCTCCAGACATGTCTTGACTTGCGGCAATCACCAGCATTGATTCGGCCCCCCGGTTTGATTTTTCGGTGTCCTGTAGAGTCCCTCACTAGTGTGTAGGCTCACGTTATTACTTTTTCTCGGAGTTTTGTGCACTTTCGTTTGTTTCGATGTTCAATTCTTTCGTCCTTTTCGATTTTTCCCACGGGTGCCCGATGCTTCAGGTCCGTTTCAGAATGGTTTGACCGGCTTGAAATCGACCGGAAGTGGGCCCCCGACGCCTGCAGTGGCTTGCAGCCAAGACATACCCCGGTTTAGTTCCGGCGACGACCTCCGAGGGCGGCACGCGCTCCGGCCGTAACTAGTGCTGTTCCTTTACGAGGGTAGCCTCCCGGAACGCGCGCACTGCCGCTCCTGCGCTCCACGCATACGCCTCTATATATACCGCCTTTCACACCGGACTGCCTAGTCATGCCATCATTTTTCCTCCATACTTCGCGCTCCGGATTTCTCTCCCACCACCGAGATTCGTACCTGGTTTTTTTTTAGATTCTTCCAACTGCTACCTGTTCTTCTTCGCCTCAGCCTTGTCCCGCCTCGCCACCCCGACACCCCACTTTTCAAGCCGCCTATCCCGCTGCTGCCTTTGCCCGCCTCGGCTTTTCCCGCTCTTCTCCGGACTCCGACAGTCTAGCCCCACGTCCGGCATCACCGCATAGCCGCCAAACCAGGAGGTCCTCTGCCCAACTGCCCCCCGGTCGCCCCTTGCCCGCCACCAAGTTTCAAGTGAGCCGTTGTGCGCACGAGTCTGTGACAAACATGAAACAAGAGCAAAACTCGCCCCGCACGTCGGTGCTGTCGGCCAGCGCGGCCACCGAGCCCATTCCGAAAAAGTCTCTCCAGATTCGCACCGACAAACCCCGACCCCATCTCTGCACCGTGTGCACCCGGGGCTTTGCCCGCTTGGAGCACTTGAAACGCCACGAACGCTCCCACACCAACGAAAAGCCGTTCCAGTGTGCCGCGTGTGGCCGCTGTTTTGCCCGCAGGGACTTGGTGCTCCGCCACCAACAGAAACTCCACCAGCACATTTTCCTGGTGGCTCGCCGTGGGCTGTTGCCGGCCTCCTTGCCCCACTCCATCGACTCGCCGGCCGTGCGGTCCATTTCCAACGACAACATCATCGTCTTGAACAACAACACCAAGGCAAAGGCTCCCCTTGAGCAGCTGCAGACCCTGTCGCCCTTGCAGAACATGCACCATCTGCCCCACCTGTCCCACCTGAACGGTTCTCCGCATGACCCTTCCCTCATGCCCCATGTTTCCCGTGCGGACTTGGACTTTCCGGCCTACTCCCAGCACCCCATCAATCTGGGGAACATGCCCTCGCCTCACACAAACTCCTCCACCAACACCCCGTCCTTTCACGCATCCAAGGGCGCCAAGTCCTCCAGCTTCACCGACGCAGACTTGCTGCTTGCGGCCGAGGGCTTCATCCAGCAGCCGTCTCCCCTCACCGGCGACTCCCCCGAAACAAAGGAGAAGAAAAGCCAGGTCGTCGATCGCCTGGAGCCCTTCGACCCCCATTTATCTCTGAACTTCCAGGACTTCAACCGAATCCGCAAAAGCCAGGCTCCAAACCAGCGCTACGCCTCTTTTTCCGCCATCTCGGGCCTCTCCTACACAAACCTCCAGGACGCTTTGACTATCCAGCGGAACCAAATCGACTCCGGCATCCCTCCTCCCACCTACAGCAATCCCTCCAGAGGGCTCACTAAGGGTGACCTGGTTCTTGATTTCGGTAATCTCGATTTGGATTGGTACTCAATGGACTTTGGCGCGTCCACTAAGGACGATCCATATCCCAGCATGGATCCGGTCGAACTGGTAGATTTGCCTTCCAGCAAAGCCGCCGGTTTCAAAACCAAGCTCAACACCATTCCGTCCGAGTCTGATATGCACGGAAACATGCCCCCCGACTACTTCTCCAATCACATCATCACCACTCATCAGTTCCATGATCCAAATCACCCGCATCACATCAAAGGCACCACCCCCATCGAGCTTAATTCGGTCTCGTTGGATTCTTTCGGTACTGCCGCAGGCGTCGACGAGTCAACTCAGGGCGCTGGAAGTGGCTTCTCTCACTTTGCTGATGACCTTTTGTTGTTTGGCAATGCGGAGAAGAACCGCCCTGTGATCAATCCAAAAAATCCTCCGAGATCCAAGCGGTCCAGCTCTAGCTCAAAATCATCAAAAAGGTCTCCACCCTCGTCAGAGCCAAATGACTTCAAAAAGCAGAAAAAGGGCTTCGTTAATGAAGTGGCGGACCTTGACTGGCTCGAGCAGATCAAGGGCATTCCCGTTCTCAACACCTTTCCATCGGCTTCAAACATAACGGGCTTTCTCGGTATGCCGTATATTGCTGAAGAGGCCCAGGGTGAGGGTGACGAAGTGTTTTCTCTTTTTAAAGTAAGACAAGAAGACATTGTCCGTCAGCGCAGTGCCATTGATACCCAAGATTTAGGCAGACTCAGCGCAGATTCAGAGAAGCTGCGTGGTAATCTGTTAAGAAGTGCATCCAAAGTGCAATTCACGATTGGCGAACAAAAGGAATTCATCACTGATGAATTGAGATCAAAAATTATTGAAGTGAGCAATCTAACTGATGATCAATTTCCTGCACTAGAGGACTTGAATGGCTATATGACCCTTTATGAAAAGGAGTTCAATGAATACTTTCCTTTCATTCATACACCAACATTGAAAAATCCTATGATTGACAATTTCGAAAACATTCCATTAATATTATCCATGTGCTCCATTGGTGCCCTCTACTCCTATCACGACTCCAACACGTTGCTCCTCTTCAATTTGTCTAAATTTCATATCCACAACTTTTTCGAGAATGAGGTGACTGTGGACAAATTGCAATTCAAGAAAGTGCCCATAATGGCTCACCAATGCTTAGTGCTCCACATGTTTATCTCCATGTTTTTGAACGAGCCCAACATGGTGGAAATTACTTCCCGCCAAATGAACTCGATGGTTGGGTTAATTAAATCCACTAACTTTCACCGGCCATTAGAGGAATTTCTCGTGCCTCCTCCAAAGTTTTCAAATCAAAACGACGTCAAGATAATTCAAAATAATTACGATTATTTCATCATGACACAGACAAGAATCAGAACCATCCAAACATTCTATCAAATGGAAATCATGAGAAGTCTTCTTCTTGGATGCTCCATCCCAATGTCTGGAATCGAGATCGCCTGTGGTACGCATTGTAATGATGAACGTTTGTGGCAATCAGGCACTTCAACTGAATGGTTCAACTACGTTCAAAGTTTGGATGACACCACTTTGGTCAAAGTCAGTAACAACAAAAGCATCGGCTCCTTGATATCACAGATGGAGTCAGGCGAATCTGACACTCCAATGATTTCACTTAAAAACTCTGCTGCATTACTCATGAACATTCACGAGCGGATTCTGGCAGATTGGAATCTGTTTGAAAATCAGAAGAATGTATTAGCATGGCGTCTAAACTACCGTCCAAAGCTATGCTCGATGCTCAAGTCTTGGGAAGAATTCTTTTTGAAGAATGGAGGTCACTCCACGACACGCAATCCTCGCAGCGATAGCGCACAATTCAATGTTGATTTGAAGCTCATTTTGCCCTTCTTCTATCTCGCAAAAATCCGGGTATGCGTGAACTTTACTCCAGTCACCGAGAAAGTCTTGTTCAAGGACTGGGTTTCCATGAAAATGGCACTCGACTCTTTTGAAAACGATGTCGAGGGACTCAAAGAGGCCTGTGGGCATTCCATGAAAATCTTGGAGCTCTGGACAGAGAACATTCTCGAGCTCAAAGATGCCAAGCAGATTTCGGTGAGAACACCGGTGTTTTTTATCACGGCGGTGTTCATTGCAGTGATGATTCTGAGTAGGACGTTGAGAGTGATTGAGCAGTCCGACCGGCTCACGAGCGCCGACTTGGCACTCTGGGCCGAAACAGAGCGAGTATTCCGGAACATTGAGATTACGCTCAGTCCCACGGAGGAATCGTCGTACTCGGAGTTCTTACGCAAACAATGCCGGGGGATTTTCGATTTTGCATGGAGCAAAGAATGCAAGAAGAACATCCAGGCGGTTTCCGAGGGCATGCAGAGCGGACATGTGCCTACAGAAGCGATCAAGCAATGTCGGCTCCTGACACAGGCACTCGGACTCGGAGTGCGGATCCTCGCGGACGCGCCACTCTGGCCGCTTGCCATGGGCTTCGCAGAAGCACTCAAGAACATGGTTGTGCAGCATGAGTGAAGACTCTGTTATTTATTCTATTTATTTATACACACTAATTTACGAAATGAACGACGCGGCGGGGGGAGGGGGAGGGGGCCATTGCAGTACACGAAGAAACGGTGCTAACGAGCGCGGGAGAGCCCCGCTGCAGGCACTATGCATGCAGAGCGCGGGCGGGAAAAGAAGAACAACTCTGCGCATCTCATCACCATACGTCCAAAGTGACACATCTCAAAAGTCTCCCGGCGTCCATCATGACCAGCGCCAAGCTTCAAGGCCGTGACCTTTTCCGCGCGATCGGACTGCCCCGCACCATCGTGGCTCCCATGGTGGACCAATCGGAACTCGCTTGGCGGATCTTGCTGAGGCGGTACGGAGCAGAACTCTGCTACACGCCCATGTTCCACGCCCGGTTGTTTGCCACGGACGAAAAGTACCGGGCCAAAATGTGGTCTGCCATGGACGGCGACGCCGCCAAAGACCGCCCCGTGATTGTGCAGTTCTGCGCCAACGATCCGGAGTATTTGCTTCAGGCGGCGCAGCACGTGCAAGACCGGTGTGATGCCGTGGACTTGAACCTCGGGTGTCCGCAGGGAATCGCCCGAAAGGGCAACTACGGCGCCTTCCTCATGGACGACTGGCCGTTGGTGCACCGGCTCATCCGCAAGTTGCACACGGAATTGAAGTGTGCAGTGACGGCCAAGATCCGGGTCTACGACGACTGGCAAAAAAGCCTTGACTACGCCCGCATGGTGCTCGATGCCGGCGCCCAGTTCATCACCATCCACGGGCGCACGCGGGAAATGAAAGGCCAGGCCACGGGCTTGGCTAACTGGAAGATCTTGCGCTATCTCCGGGACAATCTTCCTGCAGACCAGGTGTTTTTCGCCAACGGCAACATCCTCTACCCGGGCGACTTGGCCCGATGCCGAGCCGACGTCGGCTGCGATGCCGTGATGTCGGCAGAAAGCAATCTTTACAACCCGGGGGTGTTTTGGACGCGGGACGACGACCGCGAGAAGCAGTTTGCCCGGGTCGACCGCATGCTCCGGGAGTACTTTGAGATCGTCAAGGAGTGCCCGGGCGAGGCGCTGCGGACGGCCATGAAGGCCCACTTTTTCAAGCTCTTGCATGCGTTTTTGGCGGTGCACACCGAGCTCCGGCCGGTCATTGGCCGGACCAGTGTGCATGCGGACTGGGCCGAGTGGGAGGCCATTGTCAAGACCGTGGAGGGGCACGTGGACGCGGTGTTTGCCAAGAGCGACATTGCGGAGCTCGACGTTATCTCCGAAGGCGAGCTTCAGCCCTGGGGCGGCCGCTACAAGACTGTGCCATACTGGAGATGCCAGCCTTATTTCCGGACAGTCAACGGCGAGAAACAGAACGCCCGGGCGTTGAAAATCGCCGCTAGCTCCGAGGTCTCGGTGAACACCGGAGGTGTGGATGTGCTGAGTGAAGAGACCAACGTCAAGAAAGGCGCCAACGGCACTGATGGGCAGCTGCCTGAGGGCGAGGCGCTGGAGGGCAAGCGCCGTCTCTCTTGCGGGGCCGAACCCGAGAAACGTGCAAAAACAGATGTACTGAAAGCAAGCTCCTGAGATGAAGAGGGACCTGAAGACAGGATTGATATCTGAAACACTCCTGGGGTTTCAGACAAGTGATGAAGCCTAAGGGGGAGATTTGAATTTTACGGAGAAGGCCTGAAGTTTTCCGAAGAGGAAGTGGATTTTCAGAGACAGATTCAAGTTTTAGAGAAACCTTACTGTTTTAGAGAAGATCTGAAGTTTTGCAGAAGACCTGCTGTTTTACAGAAGACCTGATGTTTTACAGAAGACCTGAGGTTTTACAGAAGACCTGATGCTTTAGTGAAGGGGGAAGACCTGTTGTTTTACAGAAGACCTGATGTTTTACAGAAGGGGGAAGACCTGTTGTTTTACAGAAGACCTGCTGTTTACAGAAGACCTGCTGTTTTAGTGAAGGGGGAAGACCTGCTGTTTTAGAGAAGATCTGATGTTTTGCAGAAGACCTGGTTTTACAGAAGACATGCTGTTCTAGGGAAAACCTGTTGTTTAAGGAACCCCTTTTCTTACAGAAACGGGCTTTTTGGGGTCTCTCCGTTGGATTTTTCCAAAAACAAAAGGCAAGAAAGACAGTGAAACAACTCCAAGAAGGATGCGAACGGATACAAGTTTCTAGTTGGGCACACAGAAGCCGAATCTGGGCGAAATACTGAGCTGCTTTTTTCCTTCACTCAATCGCATGTTTTGCTTCACAATACTCCATTGAGGGACATTGAGGTCAATGAAATCATGTTGAGATTTTTGGAGCAGGCTATTTCTGTTGCAGATGGCCGAGCAAAAGTGTTTCGACTAGCTGAAGGTCGGCAAAGCTAGTTAAGCCAAACAGTTTCTTTGCAAATCTCTCTAGGCAGTTGTGGATTTGAAGATTCCATACGAGTCCGTCGAAGGTGTCATCTTTTGCAACTCCCAACGGAAGAGTTCTTCTGATTTCGAAAAATAGAAAATTCAGTAGAGTCCATAAATTCGGGAATTATTTCGTGGCATCTGGAACTTCAAGGGTTGACATCTAGTGAATGAAACTAGTTGACAGAACCATTCTTGATTTAGAAATATACATATCTGATGGACATAAAAGAAAGAGAACAGATGTTGAAAGCAAATATTCGAAAGCTTTTTGATTCATCACAATAGAAAACATCATTGTAATATCTTGAAAAGTTACAAGTCTTTACACAGACTTTAGAGTATAACCTAATTAATAAAGGTGACCTGCTGATTCCAACTAATATTTAGATACTCTAGGTTTCTGTTTAAGACTTTTGACCCACAAACAACACCATATGGCAAAGACTTTAATTTTTGCTTTTCTGGCATTCTGGCTTTCGTACAAATAAGAAGCTGTTAAATGGAAAATACGTATGTTAGAATACAGGTGTAGATATGAGAAAATAATAGAAACAATTAGGAACCCAGTTTTGACTACTATATCGAAATAAGCAGTGAGGCTAAAGATGTAGATAATGCAAAGAATTCAAAGAAATTGAACGACGTATTGGGGTAGGGATGAGTATTTAAAAACGGTGAAAGATTAAAAAACACGGATTTAAGATTATATAAAAGTCGGCTAAAGATCATATAAAACACTGGGATAGTATAAACGACTGAAGATAGTATAAAAGAAAACTGAAGATAGCATAAAAGATGACTGAAGATAGTATAAAAGAAGACTGAAGATAGTATAAAAGAAGACTGAAGATAGTATGAAAGAAGACTGTAGATGAGAAGCACAACATGTTTTCAAAAAGTCGTATGTTAACTTTTGGATTTTCTTTTCATTTCTTTATCAAGTTTTTCTACTATATCAATGAGCATTGGGGATATTTTAATAAACCTGTATCTCTTTGTTGGCAAACAATTCTGAAGCTACATAAGCTTCTTTGTTCTAAGCTTCGATTCTTCATTGATATCTCGATTCACATATACAGAATTATGTATCTTAAACTCCCCCACATAAGAATTTGTTGCGGGACTTCTTTCCTCTGTTATTATTAAAAATCTTTTCGTAACGTTGTATCCAATAATTTAGCATCCGTATTCTCATATAAATAGAAGTGTTGACTTCATTAACTTTGGTGCTCCCTACAATACTCTTTTTGCTTTGTAATTTCAACTAATTAGTTGCAAGCGTAAACAATAAGTCTGTCATTTCGGTATCCGATCCTCATAGATGTTCAGTTATATCATCCAATGATCCTACTTTATTTAAAGACTTAAGGTTTTTGTAGTCCATTAACTGAAGAATATAAAATTACCTCTATACAGAAATTGAAACTACGAATATATAAAGATTAGAGAGATCGTTATAGAATGAAAAATAGATCATAATATAGAAAAACAGGGAGATTGTAATATAGAAATTCAGGGAGATTGTCATATAGAAATTCAAACCGTACATATGAAAGATCAGAGGGACTGTAGTCCAAAAATGAATGGAATAATAGCTTCCTGAGACATGAGGTGCTGAAGGTTATATAAAAAATCTGGAGGGTTTCAAATCTGATTTAGGATTCGATAATATTTGAGAGTATAGATAGAATAAGAATCGAGAGAGGAGATTAGATTAAGGTGGACTGATAATTTTATGAGATTTGAGTGAAGATTTCACGAGTCACTGGAGTTTAAAGAGGTTGACTAAGGACTGAAGAGCTTTTCTGAAATTTGGCTAAAGAGTATATCAAACTTGACGGAAGATATTATTTAAGATGACAAAAGAATATGTATAATTCTGGAAACTATAAAGCGTCTTTGGCACTGAATTTTCCAACAACCGGCCATTTAAAGAAGATCTGGTTCGAAGACCTGGTTTGAAGACCTGGTTTAAAGACCTGACTTTAAAAAACCTAGGTTTAGAAGGACTCAAAATAATAAGAAATGCAGGAAATATACGGCTTCTTGTCAGTCCTCATGCATTGAGTAAGAAGTAATTCTATAATTTAGACAACACCAACCACTTTTCAGAGAACCAGATTTTATGAATCATACTTTAGAAACAATACTGGATTCTACTACCATCTAAAATTCGGTCCAAAATAGCATCGTGCATTTAAAACCTTCATGCTTTCAAACCATTATGCATTTGAACTATCATGTACTTAATACATCGAACACACTTGAAGCAATTGAAATTATTCAGATTTAATGATTTGCTTGAAGCAGCAAGTCAACTAACCTGAAATCATTGGCCAGCAAATTGGAGTTTTACAACTTTCATCAAATGGGAGTTTTACAATTTTCATCAAATGGGAGTTTTACAACTTTCATCAAATGGGATTGATTTAAGAAATCAAAACCCGTCAATTGGCGTTCTTTCTTTTTGAAGCACAAAATTCACCAAACTGATTTAATTAAAAATCAAAATCATCAAATTAGGTTCTTTTTCACTCCGCTTTTCTACTTCTTTCACTCTTCATTTGCAAACCGTAGCATGCGTACTGCACCTGGCATGGAGTCATATTGGAACACTTCCGAAACCAGGAATACAAGCACCTCCAGGAATACCCCCACAAAACGATTTCAAGAACCAAACCAAAAAACGAAAAAGCAAAAAAAAAAAACAAATCCCTAGAATAACCCTAAAAATCACCGATCAAAGGCAAATCAAAGTGCCCCATTCGGCTAGCACTAATTCTGCCACCACTGGCAGGACGGCTGCCTGCAGTACCGCGCCTTGGCCGCGCTACCACATCACCAGTTTCCTCATGCTCTCTTCCTCTTCCTGCACCAACTGCCATGACCCTTTCTGCCATCCGCTTTCCTGCCCGCAAAACCGCCAAAAACGCCCTCATCTTCTTCCACGGCTTGGGTGACTCCGGCAGCGGCTGGGCCGACTTTGCCGAGTTCGTGCGCAACACAAGGTTATTGGGAGACCACGAGCAACACACCAACTTCGTGTTCCCCAACGCCCCCACAATGCCCATCACGTGCAACGGCGGCATGCCCATGCCTGGCTGGTTCGACATCTACCAAATGGGCGACATGGGCGGCAAGCAGGACGAGGCCGGCTTTTTCCGGTCGTGTGAAGTGGTCAAGAGCCTTATCCAGGAGCAGATCGACGAGCACCACATCCCGCCGGAAAACATTGTCATTGGCGGCTTTTCGCAGGGCGCCGCCATCTGCATGGCGCTGCTTGCGTTGCTTGACTTCAAAATCGGCGCCATGGTGGCGTTTTCCGGTTTTTGCCCGGTGCAGGCGGCCGTCCGGGCCCGGGCCAACCCCGACCGGCCCAACCGCCACACGCCCGTCTTCCAGGGCCACGGCAACCGTGACCCGATCATTCCGATCTCCGCCGCCCGGGACCTGTTCGAATTCTACCGGGGCTTGGGTTTTTCCAACTGGCGTTTCGACGAGATCGATGGCCTCGAGCACAGCACCACCGTGAAGGAAATGACGGACGCCATTGGCGTCGTGGCCAAGGCGCTTGCCTGATTCAGAAGGCGCCGGCGGGCCCGCCGGCACCGCACCCGTGCACCGCAATCTTTACACCCGTGCACCACGTACGTACGAACCCACACCCGTGCACCGAACCCGCGCCGCGCGCCCCACCGCCACGCAAGCGGCGCCGCCGCCGTAGGCCTTGTGCCCCCTCCAGCGCTGCCGCCCCGTCCGCCGCCGCCTGCCCGTGCCCCTACGCCTGCACCCTGTCCTGCCCCGCCCCCACGCGTGCTCCTGCACAATGGACCCCGCCCCCGCCTCCGCGAAAGACAAGCGCCTCGCCGCCAACGTCGACAAGGCCCTTGCCTCCTTCGCCGCCCTCTCCGAGTGGGCCGACTACATCGCCTTCATTGGCCGCCTCAAAAAGGCCCTTGCCGTGCCCGTGCCCCCGGGCCTGTCCGTTGATTGGCTCCCGCAGGCCCGTACCGTCCTGGCCCGCCTCGCCCTCTGCTTATCTCCGCAATTGCCCAACGGCGTGCACCAAAAGGCCCTCGAGCTCTACAAAGACATCTTCCTGTCGCTCTCCGCCGACACCCTCAATGCCGACATCGCCCAGTGGCTCCCGGGGCTTCTTCCTGTGATCTCGTACGGCTCCATGCAGGTCAAGCCCCAACTCCTAGCGCTTTTCAGCTCCGAGCTCGTGGGCCGCTTGGACCGTGCCACCTTGCGCCTCATAGCAAAGCCGCTCTTGCTCCTGCTTCTCTCCGGCATCGACGACGAGAACTCCGAGATTTACGCCTCCTGCCTCGCCTTGCTCGACGCCTTCAAGCTGCGCCTAGCCGACAACCTGCACTTCTGGCTGACCTTGTTTCTCTGCATCGTCACCAGCCCGGAAAAACGCATGGGAGCGCTCAACTGGTGCTCGGCACGCCTCCCCTCGTTTGCCACCATCGACGACGGCGTCACCCGCAAGTTTTCCGCCGAGGCCCAGGCCTGCCTTTCGCCGGACCCGGGGCTTTTGATCCGTGCCTTTGCCGCCGCCTTGAACACCGCCTCCGCCTTCAACCAGGCCACCGACATCAACGTGGTGCGCGGCTTCTTCGACTTGTTGTTGTCCCGCTTGCCGCTTAACTCCGCGGTTTTGGGCCACTCCATCTCCGAGCCCGACTGCGAGTTCTTCCTCATGTCCTGCTGTGCCGTGTCCCTCAAGAAGGACATGAGTCTCAACCGCCGCCTCTGGAACTGGCTTCTCGGCCCGGACGCCTCCGCTGACGCTGACCCCGACCGCGGCGCCTCTCTGCGAAGATCCTACTTTGCCTCCTACGCCTTGCCGGTGCTCGAGGCCGGCTTCTTGGCCCGCATTCTCCACGGCTCGCCCGACGCCGTCCGTGCCGCTTATCGCACCTGCACCGCCCTTATCTTGGACCACTGGGAGATCAGCTCTCTTTTGACGCCCCGCGTTTTTGAGCCCATCCTCATGTCTTGCTACCGTGCCGTGTCCCTGCAAAAACCCTACTCCTCCGATCTTTTGCTTGCTGCCCGCAGCTTCTTCGACCAGGTCGAGGCTCATGTCATTTGGCGCTTCTTCACCTGTGATTTGATCTCCTCTGCTGCCACGGATCTGTTGGCTGTGGCCGACTTCCTCTACAGCAACTTCACCTTTCCCGATGAAGAGAAAAATATGCATGCCTCTTTGGCCGTTTTGAGCTTTCTCGTTTCCTCGCCGGTCAGCACGCTGTCCATTCTCATGCTCAACGCCTTGTTCGACTTGTTTGACATCAAGCTTGACCCCGAAAATCTCGCCGCTGCACCCGACCTAGACCGCTCTGAAATCCTTCAAAAAATCAAAGGTTTTTACCTGCAACCGACATCTGCTGACTTCTCCTCTTGTGGCCTCACCCCACCAGTGGTATCCTCGCTCCTACTCCAAAACCTCGCACGATGGTATGTTGAGAGTTTGCTGTTAGAGACGGCGAGTGACAAAATGGCAGGAATCTTGGATCGTCAGTTGACTTTGGTCTCCGACCCTTCAAATCTCGATACCATCAAGCAGGCCATCCTCTCTTTCCCAGAATTTACGTTCGCCTCTGACAACTTCGATAGCAGAGATTTCAGCGTGTATCTTGGAATGCTGAAAGTGAGCCGCCACTTGATGGGTATCTCTACATCGTCAGAAAAGTCAAAAATCCTCAAAATTCTCCTTTCCAATCTTTGGAGTGTCCTTGTATCGACATACCCTGCAAATAATCAGGTGGAGGCGGTGAAATGCATCTTCGACCTACCCCACATTTTTAACGCTCGTGAAGTCGAGGCAGGCGTCCAATTCATGCTCTTGCGGACACCTCTGGAACTCAAGTACCTTCTGTTTCTCAAACTTTGGACCCATTCCTCCGACCTTTCAGGCGCTGAGTCGATGCTTTCGAATCCATTGTTGTCCATCCTCGAGGACCTTGGTCATGCGCATAGCGGAGATGCTATAGAGGCTCTGCGTTTAATTCACAATATCATTCTGGATGGCTCGGCTAATCGCTTGCTCAAAGTTCTCACCAACCCACTCCTCACCTTTCCTTTAATGAAACATAATGTCTCAGAAATCACCAGTCAGGACGACACCAAGTTGTTTCTGTACTACTTGAATGCGGTTCTTGATATGCTCAAAACTAACGAAAAGTTGTTGAAAGAATCTTTCAACCATGAATTTGTTTCATCGGAAAGCGCAGAAAAAATCCATTTGTTTGAATCCAATCAGTGGGAAGTATCCAACTACAAGTCGTTGGTATTGAGCGTTATACGAAAGTTCTTGAGCCTCAAAATTTCTGCCTCTGTTGCACAACATTCCAAAAGCCTCTTGTCGTTATCTCAAAGTGTCCTGTGCTCTCTTGATATCTACAGAATCCTCATAAATGGGTCAGAGTCTGATTTCGAAACCCATTTTCTTTTCTTGATAGATACGTGCTCAAATCTCATTGACTACCCAGGCGACAAGCCACACGCAATCGAACTACTCGAGGCTATGTATCTTGACACTATTATTGACTTTTTGGCAATGGCCAAATCAATGAATTTCGCCGTGATGAACGTCAAAGATGCTGCTAACCACAATTATCCACTCTTGTTATCGTTTACGATGCGTGGTATCACCAAGAGTGAATCGCCTACACTTATTGAAAAGTGGTTTCATCTTTTGAATCAGTGCATTTACGTACTAGGGGAATCGATTTTTGATGTTCTATTGGTTTTAACTGACACAATTGTTGATAAAGTCGAGAGATACCTAAAAGCCATAAAAACCTTTCTGAAGATTGCGGATTGTGCAGATATAGAGTCCTCCATGACGCTTTGTCTCTCGGGCTTGGAGGATTTATTATCCATAAGCCATTCCTACTTAATAACATCGAACCTTCGCCCGAATGTTAAAACTCAACACAACGAGAACGGTTTCTTGGGAAATGTGATACTGGGGGTATTTCAAATAGAGTCACCCCTCGTTAAGTCCCAAGAGGAGCAACGAGTACATTCGATTATTATATCTTTTCAAGATTCGACCAAGGTGGCCTTTTCGATCTGGAGCTGGGCCGATAGCAAGGCCTCCACCTCGAATGCACTGGAGCATGCGTCAACACAATCGATGACACATGTTGCAAACAAATTGAAATTCAGGTCACGTCGTCTACTTGAACGTCTCAGTGAGTTGGAGAGACATGAGGTGACGGAGAAACTCCTTGAGTCTCAGTGCAAAACCGATGTGAAAATCAAGATTTTGCATGTTCTAGATAGCGGGCGCTCCCACATCACCTTACCGCACATTTTGAACTCAATCATCTCCCGCAGCACGCCGCAATTGCTTGATGACAAACAAAAGTCTCTGATGTATTCTGAGTTGTCAGAGGAGAACTTGGCGTCTTTCTTGGTTGAATACTACCAGTCAGTGGATCAAGATTCGGTCAATGAAATTTATGACATGACCATATCGTTTTTGCGCGGTGTCTTAGCGCACGCTCTTCAACATAAGGGTCTGCTTATCTCATATCTTCAAGTGATCAGGGTTTTTTCAATGAAGTTACTGATTCGGAAGTCTAAGGAGCAACGCCCAGCACCCAACAAAGAGCTCTCTAGCATATTCTTGAACTTGCTCAGTGCCTCGGTCAGCAAGAAAATACAAGATGCGAGGATGAAAGATGCAACAGAAGGGAGCGCAGATCCCAACGAAGCACTTGCGGATGATCTCCTGGACATGATCAAATACTTTGATGAAGTATTGCCTGACTCGGATAAAATCAACACGGCTATCACAACCATCATAAGCACTATGATTCCATCCGTCAACAAAGCAAGAAAGGGTTTGTCCAGCAAAAAATTACATTTGCTTAAAGCCATAGGTGAGAATTATCCTCTGAAGACATGGAAGCAACTCATCAGCGACCTATTCATGGACAATGGGTTCTTTCAGAACGGCCGTTCGTCTGATCAAGACTGGCGCGACATTGTGTCTCTTTGGATTGCCGCAGACCACTCTCGAATCAAGGAGTTGTTGGCGCGGGTAACGCCTTCAGTGCAATCCAACACCCCAAACATCTTCGTCTGGAGCGAGAGCTCGGAAGTCGAAGACCGGATTTATGTTTTGAGGCGGATCAGCTACTTGATGATGACCCAACCGACCAACCGGTTCGCGGATGTCTTGGATGATTTATTCGGGCGGCTAAGCACCGCCTTGAATAGCACGTGTCCGCTTCCGTACAAAAGCGAAGCCTTGAAGCTTTTCAGGGCCATTACCCTCACCTCAAGCGAGTCGCACTTGCTCGCCCACTGGACATTCATCACGCAAACGCTAGCAAGCGTCTTCCGGGATTTGATCAACCAATCGCCAAAGCAACTCTTGTCATTGGACGAACTGCACAATTTGCTTGTTCTCCTGGCGTGCAAGTTACTAGACCAGCTTCTCTTGATTGGGTTTGACGAATTCAATCTAAACTCTTGGCTCTTTGTCGCCGACGGCTACAATGCCGATGAAGTGGCGACGCTGTCATACATCAACCAGTTGGGTTTACAGACAGAGTCGCTCGTGACAAAGGACTCGCCGATCATGGTACAACGGCCCGAAACCAACACTCCCGCGAAGCCGCTTTTACACGGCATCAGCAGCATCAACAGTGTGGCGAACTTGAAAACGTTTTTTGGCCTGTTGACCTACATCAACTTCGAGCGGTCCTACTGTCACGCCAAAGCTGACCGGGCGTCCTGTGAAGAAGACTTGTTTCAAGACTTGCAGGTTTAAGAGGCCAGTGAATTGCAAAATTGGGGTCGTTTTGCTACCTGGTCAATTGCGCCTGCAGCTGAGCCGCAGCGATGCGCGTGCCGGTTTTGGCGTAAAGCACCGGAGACGCGCGCCTGGCAAAACACACAACTCCAACCTGGAATCTCCAAAACAAACCCCACTACTGCATGTCTTTCAAATTACGCAAAGTCACGTCGGGGCTACTGCCGCAGCAGCATGTGACCAGCAGCCGGCCCGAGTCTGGCGAACGAAAGCACAGCCGCGACAGTGCGGCACGTGGACACAACAGCAGCTGGCTTTCCTCCGCACTGCAACCGAAACAAAAGCGACTCTCGGTGGACATTGAAGACTTTTTGGCTGACTCGGACTCTATTGCAAGTGTTCTGCTCAAGACAGCGAGCTTTTCCAGAGACGAGCCATCGCACCCAGATGGGCGTGCTGAAGACGTCCTTCTACATCCAGACGGCAGTTTACATGACCCAATACGTCCTGTGAGAGCCTCATCGCGAAGTCAAACTGGCTCTACTACCGTGGACCAGGAGGGCTCGCCTCAAAAATCTACCGGCACTCGCCCGCTTTCGGCAAAGCTGGGATCAACACGAACTGAAGAAACACTGAGGAATCAAAGCCTCGAGTCTCGGTCGACGATGCCCATAACGCTGCTTCGGACTGGCATTGGTCGCCAGTCTCGGGACGATGACACCGAGTTTGACTCGTCGGACAGCAACCTGCCTGAAAGGTTACACAGAAGCGAGCCACACGCTCTGGGCCCAAGGAGCTTCTTGCGCCCGGGCGCTGTTACCTCTCCGTTACGTCAGCGGGATGATCTAGTCCCAGCACAACGTCATAGCCCAGGGCATCTGAGGCTTCCGGGACAGACTGTCGAGCAAAACGAAGGGCCAAAGCACAGTCACCACAATTATGAGAGTGAGATCCTAGGCTCGCGCACACAACAGGAACATAGTCGGAACTCAAGTCAGAAGAAAAAAGTGGATGAGCTTGGCATTGGATCTGAGCAAAGCCCAACTAGTGTGATGGCTCTACCGCAAAAAGTGCACACGCCCCGTCGGCTGTCGCCGCTTCGAAAAGAGGTTCGCGCCACGGAACACTCTGCCAGCGACCTCGTGGAGGAAATCCATAGAAGCGGAGCCTTCAGGTCTAGATCTACACAGGAGATCTTGGAGCAGATCAACACCAGCATGGACCGGATTGCCGCCAGCCATTCTGCCGAAAGCTCTCTGGACGAGCTGTCGCAGGAGAGCCAGGATGCAAAAGACGAGTCGGATGTTCAATTAAAGGGCTTGAGAGAGTTCGTCGGCACTGCAGTTGAAAGCCCAGTTGCAAGGGTCGATCCAGAGATACCAGCCAGCTCAAGGCCAAAAAAGCGTGTACGTTTACCATCAGTTGTGGACCAGCCTCAGCCCAAGCATCCGCGGACAGCCTCAGCCCAGGCATCCGACAAACCATATGGAGCGTGGCTGTATGAGCAGTGGGATAAGCTCCAACGACTAGTGGAGCTGGCGGTGCCAAACTCGGTAATTGTACGCAACGCTATAGTGCAGAAAGAGTTGGGCAGCAACGAACGAGAGCTTGAGCAGCGGGTGCAGTTTCTACTACGAAAGCGGAAATAGGCATTGAGCCAGAACAGGATTTGTGCGGGACTAGCTGCGGAAATATCAAAAGATTGCGCAAGAAAGCAGAGACTGGAAGGGCCTTGATGACATAAAAGGCTTGTAAGATCATGGACGCTGATTGAAAAGCAGGGACGTTCACTTTCATAAGACGCAGTTCTGTTTTACAAACTCGCGGGAAGCTAATCTTCTGTTCACTCGTTTGCAGAAGCAGCTCTTCTATTCTTAACTCATTTAAAAGCAATTACTGTATTCTTTCTTCTTACGAAGCAGCTCTTCTATTCTTAACTCATTTAAAAGCAATTACTATATTCCTTCTTCTTACGAAGCAGCTCTTATACTCTTTACTCATTTAAAAGCAATTACTATCTTCTCTCTTCTTACGAAGCAGCTCTCACTCCCTTCTTCTTACGAAGCAGCTCTTACTCCCTTCTTCTTAGGGAGCAGTTAATCTATTCTTCACTCCTCAGAAGCAGTTCTTTTGTTTATTATCTGTCTTCGAAAAGTTCTTCTTTTCTTCCCTCTTCTCGAAGCATTTGTTTCTGGAAGTTCCCCGTTCTAGGGTTCCAGGACCGATTCTCCTAAAAGCATCTGTAAGCATCTCTAAAAGCCCACCGAGTAGCAGCGTTCAAAGCGCATTTTAACGACTTGTTTGAGACAACCCCGCGAGAATCCCTCAGACCATTCTTAGAGAACAAAGTCTCAGAACACACGAGAAAGCACGGACTCAAGATTGCCGGAAGCCTTTTCCTTCTTGAACTCGGCACGAGCATCGGCCCGCTTGCTGGACACGTCCCGCTGGTCGAAAGTACGCTTGTGGGCAGGTTCCTCAAACAGGTCGCCGTCAGCCTGGCGCTTGCGCTGCAAGCGTTTGGACCGCTCCACGTTGGACACAAAGCTCTTGTCGAGCTTGTTCTGCTGGGAGATCTCCAAGGCCATCTTGCTCTGGCGCACCTCGTTCTCCTTGGAGATCTGCTGCGTCAAGTCAAACCACTTGAACCCGGGCAAGTACTTGATGTTGATGATGTCGTCGTGGTAGTAGCTGGACTTCTTGCCGCCCAAAATGTTGCCGTTCATTGTCTGCGCACACAACTTGGCCTCGCGCTTCTTCTTGAACTCCACCCAGCCCTCCGTGTGCCGCTTCTTCTTGTTGCCGCCGTACTTGACCCGCCGCCGGTACGACTGGGGGTCCTCGGGTTTCATGAACAACCGGTCGATGGCACCAAACTTGCTGAGCACCGACCGCATCTTGGCCGGCTT
Organism: Metschnikowia orientalis; assembly: GCA_002893665.1. Classification (NCBI taxonomy): domain Eukaryota; kingdom Fungi; phylum Ascomycota; class Pichiomycetes; order Serinales; family Metschnikowiaceae; genus Metschnikowia; species Metschnikowia orientalis. The sequence continues at coordinate 1,009,988 of NXGZ01000001.1, read as the reverse complement.
CATGTATGGCGGGATGCTCAGGAGATAGCACACGCCCGTGCGCTTGATATCGCGCTGCTCCTTGGCGAGCTGGTCGGGAGTCAACCGCTTGAGCTTGCTGGACCGCAGGTTCTGCTCGGCCACCATCAGCGCCACGTCGTCGCCGGCACCGGGCCGGGCTGGCGAGGCAACACGTGCCTCCTCAGCGTCGCTTTCGCCGTCGTTTTCACCGTCGCTTTCGCCGTCGCTTTCGGGACGTTGTGGCATCACGGTCTTCTTGGGTCTCGAACCAAAAAACCCGGCGTCGTCGTCGCTGCTGAAATCCTCGTCCACGTTGAGGAGCGGCTTGGCCGAGGACACGCTTTGGGACTCGTGCCCGGAGTCGTCGTGGTCGGACCCGCTGTCGGGGTCCAAGTCGGCTAGCGCTTTGTTGGCCATTTTGGGGATGAGGAGTGTGTGGAGTGCTGGGCTGCGATGCGCAGCTGAGTAGTAGCAGCGTCTGCAGGAGGGCCCGGTCTGGTCACGTGCACCAGCCCCTGAATTGGCTTCCCGTGTGCTTGGGGCGATGCTGCTTTGTATTTTTGGTTTGGGGTGTGGCTTTAGGTTGCGTTTGGTGTTTTGTGCTGATAACAGTCCAGATTGTATGAATGGTGATTTATTTGGTGATTTAGTTGGTGATTTTGAGTAGCATAGATCGTTAGTCAATATCCTCATATTTCTCGTTAGCCATTTTAACCATTAGCCATGTTTAAAAGTGTGATGGTTTTTCAGTTGTTGACTTGATTGGTTTTTTGCTTCTTTTTTTGTTGTTTCTTCTTAGTTGTTTTCTCTTGGTTGTTTCTTCTTGGTTGTGGTTTGTTCGTTTGCGGTGGTTCACCCATGGTCTGATTTGTCATTTATTCAATCGCTGATTGCTGATTTTTTCAAATTTATAGTCAGAGTTGAATAATAGTTGTTTCAAAAGTTTTAGTTTAACTGTAAGTAGCTTATTGTTATGTTACTTCGTTTTGAGTTGACTGCGATTTCTGCCTTTTTTTGGAGTGCGTATGGTGGTAGCTGCAAGAAACTACGAATCGGGTAATGGGTGCAATTTAATTTGAAAGTTTCAATTATAAAAACTTTCGTAGTTTTGAGGAGAATCTCAATTTTTAATAAAGTCGTCGTTGTGAGAAGCTATTCCGATTTGAAATAAAGTCGTAGGTTAAGAGGATTCCAATTTGGAATAAAGTCTTAGTTTAAAGGTTTCGATTTGGAATAAAGTCTTAGTTCAAAGGTTCCCATTCAGAAGCAGTCTTAGTTGAGATACAATTTGAATAAAGTTTCGGTTTTGAAAGTTCCAAGAAGGAAGTTCCCATTGAAGAAGCAATTCCGATTTAAAAAGCCTTAGTTTGAAATAGAGCCCAGTTTGAAAAGCAGTTTAATAGTGGGTTATGTTTTATCTTGTCAACAAAAAGACATTCTGGCCAAGCATGTTCATGAAGAAAATGGCGGCAATAAAGGCATTCGGGCAAAAAGATAATAAATCCGAATGGACCCAAAAGGAACACCAAAGGGGCCAAGAAAAAAGTGGCTGTTACGAGTTGGCGCCTAGTTCTCTATAACTCAATTAATGGTTATTGAAGTGTTCTTTCTTACTCAATTAATGGTTATTGAAGTGTTCTTTCTTACTCAATTAATGGTTATTGAAGTGTTCTTTCTTACTCAATTAATGGTTATTGAAGTGTTCTTTCTTACTCAATTAATGGTTATTGAAGTGTTCTTTCTAACTCAATCAATCGTCGTGAAAATGTTCCTTCTAACTCAATCAATCTTCATTAAAGTGTTCCTTCTTACTCAATCAATCGTCATTAAAGTGTTCTTTTCCACCCAATTAATGGCCGTCAAAATGTTCTTTCTAACTCAATCAATGACCATCAAAGTGTATTTTATTAAATAGCTTATTTGGTTGTACAGCTAGAAGAGGCAAAACTTAGTTCCTCTTTTGATTCTAAAATTGGTTCAGTCTCAACAAGACTCTCGATATGCTTAATGGGAAGATGAATTGCCTAGTTGCTGCTTCGGATTGTTCATTTAATTGTTTACCGTGAGACCAATGAACCAGACAGACCACCGTGACTTCTAGCTCATTGCATGTAATTCGATTTAATTCATCTTTTTCAAGGGCTACTGAAAGATTTCAATTGGGAACCAAACAATTGACCTTGACCCGAATTCGTCCTCTACGGATTGATTGTACCTGTACAATGGTATATCTAAAAACAGTTTTTATCTGACATCCCTAAGATAAATCTGAATATCTGAGTGTTCTGTCTTGTAATGCAAGTAGTCTTTATCATGATACCCCTAGGATAATATGACTATTTGGGTATTCTGTATCTGGCAGGTGAGCCAAGTGATGGTGGTCTCTTGTTTTTGATCAAGGCTTGCAAGATTGAGTGAAGAGTAAATTGTGATGGAAGAAACATATTAAATTTAAAGTATTGAAATATGAAATTTTGGGTTGAGCTAAATTAGCTTCCATAATTCCGTACTAGCATGGTCTTTCCTAACGTTATTTGTTGAACTAAAATAGACGTCGTGAGAACAACTATTATTAGCAGCTTAAGCAGTCTTTAATTCTATCAGTTTTTCTGCCTACATTAAAACCCAAAAGCACATTTAGAGGAAGTTTAGAAACAGGCTAGCAGATTTAAATAACCCAATAGGAATTATTAGAAAAATTTGAAGCTAGTTTGAGGTTCAAAGGAGTAAAAATACATAGAATATTTGTTCATATTTACAATATACGGAAACCTGGATCATACAAGAGTGAAAAATCTCAAAGTTAGATAAGGCATATTAAATGGGAATAAAGTGGGCATCGTTCATAAGTGAAGATGCAAAACGAAGCAAATTCAAAGAAAGCTAGGAAACTTGATTGGAAATCGAACTGCCGAAATCCAAGAATTGTTTTAAAGAGATTAATCTATATTGATGACTCAATAAATAAATATGAAAATTAAGAGTCATAGATTCTTCGGAGGTATATGGATTATAAAATAGAATTAGATTTATTAGAGGTGTATGGATTAAAATAAATGTATTAGAATAACTAGAGGTACATCGACTAAGAATAAAAACACACAGATTACTTAAGTTGGGTGTGGGCGTAGTTATTCTATACGCTTCTTACCAGAGAAGTAGAAAATCTTGAAAATACGCAAATCCACTTCGCTGATTAGGACATGTTTATGACTATCATTCCGGCGAACCCTGTTTCTTTAATGTGACGAAAATCCCATCAGTTTTCCTGTCTTGTTAGTGTCTTCCTGTCCGTCAGGATAAGCAGGAGATCAGTGGCATCATACTGGTTTTGTTGTTCGTCTGCTCGTTTGATGCTTAATCCAAAGTGCTGTTTTAGCTAGACTTCCACCGGTTAAACGGACTTCAAGAGACAAATTGAAGGACTGTTTCAAAGTGGCTGTTCAAATTGACTATTTTACACTGAACCTTCTTAAGTGGCTGATTTTTAATTGACTTGTTCGTGTGGCTGTTTCAGAGTGGATGTTCTGCATTGAATGTGTTTCAGAGAGTCTGTTTCAACGAGACATCAAATTGATGGCTTCGGAGTGACGATTTCAAAGGCTGTTTCAAAGGATTGTTTCAACCAAAAGCTTTCAAAGGGACTGCTTCAAATGGCCAGGATGCCTTCGACTGTCTTCAAAATGATTTCTGCATAGAAAGTATTCCAACTATAGTCTTTAGATTGATTTTACGAAGAAGCTGTTTTGAAGAGACTGTTTTACACTTACTTGTGTTTAAAGTGACTGTTTCAAAGGACTGTTTCAAAGGACAGTTTCAAAGGACTGTTTCAAAGGACTGTTTCAAAGGACAGTTTAAAAATGAAGGTTTCAAAAAGACAGTTTCAAAAAGACAGTTTTAAAAGAAGATTCCAAAAAGACAGTTCCAAAAAAGGTTCCAGGAAGACTGTTTCAAATCCCCGTGTTCCAACACTCACCCTATTGAACGTCTATTCCCAGTGGCTGCAAAATGTCAAGTACGTGCCAAGCTCAAGACGCTCCCCTCCGTCCTTCATCTTTCCCTCAACGTCACCTTACACAATTCTTCCACCTTCGTTGATCTGAAGCCAACAATCGACAGCCGTTATCAACAAGCACTTCACTACAACATCTACGGCAGACCAGAAAGCAGATCTCACAGTTCGTTGATTTCGTGTATTCCTATCTACAGGTCCTGAGCACAGCTCGGGACTCACTTCTTCTCCTCACCAGCTTGCTTGGCGCCCTCAGTGGCACCAGTGACAACAGAAGAGACGTACTGGGCAGCGTTGGCAACTTGCTCCTTGGCGGCGTCAACGTAACCCTGGGCAGTGTCGGCCAAAGAGGCCTCGTTACCCTCAACGGACTTCTTGGCGTCGTCGTGGCCTTGCTTGATGTTGTCAGACACGGTTTGCGTGAAAGACTTGTCGTTGTCAGGGACGTTCTTGGCAGCAAATCCGTCAACAGCGTCGGTGACGGACTCCTTGGCCTTCTCCAAGGTAGACTTTTGGTTGTCTGGGGTGATGGCTTCGGAGGCCTTGTCGGTGAATGATTTTCTTCCAATGTCAGACATGTTGCTTGATGATGTGGTGGGGAGAGAATCTGGGAAACTGCGATCGGCGTCTGTCTTTATAGTCTGTGGAGTAGCAATCAAAGTGACCTGTCCCGTCGGGCCACATGCACGGCCACCCATTGTGCAGGCCGTCGTTCCTGCCCCCCGCCTGGCCCCCCCGCCTGCCTTTTGAGCAGACTGTCCTCAAAAAGAAACGGGCCTCCCCTGGCCCGGCATGCCTTAGGCTTTCTCCGTGTCTCACCTGAAACACGCCGCTTGGGGGGCTCCTTTGGTGTGGCGGCGTCTTTTTTGAGAACCCTTCTTTCGACGCCATGCACCCGAGGCGCCGCCGGCATGCATAGAACGCATCGAACCAAAAAGAATCCTTGCACCCTTGACTCGTGACCTCCCACAGCAACCCTGCGGCTGCTTGCGAGGCTGAGCTGCCAGACCCGTGCCTCCCGCCCTTCTCGCCTTAGGGCTCTCCGCCTAGCCTCCCAGAGTCAGCTTGGCTGGGATCCACCAGGACTGCTCGCTCATGTAGTGTAGCAAGTCCCCGGGCCAGACCCGTGCCTCCCCCGCGGTCCCGCGGTCCCGCAGTGAGCCCGCTGGTTCCGCGCACCCGTGCACCAGCGCAACCCTGACAGCCATTTGTATGGCTTTTCGAGGCGACGTGTGCCGGCCAGTACGGGGCTCCAAAAGTCATGCTCGCCTGAAGTGTGGCGCTCGCGCGAACCACCGCCTAACAGCCCGGGGCACCCGGGTGGCTGTGTCCTGCACACAGGGCGCGCCCCGGGCGGGCCGCTCCTCTTTCACGCTCTCTCCAGTGCATCACCCCAAAGCCACAATGAGACCCTCGACCATTTTGCGCCAATACTCCCCGCTCATCAAGTTTGTGGGCGGCCCTCACAGTCACGGTATGTTCTGCAGATAGTCCGGCTGCACTTTGCACGTGCTGGCCTCTAGCGGCCAGGCCGGTTCCTCGGCCTCTTAGTGGTCCGAGCAGGGACCCTGGCGGACCGTGGATGTCCCAAGGCCCAAAACCTCCTGAACCCAAATACTAACGAAAAGCCGCCGCTGGACCCGCAAAGGCACACCCATGCTCGCCAACCGGCCAAATGCCAAAACTCCAGGGAGCATCCGGGTCCGGACTGGGTAAGATTCAACTCGAAGACGGCGAGGTTTCTTTAAGATTGGAGTTGTCCAAGAGATTCAGATACAAGCCTCCTGGCGATGCTGAGACCGACTTGGTGGACAGCGGAGGAGCCACTTTGGTGTTTTGAGCTTGTTTCAGGCTCAGAAGACCCCGTGGTCCCTGGACAAGATGCGTTGGTACCTGACGGGAACCGCGTTCCGGAATGTCATATGGTTCCGTAGCGCAAAGCCGTACGCCGATCCTCGAGAACTGCGTGGTCACTCGAAGGATTTGCACCGATGTTTTGGTGAAGTGTATAGTGAATGAATGAGAATTATCGCATGCTTGTAGCAGTTGTGTTGAGATTCGGTCAAATGTAGAGACTGGTCAGATGAGGAGTGTTTCAAGGGATGGTTTAAAAGAGATGGTTTAAAAGAGATGGTTTAAAAGAGGAAGTGGTTTAGAACAGGTATAGGTTCAAACAGGTAGTTTTTCAGGCAGTGGTTCAAAAAGGTAGTGGTTCAGGCAGTGGTTCAAAAAGGTAGTTTATCAGAATAGGAAGTGGTTCAGGCAGTGGTTCAAAAAGGTAGTTTTTCAGTCAGTGGTTCAAAAAGGTAGTTTATCAGAATAGGTGGTGGTTAAGGCAGTGGTTCAAGAACGTAGTTTTTCAGAATAGGTAGTGGTTCAGGCAGTGGTTCAAACCTATCTCCAGAGTCCAACACCTTCAGTCAATTCCCAGATGACCCAAGTAGGTGAAAAAGTAGGTGAAATAGAGGTGAAATGATTCCGCTTGGAAAACTCTGCGATGGTTTCAGAAAGCCATTTTCAATCACTCAGAATACAAAATTCATGTGTCTTGTATTAACATCTTTGACCACATGATTGTTTGACCGAATTCTCTCACACGCCGCAAGGCAGCTTTTCTGAGTTTTTTCAGATAATTCATGAATCTCGATATGGATGATTATTGCATATGGACTCCATCAGAGATCAGGTTCAACTTATCAAATAAGTTGGTCGGAGATAAGTCTGTATTATGGGGTTGCAACATCAAAATATTTGTTTAAGTCTTCGTGTTTCATTTGTCGAATTGACATTACTTGCATTCGGCTTAAATTTCAATCCACTGGAGAAACCAACTCTCTTTGACAGAAACTCTTTTTATAGTGGTTTTAAGAAGAGTAGCCCAACATTTATCATGGCTCGGATTGGACAGAGACTTTGATGATTTCATGAAAGCCGTGCCTGATAGAATAACGCCAGCCTGACCTGAGGACAAACACAAAGTATTCTGAAAAAGAGAATGAGAACAACAAGAGCAAAATTATAGGTGAGGAGCAATGAAGCCAGTCCATTCATGTAAAGCAAGACAATTACGAATCGGAGTAGAGTAGGTTTTGCAGCACAGTTCCATATTCATTAGAGCAAGAATGTAAGTCATTGGCATAGGCAAGTTTCCCCGGTCCAATTATAGATTGAGTCGGTTGGAGGGCATTGGAGCCCTTCCTTTTCGCCAAGGGTCTAAAACCTACTTTGTTTTACAAAGAAGGCCTTCCAGAACCACTGTAAAGGCACCCAGAGGCAGTGTGAAGGTACGTTGAAACCCGTCTGAAACTCGTCTGAATCAACCCTGAAACCTGTCTGAAACCAGACTGACACACGTCTGACACACTTCTGAAACAATCCTGAAACAACCCTGAAACACCCTGAAACCACCCCGAACAACCCTGAAACCCATCCCGCATTGCAGCCAAGTCGCACCCAGCTTGGGGTAGTGCGCGCGCCAGGTACGCCACTCACCTCAATCACCCTCAAGCTTTCCCCTTAACCCCAAACCACCGGCTCTCCTTCCACCCCCACATCCAAAAATGAACCACGATCCATTCCACTGGGGCAGACCCGACGACAGAACGTACGGCGCATACAACAAGCAGATCGCCTCCGCCGGCCAGACCGCGTTTCCGTCCATGCACACACAACAACCCATTATCACCGGAACGTCGGTGTTGGCGTTGAAATTCAAAAACGGCGTGGCCGTCGCCGCAGACAACATGGGCTCGTACGGCTCGTTGCTCCGTTTCAACAACATCGAACGATTGGTCCGTGTGGGCGCAGAAACCATTGTGGGAATCTCCGGAGACATTCTGGACTTACAGCAAATCGAGCGAATGTTGCATCAGTTGGAGACCGACGAGGAGGTGTACGACACCGACGGCGGCCACGGGTTGCGGGCGCCTCACGTGCACGAGTACTTGACGCGGGTCTTGTACAACCGGCGCCTGAAAATGGACCCCTTGTGGAACGCGGTGATTGTGGCGGGCTTCCACGACGACAGGACCCCGTTTTTGCGCTACGTGGACCTTTTGGGCGTGGCGTACGGCTCGCTGGCGCTTGCCACGGGCTTCGGCACGCACTTGGCCGTGCCGTTGTTGAGAAAGTTGGTGCCCTACGACGAGGACTACGCCAAGGTGCTGGAACTGGACGCCCGGGCCGCCATGACCAACTGCATGCGTGTCTTGTACTACCGAGACGCGCGTGCCTCCGACAAGTACACGTTTGCTGTGTTCACATACGACGAGGGCAAGGTCAACTTGAGCTTCGAGCAGAACGTCAAGGTGGAGGACCAGAGCTGGAAGTTCGCCCAGAACGTCATTGGCTACGGCTCCAAGCAGCTATAGATGCAGGGTAACGACATTGCCACATACATAGAACAAAAGGGGTGTTTGCTTCCGGCGTAGCCACGTGCTGGCAGGCACGTGTAGAACGTGAACAGGGCACGTGCAAGCCTGGGTCGTGTCACGTGACGCGTCACGTTTCCGTCCACGTGATGGCGCAGTCCCCACCCGTCACGTGCCCCTCTCGCTCTCGCCCCTCTCCGGCCGTCGGGCAGTCCTCCCCACACTGCGGCGGTGCCGTCCACTTGGCTGGATCCCCTTGGCTCCAAAGGGCAGCTGCGACCGAGTCGGCGCGCGCCGCTTGTCCGCTAACAATTTCCGCTTCGGGCATCGCCGCCGCGCAAGCCTCGTCTGCAAGGCTTCCATGCATGGCCTCTTCTTTGATAGAAGCCCGCGCACCTCAGAGCCCTGGGGTCCGTTCTTCGCTGTCAGCCGCGCACTTGTCCCTTTTTAACCGACGACTTCTTTTACCAACGCCGCCTTCGCTTACACTGTTGTTTCGACCACGTGCCCTTGTCATCACCCGTGCCTGCTGCCCGTCTAGTGTGTGGTGCTGTGTCTAACTGCTGATTTCCCTTTCCGAGTCACTTCGTGCTGACGTTGCTGGATCCGGTGCTCCCGTGCGTTTGTGTGATCTGTTCCTTCGACGAGAGTCTTTGACTCGTACTGCTTTGGATTAAACTTTGCTCGCGGGCAGAGGCTTCTGTCGCAAGAGAGGCTTCGGCTCGTGAATAACGTTATTTCGAAGTTGTTCCAACTTGGTTTCATCCTTGTTTCACTTGGTTTCATCCCTGTTTCAACTTGGTTTCATCCCTGTTTCAACTTGGTTTCATCCCTGTTTCAACTTGGTTTCATCCCTGTTTCAACTTGATTTCATCCCTGTTTCAACTTGGTTTCATCACTGTTTCATCCCTGTTTCATCACTGTTCCGTGCTTGCTCACCTCGTCGTCTGCTAAACCCACAGTTTTCCACCGCGTCTTGAAGCCTGCTTAATCTCCTTGAACCTGCTTTCTTGTTGCCTTTATTTCTTCGTTCCTTTTGCGCTTGATTCAATCAATTGTGGACCCGGTCTCGAATATAAAGCACTTCGTTCAGCACCTGAGAATATCAACACAGCATCTGAGAATATCAACCCAGCATCTGAGAATATCAACATCCCAGCATCTGAGAGTATCAAGTGCTTCATCTGAGAATATCAAGTGCTTCATCTGAGAATATCAAGCGCTTCATCTGATCCAATCTCCTCCAGCACCCTGTACTCCAAATTCAAACCAGGTTGAACCGTCGCAAGCCAAACAACGCTACCGTGTCATTGCTGCTGGCTTATCCTCATCGGACCCTCGAAACCCAGTAATGAGCTTCGAAATAACGTTCTTGGGAACCTCGGGCGGCCCACTCGATAGTGGCAACTGCTCAATTCTCATCAAACCTTCCTACTTGTCCTACAAAGAAATTGTGGAAGGCGGGAGCAAGTGCTTAGTAGTCATGGATGCAGGGCTGGGTCTCGGATCCATTGCCGAACTCATCAACGACCGCCACTCGTTCACAAACCGCCAGCTAGCGCTCTACAATGACTCCTTGCCTCTTTCGGAGTACTTCAGTGTTCCGCTCACGGCGCCACTCGACAGCCTCAAATCACCGGCGCAAAAGGACTCTCCGCCCAGACAATCGCCGCTCCTCCAGCTGCTTCACGTGGCCAGCAAAGTGTCGTCGATTCTCCTATCGCATCCGCATTTGGACCATGTTCTGGCGCTTGTGTTGAACCTGCCGCTTATGGCCGCCTCTTCGGCTCGCATCAAGGTTCTAGCCTTGGACTTCACCATCGATGCCTTGCGCTCCCACTACTTCAACGGCATAGTGTGGCCGGACTTGCCGCTGCTCGGGTTCTTGGATCTTGTGCCGGTCCCGACCTTGCAGCCCATTCTGATGGTGGACGGTCTCTACACAACCACGGTGTTCGAGGTGCCGCACGGCCACATCACCCACAAGGGCCAGAACGTGGCTCCGTACATGTCGCTGGCGTTTCTTTTGTGTGACAACTCCACGCTACATAAGATCTTGATTTTTGGCGATTTCGAGTCGGATGCGTCGTCGCTCACCAACAAAAACGCCATTGTTTGGCGGCACGTGGCGCCCTACATTTTGGACGGCTCTCTCAACTGCATCGTTCTAGAATGCTCGACCTCCACGCTAGACCCGAAACTCGATTTGTATGGCCATTTGACGCCGCCTCACCTCATCGAGGAGCTTGCGTTTCTCAACTCGCTCTGTGCCAGGTCCAAGCAGACGCCGTTGAAAGGACTCAACGTGCTCATAACTCACGTGAAAGACGTGCTTTCCGTCGAGGACCCTCGGCGCAAGGTTCTCCAGGAGTTGCGCCAACTCAGTGAAGCCCGAGGGCTACATATTCAATTCTCCATTGCCATAAATGGGTGTCTGATGGTGGTTTGATTGCTGGCTACAAAACCCCGTCACAGGAAGGCCTGTTTGTACTTGCAATTGTATTTGCGTACCTCGCTGTAAGTGTATGTAGAGGGCAATGAAGTCCGTTCATTGCCGCATTGGGGCCACGTCTTTGCCAAGCAAACAGGCCGACCCGCTGGCCAGGGGTTGCGTCAACGCACGGCGTGAGCATCACAAAATGACGGGCATTTTCTGGGGGAAGCTGCGGACCCCTAATTGATGGTGTAGCCGTCGCATGCTATTCTTTGATGCAAAGTGAAAGGCAAGGAGGCCTCGTTGTCGTCATTGGACGTGACATCGACAACCAGCAACTTTCCAAACGAGTAGTCGGACTCCGTCACGCCCTCGGTACGGAGCATGTCAAAGCGGACCTCCATGGGGAACAACAAGTCTTCGGCGTCCGCGGGGATGGAGAACTCGAAGTTGCCCAGGGGAGCGGCCATGTCAATGTCACTCAAGGTGAACCACACGCCGTCTTCCGTGACATCGTACAGGACCCTGCCGTCGGCATCCTCTTTCAAGATGACATCATGCAGGGCAATGGGCACCAAGATCTGCACGGAGTCGAAGGAGAGCTGGCCGGGGTGGGCGTCGACGTACTCGGAGGTCAACTCGTACTCCAAGTTGACGTCGGCAATGGAGCCGTTGAGCGAGACCCACACGGAGAACACAAGCGGCACCAAGGACGAGTCCTCGGCCTTGGCCAAGGCACGCCACCTCAAAACACCGAGGCTCTGGTCGTTGCTGGGGAACGGCTTGGTCTTGTCTTTGAGCGAAATCACGCCGGACGACGTAAACAACCCACGGTCCACGTTGGGGTGTGTTTTGTACTGCGTGGCCGGGTTGCTGGCCACATCCAACAAGATCTTGCACCGGGCCAAGTCCGGTCTGTTGATGCGCAAATTGAGATCGCCCTTGACCTCCGTGGCCGCCACCAGCCCGTCACGCGAGAGCTCGGCGGTGATCCGCTCGTTCAATGTGATTAGAATGCCGTCGTGGCCGCTGGACGCAGCCGCCGCCGGCACCGCGCCTGCAACCTCGCCCGCACGGGGCTGCGGCGTCGAGGCGGCGGCGTGTGTGGAGGAGGGCGTGGCCGCCACAGGGGGCGTCTGTTCGGAGCGGGAGAGAAGCGACTCCCGCTGGTCGGAGCGCACGGGCCGGGCCGCCGGCTTCTTGCCCAACTGCAAGCCGCGGCCGCCCACGGCCCGCGGCGCCACGTGCTCAGGGGCAGCGGGCACGGGGGCGGCGTAGGCCGCCGTGTTGGCCATGCCGCCCAGCGGCGGCCCGCCGTAGGCAAAGGTGTCGGACAGCAGCGGCCCGGAGGCGCCCGAGGCCCCGCCGGCGCCCAAGGCAGCGGACATCTGCAGGTGCAGCTCCATGTTTTTGCGGGCCAACTCCTTGCGCTGGATTTCCTTGGCCCGGCGGCGGCGCTCCTCGGTGGCCTCAATCTCCTTGTTGCGCTCGATGATCTCCTGGATCTTCTCCTCGTGGGAGTCCATTTCCAAGAAGCTCTGGACCTGCAGCATGGTCAACTTCTCGCGGTAGCCCAAGGTGACCATTTCGTCAAAGGCACTGAGGATCTCGAAGGCGTTGTTGAAGATCTCCTTTTCGTCGACGCTGCGCAACATGTTGCTGACCACGCCCACGAACAAGTGCAACGTGTCAATGTCCTGCAAGATGTTGGACTGCTTGTTGGTCAAGAGCACCACGTAGTACTCCTCCAATGGTTGGTACACGTACCGCACGGAGTCGTCCTCGACGGTGGTGTTTTGGGACCCGGACGACGAGAGCAACGACGGGAAGTTGGCGAAGAGCGTGGTGATCTGGTCTCTGCTGAGGTCTCTGAACTGTCTCAGGACTAGCACTTTGCCGCCGTGGGTGCATATGGATGCTGCTAAAATGGCCATTGTGGTGGGTGTTGGACCTTAACCGTGTGCTGTTTTTTTGGAAAAGCGCGCCGGTCGTGCGCGCACCATCAGTCTCGAAGTGGTTATGTCTGCGACCCCACATGTTCTTCAGTGCTGTTCCATACCTTATTATATAGGGGATTAAAAGTAAAAGGGTATTAAGGGATAAGGATTAAAATTAAGAGTAATGGACTAAAGGGATGCATTAAAATTAAGAGTAATGGATTAAAGGGATAAGTATTAAAATTAAGAGTAATGGACTAAAGGGATAGGTATTAAAATTAAGAGCAATGGATTAAAGGGATAAGTATTAAAATTAAAAATGGACTAAAAGAATAGGTATTGAAATTGAAAGTAATGGATTATTAGATCGATAGGTATTGAAATAAAAAAGTAATGGACTAAAGAGATAGGTATTAAAACCAATAGTATTGGACTAATCAAAATGATAAGTACTAAAATTGAAAGTAATGGATAATTAAAATGATAAGTATTGGAATTCAAAGAAATGGACTAATCAAAATGATAAGTACTAAAACTGAAAGTAATGGATAATTAAAATGATTAGTACTAAAATTCAAAGAAATGGACTAATTAAAATGATGCGTATTAAAGTTGAAAGTAATGTATTATTAAAAGAATGATCGAAATAGAAAATTTTTTCAATTGAAATAAAGTGTGGGAGTGATTATTCTATGTGCTTTTTTCTAACCATCAACAAATTCATGGTTCTGGGTGATCTGATTCAACATCTTCATAGAGGGTACTCTGACCATCTGCATCTTCATAGTGGGTACTTTGATTATCAACATGAATACTTGATTATGGCCAAGAGTTTGGGGTGCCATTGTGCTTTTGAAGCAATTATGGATCAACAGTTTGGGTCCTTGAAGCAGCTGGGTGTTATCGTGCAAATTCTCACTACCTGGTATAGCTCCTTGTATCTGTAACTTTATAGACAAAGTACTAGAAGAATTTAGAAAGGAATATCTGAAAATTGGGAGACTTTTATTTATATTGAATGCGGGAAATACAAATTGGTTAAATTGTGAATTACTGATTGGTTGAGTTGGGAAATACAAATTGGTTGAATTGTGGAATTTGGTTGAGTTGGGAAATACAAATTGGTTGAATTGTGAAATACTAATTGGTTGAATCAGGAAGTACTAATCGATTAAATTCTGAACTACTAGTTAGTTACATTCTCAAATATCGACAGTGGTGAAATTGTCAAATACTAACATTGGTTAAATTGGGAGATATTAAAGTGATTGGTCATGAAATGGCATTAATGAAAACGTGGAATAGCATTGATTAAAATGTGAAATGATTGATTAAAATGTGAAATGATTGATTAAAATGTGAAATGATTGATTAGAATGTGAAATGATATTGAACAATTCGTGAAATGACATTGGTTAATTGTGAACTACTGACATTGCTTCAATTAAGAAAAACCGACAGTCCTTAAATTGGAAAAAATTGAATGGCTAAATTGTCGAATGCTGACATTGATTAATTGTCGAATACTGACTTTTGTCAAATGGTGAACCACTAACATTGATCAAATTGTGAAATTAGACTGGATTGAAAAAATTGATTGGTTAAAGTGTCAAATAACAATGGTCAAAATGTGAAATGACATTGAATTTTTGTAAAAAAATGATTGGATCAATTGTGAAAAATTGATTGATTAAATCGGAAATCACATTGGTCAACTTGAGAAATACTGTCATCTGAAGGATTGTTGAATGCTAATATTGGTAAAATTGTCGAAAACTGACATTGGCTAATTTGGATATGCTTGAATTGGGAAGCTCCGTTCTAATAGCTGTATGGAAACCCAATTTTGATACCTTATTACTTGATACTTCGAAATCTTGGCTTAACTGTTTAAGATACCTATGAATAGCAGCAGAGGATTTCAAAGTTCATCAGAAATATCAAAAATTCTATTGCATCGATTGATACATCATTCCTCATTTGAAAAGGGAAGTCTTGTCCTATGTTCTTATTCGAGTTTTGATATTCTCTTCCTATTCTGGTATATTCTTATACTCCAATTCAGGTTTGTTCTTCTAATTCTGTTCTTATGTTTCTATTCTGGCTTATGTTCTTATGTTCTTATGTTCTTATGTTCTTATGTTCTTATGTTCTTATGTTCTTATGTTCTTATGTTCTTATGTTCTTATGTTCGTATGTTCGTATGTTCTTCTACTCATGTCCTCTGTTCCGCAGACAGCTTCGCCTCCAAAAGCGCCTTCTCGTCAAAAAGCTTCTTCAACTCCCGCTCGATCTCGGAGATAAGCGTGTCGTAGTTGAAGCTCTTGGACCGCACGCGGGCCTCGCGGAGAAGCCGCTCGGCCTTGTCGTAGTTGCCCAAGTGCAAGTTCACCACGCCCAAGCCATACGTGGCCAAGGCCACCGTCTCGCCAATGGTGGCGTTTTCCGCCACCACGTCCGCAGGCAACTGCTTGGCGCCCTGTAGCACCGACTCGTACGTGGACGTAACCATGTCGACGAGCTTCATGCGGTTGGCCACCACCAGCTCGTAGGCGGCCTTGTCGGCAGGCAGCACCACGGCCGCAATCTTGCGGCGGATCTCGGCGGCGTCGGCGTCGCCCACGTCCGCGGGCTGCAACGGGTCATGGATGGCCTTGACGAGCGAGTAGTCCACGTTGGCCTCGGAGGCAAACTTCTTGCGGAGACTCTGTTCCTGCGCCTGGAGCTGCTCGGCCTGGAAGTAGAGAAGCGACGCGGTGTTGCACTGGGAAAGCAAGAGCATGTCGGGCGACACGCCGGCGAGGAGCATCTTGCTGGTCATGGCCAAGTTGATGTTGCTGGCGGCGTTGATGTCGCCCACGGAGATGCACACGGTGGAGAGCAACTCCATGCCGTGGAAAAACTCGACTGCAAACGGCGCCCACGCCTCGGGGTTGGCCTCTAGCACAATGACGTCAGGCGCTTTCAGCTCAGGCACGTCCGCTTTAGGCACTTCCGACACTCCCGCTTGAGGCACTTCCGACACTCCCACTTGAGGCACTTCCGACGCCCCCACTTTAGGCACTTCCGACGCCCCCACTTTAGGCACTTCCGACAGACCCGAAACAAGCCCCGCCTCAGCCGCACGCAACACGCTGGGCGACCCAAACAAAGACGACGCCTGCGCCAGACCCGGCCCCAACTTCTTGTTGACCTCGTCCTGCGCAATGAGGAGGTGCGTGATCAAAATGGCCTTGCAGAGCAGCGCGTTGTCGCGGTTGAGCTCCGCCAACTTGAGCGCCACCCGCAAGTCCTTCTGGATCAAATGCGCCCGGTGGTCAATGCTGCGAATCCGCTGCGCGCCCCGCAGGCCCGGTGCCGCCTTCAACACCAGAAGATAAAGCGTGGCGATCTCGTTGTACACAAACGCGGCCTGCTCCGCCATGTGCAAGCGCTCGTACATCTCGGCGATTTTCAACTGCACGCCCGTGTACTCGTCGGACAACGGGTCGACGTTTTGCGTTTTGCACTCGTCCAACGCCTCCAAGTAGAACTTGAGCGCGAGCTGGAAATCCTGCTCGCCCTTGTCCGATTCCGCGAGAATCGCCTTGCGCAAAATCTTGGCCACGGGGCCGGGAAACGTGTGTTTGGGCCACCACATGTAGTAGGCAAAGGCGGAGATAGACGCTACCCAGAGGCTGGCTGCCACTGCCTTCTTGAAACGGGACGGCTGGGGGTGCATGTTCTGGAAGTAGTTTTGGTTGTAGTTTCTGCGTGCCGGCATGCGGAGGCCCACGCGGGGCCGGACTGTGCCGGGCCGTTTCCAGAGGAGTCTAAACATGGGGTGAGAAGGAGTAGGTGGGTGGAGTTGCGGTGAGGGTGTGGTCACGTGAGAGAAAACATCACGTGTGTCATCACGTGCCCTAGTCACGTGATGGGTCAAGCAATGTATCACGTGGAATGAAAACTACACGTGCGTAAGCACGTGCGTCACGCGCACCACCCATCACCACCCATCAACGCCTTCTTCTCACCTGACATGTCAAACATAATGAACGTTTTTGACCCGCCCAAGGGCCGGGACCTTCTGGACGACGAGTGCTTGGGATGCACCGCGGTGCAGCTGCTCGTCAGCTTCGTTGGCGGCGTCTACTTCCTCTCGCCGTTCCCATTCAAAGACAAACTGAACCAAGTCGACCTAAAGAAGCACCCGATTTGGTTCCAGCGGAGTGTTCGAGGCATCGGCGCCGGGCTCGTGGCCTTGGCCATGTACCGTGTCGGCGAAGTGGTTCAAATCTGGTATCGCCGGCGGTAGAGTGGAGATTTCCACCGGCCGGCCGGTTTGGCGGGCCACAGGAGCAGCAGGGCAGCAGGGCGGGTATGGTAGCACGTGACCTCCGCATCAAGCACCCAAGCAACCGATCTGATGTATTGTGTGTTGTGGGTTGGGATGTGTTGTGGGTACGGGTGTTTCGTGTGTACGGGTGTTTAATGTGTACGGATGTTTGCGATATCTCGAGGGTACGGATGTTTTCTGGGTCTGCTTGCGATATCTCGAGGGTACGGGTGTTTGGGTCCGGTGTTTGGGGTCCGGTGTTTGGGGTCCGGTGTTAGAAGTGCATTTGCGCCCACGATTGGCGCCCGCTGGTACGAGCCTTTGTGGCAAGAAGCAGCGGCATTTCACGCCAGGCCCTGGCTGACAATCGGTTTTGAGCTGGTTTCAGGAAGGTTTTGAGGGCGCGTCGCCCATGCACGAATTGTGGGGTTCAGAACCGGTGCTTCCAACACCCTGGTTTGATTGCACACAATCCTTCGCATCTGCAGCGTCCGTGCGTGTGGAGGACTTGGAAACACAGCCTCTATCAACAGAACAGAGACGTCCGGCACCTATGGCCTTTCCAGTCTTGTCATTGGTCAGATTCTGTACTCCCTGAGATACAGCCTCGTAATTTATGATGACTGTTAATGTGGGAATTACATTATGGCTGGGATGTCATTCGAGATTTCTGGAAATTGTCATTAAGTGAAGGTTTCATTGAAATGTCATTGAGTAGATGTTTTTATTGAAATGTCATTAAGTGAAGGTTTCATTGAAATGTCATTAAGTGAAGGTTTCATTGGAAGTCATTAAGTGAAGGTTTCATTGAAATGTCATTGAGTAGATGTTTTTATTGAAATGTCATTAAGTGGAGGTTTCATTGGAATGTCATTAAGTGAAGGTTTCATTGAAATGTCATTGAGTAGATGTTTTTATTGAAATGTCATTAAGTGAAGGTTTCATTGAAATGTCCTTATGTGAAGGTTTCATTGGAAGTCATTGAGTAGATTTTTTCATTGAAATGTCATTGAGTGAAGGTTTCATTGGAATGTCATTAAGTGAAGGTTTCATTGGAATGCCCTCAAGTAAATGTTGTCATATATGTCATTAAATGACTGTTGTCTTTGATGTCAGTGAGTGGTTATGAGTGTCATTGAAATGCTACTAAGTGAGGCTATCATGGAATAATCATCATTTGAACATCCCATAAAAAGTTCTTCCCCAGGGACTCCTACGACCGGACTTAATTCTCATGGACATGACTCTAGTGGAATTTACCAAATAGGATCACGGTCCTTGCATCGTCTTAACTGTCACTCGGTAAGCAGGCCGTATGCTCAAGGCGCCCCTGAACCCGTGCAGTCTAGCGAGAAGTGGTGCAGCGCAACCGCAAAAAGCCCCCGGCAGGGGAAATTACCATATTGGCAGCGGGGGATCAGAGTCAAACGGCCGCACGTGTCCATGCGGGCCGAACGGGAGGTAACGGCGTCGGCAGCACAATAGCCCGGAGAAGATGCGGTGCCAACATGCCGACCCCAGATGAAGTCGTCCTAAGTCCGTGGCACCAAGAGCCCTGTGCCGACGGCCTGCAGATACCGTCCTAGGAGCAAGCGGCAGTACCTTTTCGGCCAAAGACACCGATTCGTTCCCAAGTCCATGCAGCCATGTGATTTGGGTCCGCAGGCTATGTCGGCACCAGGCAAAGCCACCGATGAAAGAGGAGGCGAACTGCGCCTGCTGCCAACAAAGCCCGCCGTTTCGGCCGGGGACGGGGTCGCGGTCCAGGCCCCGCGACGAACGCAACAAAAGCCGAGGCTTAGGCGGGCCGGCCGAAAACAATATGAGATCGTGCCAACAGCGAGATGCGGGTGCGCGTTGCCTGCAGAATCAGCATACCGACGCGGCGTCTCTCGCTGCAGTGGGCAAAGAAGTCTGTTTGGGTGGTGCGATGCACGCTGCGTCCGGCATGGACCTGCGCACTCATGCAGGCCCGCGCACCTGATGTTCCCGCGCAGCGAGCAGCGGGCAGGTGTGGCACAAGACGTGGGGGTTCGGGGGCGGTGCCGATACGGGCTGCCAAGTTGCTGGCACAGTGTGGCCGCTCCCCGGACGCCCCAGCGTGGGCCAGTCCTGCAGGCAGACGTGTCCCGCAGCAGAGTCCCGACCCTTGCTCCGCTGGGTCATTCGGTGCACGCATGATATGGCTGTAGCAATGACGTTATGAGTCTGCAGCGCGTCTTAAGTAGACCTACTAGAAGCGCAATAAGAAAAGGTTGTCCAGTTGGCACCGGGCCACAAGGCGATATGGCAGAGGGATGCCCGAGCCGTAGGTGCCTGGACCTTCTGGCCCAAGCGGCGCCGTCGTTGGCGGGACCGCGGACCGGTCCCTGTAGAGAGCTGGAACCAGTCGGACCGCTATCTGGTCCCCAGGTGGTCCCCCGCCTGCCCCAGATGCGCCAGTCGGCACCCCTTCACGTTGGGTTGGAAGCACGGGCCACAGATAATCGGGCCCCGACATATAGTAAAAGGTGAGAAAGGCTGTACTAAAAAAAAATTGCGAAAAAAAAAATGCACGAAAGAAGAAAGTCGATCAAAAGAAAAGCGGTGCGAGGGCCGAGTGGAGGACCGAGCCGAGGGAAGCAGCGTCCAAAGAAGCCACCTCAAAAGCACATGCAAAGAAGCCATCTCTAAGCACGCAAAAAAAGCGGCCCCGAAAAGCCGGATTTAGAAAGGCCCGTCAAAACAAAGAAGTCGGCCAGGGCCCCTACCAACCGAAGACGCCTGGGGATTGACCCATTTGCCCTTTCACATCCGCGGTGTTCCAGGTCAAACCACCCGCGGAGGGCTTTCTGCAGTACGGCCCGGGACCACTGCGCGGCGCGTATATCCAGAGGACCATGACACCGTCCTGCAGCCAGCGCGCCGCTTGCATGCCAGGTACCTGGACTCCCAGCACCTCACATATTTGTATAAACCGGCTGCGTTCCCGCAACACCACCTTCTTCTTCTTCCCCAGCAAAAACCATCGGTATCCCATCTGTGTTCTCCCGCTAACGCCGCAGTTAGCACCCCTTCCCGCACGCACTCCCCACCCCCAGACCCCTTCCCCCAATTGGCAGCCGTCCTCTCGGATTTGTTTACCAAACTCCGCCACTCTCGCCTCCTCCAGGCCAGCCGCCGCCTCCCACAAAAACCATGGACCAGTCCTTCATAATGGGCCCGCTCGACCCCAAGGCGTCGGGCTTGCCACAAATGCGCCGAGCGTACGGCACGGACGAGCCAGACTTGCGGCCGCTTGCCTCCCAGGACTCCCGGTTCCCCTTTGCCCAGGCCGCCTTGGCACAAAACCCCGCCGCCGTGCGGGGCTCCTCCTTCAAGGACCTCCTGGGTCCGGACATGCACGCGGCAGACCCCCGCCACTTGCCCCAGGACTTTGTTCTGCAGGTCAGAGACATCGACGACAGGCGCCCCAAGGGCGTGCTCGGGTACCCGCTCGTGACGGGCCCCATGCAGCCGGGCGGCGGGCAGCTCCCCGGGCAGCACCCGCAGTTTTCGGGCGCGTCGTTGATGTACACAAACAGCCTTGCGGCAGCGCCGCCAGTCAACGTGCTCAACGGCATGACGCAGACGCACGGCGGCGGGATGATGGGCGTGGAGCCCGGCGCCAGTGGCGAGCTCGCGGAAGACGGCAGCAGCGCCGGCGGGCGGCCCGGGTTGGTGGCGCAGATCCCGCCGCTCCACGTGCAGCAGCAGCTCAAAAACACCGAGGACCAGGCGGAAAAGGCCGACACCGAGAACGTGGTGCTGACGGTGTGCCTGCGGTGCAAAAAGGAGTTTGTGCAGCGGCTCGTGACGGCCAAGGCCGGCCCGCAGGGCAAGGGCAAGGTCGAGCCCAAGGTGTTCAAGTTGTGCAACCACTGCCGCGATTTGCAGCGGCAACGGTCGCGGCGGTGGCAGGCCAAGACCAAGGACAAGGAGGGCGCGTGCCGCCGCTGTGGCAACGACATCCCGCCGTCCGAGCTGAACTACGTGTTGTGCCCGGGCTGCCGCAACAATCTCCGCGTGCGCAAGGCCAGCCGGGCCGCCCAGGGCCGCTGTGTGCATTGCCTGGGCCCGATCAGCCTGCTGATCATCAAGTCCGAGGACCCCGACGGCGCGCCGTCCCAGAGACGCCGGTCGTCTACCACGCGGGCGGGCGACTTCAAGGTGTGCCAGCGGTGCCGGGAAAACGACAAGATCCGCCGCACCAACCTCGAGCGCATGGGCAACTGCAACCGCTGTGCCAAGACCTTGTCGCCGGGCGACCACGGCCGCCACAAGGTGTGCTCCAGCTGCCGCGACAAGAAGAAAAAGAACCCGGACGTGTTTGCGCCGGCCCCGGGCCTGGCGGCTGTGGCGGGCCTGGTGCATGCGCCCATGATGGCCAACGCGCCGGCCCCGGCCGTCTTGCCCCCGGGGTCCGTGCCGGTCCTGGACTTGTCCCAGAACTTGCTTGTGCCCTCGGTCAACTACGTGCCGGTGGACTCCTCGGGGATGCTTTTTCTGGGCAACATGGGCGCCATGGCGCTGATGCCGGGCGTGGCCATGCCTCTGCACGACTTCCTGATGTCCTTTGGCCAGGTGCACCCGCTAGCGCTGCTTGATCACTACAAGCCGCCGGTGCTTGCCCAGGCTCTGGCCATGGACCAGCCGCAGTACTCTGCCACCAGAGGCAACTACCTGCGTTAGGCTTGGCAAATGCGGGTTGTGCCTTGCTGCGAGTTTAAGGCCAAAGGCAAATTTGAGTTGTGCCTTGCTGCGAGGATTTGAGGACGCCAAAGGCAAATTTGAGTTGTGCCTTGCTGCAAAGCCTCTGGTCCGCCAAAGACAAATTCAAAATACCCTTTGCTGCAAGGCTTCTGAGGCATGGTTGCTGTGGGGCTGGGTGCAAACGGTGCTCCGCCAGGCGGGGTTCCGTTCGGATCTCGGCCCATGTTAGCTTTTGCTTGCTGCCTTCCTTTCATTTGGCGTGCTGCCCTCGGCCGTCATTTGGCGTGCTGCCTGTTTCTGGTCCCTCTTCTGCTGGATGCCTGGCCTCGCATGACGTCAGATCAGGAATCTCTCGGGTCTCCCGTGATCACGCCGACCACATGGCTCGATGACGTCCTGCCGGCTGCTGCTTCGGGCAACTAGCGTTTCGTGCTTATCTCGCTGCACACCCCCATGCACTCCTGGCCCTCCTCGATCACCGGCGCCCCTCTGAGCAACCCAAAAGGGCCCGCGGACTTGTCGTCCCAGCGTCGCGCATTCCCTGGCTGACGCAGCCAACCCTCCTTGCCGCAACAATGGAATCTACTGCCGGGGCCCTTCCTGCACCTGGCCCGCCCTCGGCCTCTGCTTGGCATCTCCGCGCTGGCCCGGATCTCTTGCCTGCCCCACCATACAATTATGCACACACGGGACCCGTCCCTCCCGATCCCTTTCTCGTCCCTGCCTTGTAGTCTGCTTAGGCCTGACCCGCGGTTTGAGAGTCCTAAGCACATTGCTTTCAATGCGCGCGCGATGCACCTTAAACCGTAGAGGCAGTGCGCCGCATCTGCGCGCTGCGCTCTCATGCCAAGACATTCGCCGACCTTGGTCTCGAACGGCTCATGTCGATTTCCTTCGCCTGGTGTACGAGTCTCCCCGTTTCCCGCCTCTCGTGCCTGCTGCCGACAAGGGTCTGGTCGTGGCCTTTACAATTCCGGGGGTTTTTTGTGTCTGTTTTGGGAAAGACTCCCCATGTGTTTCTCTCGATCCCATCTCTACTTTGTCTGCACGTAGACGCAACGCTGCAAAAAAGAGACCCGCACCATGGTTCCAAACTACCTCCCTGTTTTGGGCCCTCAAAAAATGCCAGCTGCTTTGTATGAGAACGTGACTTGATCTTCTCAAAGTTACTACAATGCGGCCTTCTTTGGGACACTATGGACTCCGTACCAAAGTGGTTCACGCAGATTCGCTGGGATTTCCAGATGTACCGATGTTTGCCCATCCTGGTCGGCCTCCGCCAGAAAGATCAGCTGCAGCTCCCGATAGATACCTGCCGGCAGAACACACCGCACTTTCCGATGAAGCCACTGCTACCTTCCGATTTCCCCGGCGGGTATCAGTGCCGAAGTAACCGCCGTACACCAGGAAAAGGGGAAACCGGGCAGCGCGTGCACACCCGTACATCCCTCCATATCTTGCTGGGCTGAACTTCGGTGGTTGCCGGCATTTGCTTCGAAATTGGGCCTATTGCGAGCGGGACCCTGGAGCTCGACTGCACCCGCCGTGGTGGGACTCGGCTGCCTGCATGGGCCAGATAATCGACGCCTGCATCCAGAGGAGACAATACGGACTGGCAGCACACCATTTTGTGCCCGGCTGGATCCGGGCGAATGCCGTTTTCGTAAACCGCAGGCATTCGTATCCCCAAATCGGGGCAATGGGGAAGATCCTGGGCCAAAGAGAAAACAGATGGACGCAACACAACGCCCGGTGCGCTGTGTGCAGGCGCGACACGACCTCCACCGCAAAATCAGCCACCAAAGCACGGAACGGCGCCGCTGGACCCCGCTAAAGCACCACTACCAAGCAACCAGCCACCATCGGCTAGCGGTTGCACAGCAGAAACGGTGATCCGGTGAAACGCCGGCGTACTTGGCCGGGACTGCATGTACGCCGACACGCATGCAAAGTGGCCTTCTTTCCATGCCGTGACAAGCACCCATTGCCCGAGATCGTGCCCGCCACCGGCCGGCACGGTCCAAAACGCACGATACCGCGGCCCTTGCCACCTGCGCCCAGCTTGCGTGTCGCCTAAATTGCACCCAGGGCCAACCAAGCAAAGACCCGTACCTCCGACAAACACCCCGGCAGCCGACGACTCCGTCGGCCCATGGCCCTTGCCCTCGCCGAGGCTCGCCCGCAGCCCTCGCACATCCCCCAGAAGGCCCGCCGTAGACTCACCAGTGCCTGTCAGCACCGGGGGAGGGTTTTGTCCTGCACATAGCGCACAAGGCCGCCACGCCCGGCCGGCTCCGCCGCCGGCAGTTCCGAATCGCTGGCGGCCGCAGCCCGCAGACGCGCCCCGCCCCGGCCTCCCCGGACCCGCCAAAAACCTGCGCCGCCGGCGAAGGCAGCGGGAGACCATGCGGACCTGCACACAAGGCGGTCGCTCCAGGCGGGCTCCCCCAGAAGACGCCAAACACACCTACCCCTCCAGGCGCCGTGCCAGCACCCCTAACTTGCTCCCAGCCCCTTAGCCGCCACCATCTCTGCACCCCCGACCCGTTCTTTCCTTTACACCCGTGCATCCGATGTTCCACCACGGCAACTCGTCCAAGTCGTCCTTGTCCAAGAAAGACAAGGAGCTCCCGCCGATTCCCCAGGAGCCGGAGCCGCTCATGCCGGCCAAGTCGCTCAAGCGCAAGAACGTCAAGCAGCTCAGTTTCGAGGCGGTGGTCTCGCCCGCGCCGCCCGCCGACGACCACGCCCGCTTCGTGGCGCTCCAAAACCCCCGGACAAAAAAACACCCCCGGCCTGCGCCGCTCACCAACCTCTCGTGCACGTCGCCCGGTGAGCCGCCCGGCAGCGGCCTCATGGACTCGCTCCGAGGCTTGGAACTAGGGCCGGCCGAGGGCGGGGCCGTGGCGCCCGCAGCGCCCGCGGTCCAGCGCAACAGCGTCCAGGGCCGGCGGCAGACCATCATCTCGTCGATTTCGCCGACCAAGTCGGCCGGCACGCCGTCGCCTCGCGAGCCGCAGGCGGGCGGGCTGCCGCTACCGACCACGCCGATCGCGTCCACGCTGCTGGCGATGAACTTGCGGGACGACGACTTGGTGCCGCTCAAGGACTTGGGGTCCGGCAACTCGGGCGTGGTGTCGAAGGTGTTGCACATTCCGCTGCAGAAGACCATGGCCCGCAAGGTGGTGTTGATCGACCTGAAGTTGGCGGTGCAGACGCAGATCATCCGCGAGTTGCGGATCATGCACGAGTGCCGGTCGCCGTACATCATCGACTTCTACGGCGCGTTTCTCCGGCTGAACAACTCCATCGTCATCTGCATGGAGTACTGCAACTGCGGCTCCTTGGACAAGGTCTTGCTGCTGTGCACGCCGCGCCGCTTCCCGGACTACGTGCTCAAGAAGTTGCTGCACTCCATCTTGTGCGGCTTGATCTACCTCTACGACACCCACAAGATCATCCACCGCGACATCAAGCCCTCCAACGTGTTGATGTCCCACAAGGGCGACTTCAAGTTGTGTGACTTTGGCGTTTCCCGCGAGCTCACCAACTCCATTGCCATGGCCGACACCTTTGTCGGCACCTCTGTGTACATGTCGCCCGAGCGCATCCAGGGCATGACTTACGGCATCAAGTCCGACGTCTGGTCCATGGGCTTGATGCTCTACGAGTTGGCCTCCGGCCGCGGCGTGTGGCACGACGACCTGCCCTCCGACCTAGTTGACGACGACCCGGACTCCCGCCGCCGCACCTCCATGTTGCGCCAGAGCTCGGGGCCCGAGGGCATTTTGGATCTTTTGCAGCGCATAGTCAACGAGCAGTCGCCCACGCTCACGGGCAAGCTCGACCCGACCACCCTGGCCCATTTCGATCCCCACTTGTGCGCTTTCATCGACGCGTGTTTGATCAAAAACGACTCCGTGCGCTCTTCTCCCGAGGCCTTGCTACTGGAGCCTTTCCTCCTGGACGTCGAGCTGCACGAGAAGCTGGTGAAGGCCTGGGCGAAGCTGATCCGGAAGCAGCACAAGCAGAGCTCAGAGGGCGACTAGCCCGGTCCATTCCATTCAACCCCCGATCGAATTCGGCTCTCTGGTCTATGTTCTGGGCAAGTCCCGGCACGCAAAGCGAAAGACCAAGGAACTCTGTTGAGGCTCCGTGGGTGAGAGGCGCACGCTTGATGCTGACGCGTCTGGTGCACGCCACTGCAGTCCATCAAGTACTGCTGTTTACTCTTGGCATTGGCCATGACGATAGCGTGGCATCCCAATTTCACGAGACAAGCCGTGTTTGAGCAGAACAGAAGCTATTCCGACAACGTGAGACTGCAGATGTTCACTGGAAATGATGCGAACCCCATGACTGAATCATGTCTGAAATGATGGCTGAAATCCAGGGAAATTATGAGTAACCATGAGTAACCTTGAGAATCCATGAGAATCCAGGGAAATTATGAGTAACCTTGAGTAACCATGAGAATCCATGAGAATCCAGGGAAATTATGAGTAACCATGAGTAACCTTGAGAATCCATGAGAATCCATGACTGAATCACGACTATAAACATCCGAATATCATCGAGACTGCGAGTGATGACTGAAAATGAATTACAATGCAAATCTCATCACTATCTTTAACAAATCCAAAGATGAAGAGACAGAAATGAAGCAGCATGAGATGTGGAATGCAGGGTATTGTGAGGTTTCGAAACTGCGATTGTATGCTTACATTGCAAATAAATCTCAAAGAGTGTCATTCAAGTTTAATAACGTAAAATGTGAAAAGATTATCCCTAGACAAGTAAAAATGTTTACGTAGACCGACAACCAGAAACGCAGGGTCAAACCAGACAATTACGGCAATCATTGCAGAACGGCAAAAAGCCGATGAAGCTAGGGCCAACAAAAACGATAAAACACGCCAGTAGAAACCAATGAAAACGTTAGCAAAAGCCAACAATAAAGTCAAAAGAAACCAATGAAAACGTTAGTAGAAGCCACAATAAAGTGAAAGAGACGGATTAAAATGTTAGTAGAAGCGAATAAAAAAGAAGAAACCATTGAAAATGTCTGTAGAAGACCTGGTTATGGTCAAAATTGAAAGCATGCATGTCGGATTACAAATGTTATCTTTTAGCAAGAGAGTATGATTTTGGTGATTTTGCCATGATAGTAGCTATATTATCTACTTAGCTGATCTTCTTCTGAGGAATTTGGATCTTTATATTAAAGTCTCGATCTCCTCTAAATGACTCTTTTAGAAATTGAAGTTTAAATGACCATTCACGTAACTGAATGTCTGTATTTAGAAGCTTTAAAGAAAAATGTATTCTCATAAGGTGATTTAAAAATTAGTGAATTGATTCTATTGGATTCTTTTACTATTCAACGTACTTCATTAGCTCTACAATAGCTAGTTTCTTGAAGAGATGTCGATTTTTATTCACCAAAGACTTGTTTGTGTATCCTTTCTAAATACCACGTTATTTCAACTTACCATTTAGCCTCATTTCCAAAATTTAAAAACTGAAGAGAATAGCTTAATTTGAGGATATGGCCAGAGGAATGATATCTTGAATTTTCTCAGCAACTGATTAGCAGCCATTTCAACATTCTTCACAAAACTTTAAGCTTGTTTTTGAATTGTTGTAAATGAGAGTGATATGAGTGAGATTACTCATACTAATTGCTATTACTTGATCTTTCCAAATAGGTATAATCTATTACTTGATCTTTCCAAATAGGATTATACTAAAAGGGCGAAACGTCACACGATTGTGTTAGGAGCAGTCAAATTAAGAGCCATATTGAAGTAAAATCTTATAGCGAAGTGTAATAGCCATCGTGAAGTGGAAGATGGAATATGTGAAGTGAAAGTCATAAGGAAGTAATAGTGATGTGAAAGCCTATAGTGAATTGAGAGTTTATAGTGAAGTCACAATATAGTGAAGTCACAATGAAGTGGAAGTACTGAGATCATACTGAGATCATACTGAAGAGGCAAGAAAAATCTATTGTTAATTGAAAATCCTTAATTGAAGCCGTAGAAGTCATAGAAGTTATGGAATTCACAGAATTCACAGGAATTAGAAGTGAAGTAACGAAGCAATAGCAAGCAAAAGTGAGTCTTAGAAAGTAATTTTGAATAGAAATCATAAAAGATGATAGTGAAGTAGAGTCTCACTGAGGCCACAATGAAGTCAAAGGAAAATCCATAGAGAAACAGCAACTTTCTCGTGGAGTAGCAAAGTAATGTTGAAGTAGAGAAGTAGAGAAGTAGAGAAGTAGAGAAGTAGAGAAGTAGCGAGGTAATAGAGAATTAGAGAGATAGTGAGGTGATAATAAAGTAGTGAAGTAGTGAGCTATTAATAAAGTAATAGTGAAGTAGAAAAACAGTGAGGTAATAAAAAAGAGTGGATTAGAAAAATAGTAATGTAACAATTAAGTGATATCGAAGTAGAGAAATAGCAGGGTAATAATGAAGTAACAGTGAAGTAGAATATAGTAAGGCAATAATAAAGTAATAGTAAAGTAAAGAAATAGTAAGGAAATAGTAAAGTAATAGTGAAGTAGAGAAATAGTAAGGAAACAGTAAAGTAATATGGAAGTAGAAAATAGTAAGGCAATAATAAAGTAATAGTGAAGTAGAGAAATAGCAATGTAATGATGAAGTAATGGTAGAGTAGAGAAATAGTAATGTAATAATGAAGTAATAGCTAAGTAGAGAAATAGTAAGATAATAATAAAGAGTGGAGTAGAGAATAGTAAGATAATAATAAAGAATGGAGCAGAGAAAAGTAAGATAATAATAAAGAATGGAGCAGAGAATAGTAAGGTAATAATAAAGAGTGGAGCAGAGAATAGTAAGATAATAATCAAGAGTGGAGTAGAAAAAGGCAATAAAAGTAATAGTGGTGATACGGAAGTCAAGTAATCTATAGAGAAACCATGCTAAAGAATCAAATTATAAGTCAAGTTAGTCCAGGAGAATTATTAGTAGAAGTCAAAAGACGCACCAACCACAGATGTACCAAGATAAGCGGCAAACAAGTGACTGAGGCGGCTGGGGCTGGGTGCAGGACGCGCTTGCGGCAGTGGCAGCCAAGAGGCGAGGCCCTAGAGAATAAGAGCATTGACAAAAGAACGGCACAGAGCACGGTTGGTGTAAAAAACACGTGACGCGGAGCAGCCCAGGCGGAGCATCTCGTTGATGGAGGCCGTCAGGTGACACGGGTGGTGGCGGTCTAGATGCAAGTGGTCCAGGCAAAGGCTGAAGTCGTGGTCACAGTAGAGCCAGCGCACGTGACGCAGGACAGGGGGCGGGAGTAGATCGGCGTCGGCGGGCGGGCCCGACAAATCGGACAATCCCGGCACAGCCGGCGGGCCGTAAGAGGCAACGGGGTCGGCGAAGCGGGCGGGCGAGTCGGGCACAGCCGCGTCGTCGGCCGAGTCCGAGTCGGAGCGGGCCGACTCGCCGGACCCCAGCAGAAGGCTGCACACAGACGCCGCCCGCGAGCGCGACCCCGACCCCAGCGCCGGCGGCAGCGGCCGCTCCCGCACATGCAGCGGCAGGCCGCGGACCCGGTTCGTCTGCGCCAACTTGTCAAGGAGCCGCTCAAACAAAAACTTGTCCTTGTAGGAGAGCGCTAGCGCCATGATGGTCTTGTCCGGGTGGTCGCGGTGGCAGGAGTCCGGGAGCGGGAGGCGCGAGAACACGGCCAAGGTGTGGCGGGAGCGGGTCAAGGCCAAGCCCGTGGACACGCCGCACAGAAGCGCCACGGCCAAGGCGGACGGCGCGGACAGAAACACGAGCACGTGGGCAAACTTGTTGGCGTAGCGGGCCAGAAGGAGTGGGTCGGCCAGCAACGCCGGCACGTCGGCAAAGGTGAAGCGCAGCGGGTCCAAGTGCAACTGGCGCAAGACCAAGAGGCAGTCGTTGGCCTCGTGGCGCACGTCGTTGAGGAGAAGCAACACGCGGCCCAGCGGCGGAAGGTCGGCTAGCACGTCGGTGCAGAACGCGTACAAGGGCAAGGCGATGGAAAGAAGAAAGCAGCAGTCGTGGGCGGACACGTGCGCCGGCACGGCGACCAAGCTGGCGCCCGGCGCCTGCACCGCCACGTAGTCGGCCAAGCCGCCGTCCACGTGCACGCCGAAGGTCGGGTTGACGGCACAGGGCCAGCGCGAGTGCACGGAGTAGGCGTCGCCGTCCTGGGGCCCCGCCTGCGCCACGCGCTGGCAGTTGGCACAGAGCGGCTGCTGCTGGAAGAGGCAGCGCAGGTGGGGGAACACGAAGAGCTTGTCGGCGGCGCGGAAGCGGGGGAGGAGGTGGTGGGCGGGCCCGTGCAAGCGGCCGATGATGCGCAGGCCGGGCACCACGCCGGCGGGCCCGGCGAAGTCCGTGCGGAAGTCCAAGCCCACGTGCTTGACGCGGAGCACGGCGCCGCCGCCGCTGGCCGTGAGCTCGGGCCGTAGAATCACCGACTCCTTGAGGTACAGGTCTCGGCCCATCCGACGCCGCACGGGAAGCGAGCTGACTGCCTGCGCCACGCCCGGGTCGGCGGCGATGATTGCGGCGGGCGGCAGTTTGGGCGGGGACGGGAGTGCCGGTGGCTTGGGCTGGGCGACGGACATGGCGGGATGCAGGTAGATGCGGCGGTTGGCTCCGGATTAGAGGCCGTGGTTTCTGAAGAGGCCGTGATTTCTGAAATTAGAGGCCGTGGTTGCTGAAATCTGAGGCCGTGGTTTCTGAAATTAGAGGCCGTGGTTTCTGAAACCTGTGGTGATTTGAGACCGTGGTGTCTGAAACCTGTGTTGATTTGAGACCGTGGTTTCTGAAACCGTGGTGATCTATCAAGGCTTGGTGGTTCTAAGACCTTGGCGATTTGGACCTTTGTGATTTAAGACCTTAATGGTTTAAACCTTTATGGCCCTTAAGACGTGGTGTTCTCCTTAAGACTTGAACGGAGCCGGTTTGGCTGAGGAACAATGCCGCAGCTAAGATGTGGGGTAGGATGCAAGAAGCAGCAGGGTGGGCGAGCGCTGGAAGAGCGCAGGGTCGGTGGAAAACCAGCAGGGGAGCCTAGCACGCGTGGACAGAGGCAGTGGTGACGGAGGAGGCCAGAGGTTGGGATGCCCACTTAACAAGTGAGTGGGTACCTTAAAATACTCAATGCACCATGCACGCTGTCGCTTATTTGCGATTACGTTCTCATGTGCGCATCGAAAGGAGGCCGCGCCTGCAGGTCGGCAATTTCAACGTGTTTTTTTGGGCAAGCCGCGCCCCGCCGGCCCGGGCCGCCCCGGACGAGCCGACGCAGGTGGCCCGTGTGCCGCCACCATGCTCGCCACTGTGCTTCTGCCTTCTCCGCTCGCCGCCAGCCGGCTTCCGCCGGCCTTCCTCGCACCGCTTCTAGCCGCTCCGCGCACCGGCTGCGGGCGTGCCTGCACACAGGGCGCGGGCGGCTGCGCCGGGAATTGCGCGCGCCACGACCCGCAACGGCCCGTTGCACGCTGCTACTGGCCCGCTGCCCCTTCGTCTCGTAATCTTGGCCTGGCGGGCTGCGCCTGTGCCGCTTAGATCCCGCTCGCTCGCTGCGCCTGGCCGTCGCTTAATTGTTTGACACCGCCCGCCGCGCGCTTTCGTTTCCTCGCACCGCTCGCCTGCACCGGGCCCCCAACGTCAGCCTAGCCGCCGTTTTGGCCAGCCAACATTACGTTCCACCGGTTCAGTCATCACTCTTCCCAAAACGGACTTTTGAACCTCCTGCCTTTGGAAGAAGTTTCCTTTGAAGCATTGTCAATCGCAGTTTGTCAATTATACCATTCGTTGAATGTACCGATTGTTAAGTGTGCTATTTGTTAATTTGTTAAGTGTGCTATTTGCTAAGTGTACCTTTTGTTAAGTGTACCTTTTGTTAAGTGTACCATTTACCAATTGGCACGCGCTTCTGACCTGGATGCTTCCTCGTTGTAGACGCACTCTTTTTCTCTTTCTGCACCGCTTCCGGCGACACTGGAGGCATGCGCGCTCATGCAGCGCCTCGAAAGACGACTTGTGGAGTCGAAATCTCACGCCACTCCCTTCGACTTCCCACTATTATCCGTCTTGCTGCTGCAAAGACCACCGGATCCGTCTCGCCCCGCGTCATTGTCCTGTGTTGCCGCGTTTCTCGGCACCCAGCGTCTTCTATTTTTTATTGGTGTTCGATTGTATTTATAGTGCTCTAGATCTTAGTTGTGCGGGTTCGCACTTTTCTGGCAGTCTAGGCCGAGATGGAAATATACATAAATTGGATGGATTGATTTTGATGGATTGATTTTGATGGATTGATTTTGATGGATTGACTTTGATGGATTAGAGTTGGATGGATTAGAATTGGATGGATTGAGAATTAATGGATTAAGATTAAATGGATTGAGAATTAATGGGGTAAGATTTGATGGATTGAGATCTGATAGATTGAGATTTCCATAAATCTTGACTAATAATTGGATCTTGACAAATAATTGGATCTGGAAAAGGCTTGAATGGATCTTGAATCTTCCAACAATTGGCGGTTCCATTGGATCTAGGCCACAATGACGCAATTGCTGGATCAAAATACCTGCGTGCTACTGCGATGATACTGCGGTTAAATGGCGGGGCTTGGGATGCACGGCGGAAGAACCTAGCAGGGCACTAAATTAGTACAGTCCAAAGAACTTTAGAGAAGCCTGCCTTACGACGCAGCTTTTAGGCCGCCGTGTGTCTTTCTGCAGAAAGCTGCCCTAGACTTTGCAGAGATGGTTTTGTTAAATGGCATGCATGTGTGGAGATGTGAAACATGGTGCCGATTCCACGTGACGTCGAGACTAAAAGAACTTACAATCTAAGTTTCTTAAAAGTGACAATCCTAACCACTGGCTAGCAGTCATGTATGGTAAGGGAAGAATCAAGACGATGAAACAAAATGAAAGGTTCCGAGTCCTGACATGTCCGGAATGGGTGCCACATAGAAAGGTACCGAGTCCTGATACGTCGGTAAATGAAAGTCGCATAGAAAGGTTGATTCCAAATGAAACCAATCCAGATTAAATCCTACAATTGAAACAAATACAGATTGTTACAAGAGATGGTTCATGAACATTAACGGCATTATATCCAATTTTTGAAAAGTGAGCCACAAAAACCCACGGAGGTGTTGCGTCGAAGTGAAGAGCGATCCACAAAGGTGCAAATGAGGTAATCAAGTAGAATCACCGTTCCAGGGCCAGAGTAGTCCGCAATGGGCAATTGCTAGATGGCCACTCGGAGAACTGACAGGACCTGGTGCCTGAGTAGACCATGGCCGGATCACCAACCAAAGACGTCAGCCCAGCACACTGAAGACTCGTCACAAGCAGAGGATGGTCACAAGCTAGGACTTTTTAGAAGAATTTTTAAAAGACTCTTTAAAAGGCTCCTGGAAAGGCTCTTGGAAGGGCTCTTCTGAAAGACTTTTTAAGAGTTTCTTCTGAAAGACTCTTTAGAAGGCTCCTGGAAAGACTCTTGAAAAGGCTCTTCTGAAAGACATTTTAAAAGACTCTTTAGAAGCCTCTTCTGAAAGAAGTTTTAAAGACTCGTTAAAAGCCTCTTGAAAAGGCTCTTCTGAAAGACATTGTAAAAGACTCTTGAAAAGGCTCTTCTGAAAGACATTTTCAAAGAATCTTTAAAAGCCTCTTGAAAAAACATTTTCAAAGACTCTTCAAAAGCCTCTTAAAAAAGACTCTTCTGAAGACTCGTCAGAAGGCCGGTCTAAAAGAAAACATCGACCTGAAAAGATACGTCAGAAAAGACTGGTTTAAAGCAGAAGACTGTTCGGAAAAGACTTTTGTGAGAAGACTTGCAAAAGATGAGTCTGTAGGACTCTTCTGAAAACCCGTCTGAAGACCTGTCTCGTGGAAAAGACCCGTTTGAGGAAAAAACTCGTTTGAGGAAAGAACTCTTTTGAGAAAAGAACTCGTTTGAGGAGAGAACTCTTTTGAGGAAAGAACTCGTGTGAGGAAAAGGCTGCTCTGTAAAGACGCGCCTCAAGCAGAATGGTCTCAAGCTAAGACTGGTCAGTGAAACGTCTAGAGGGAGTCTTCTGGCTCTCTGTAAGACTCTTCTGACTCTGGAAACTCTGACTCTGGAAACTCCTCTGCCTCTTCTGTAAGACTCTCCTAAAAAGGTCCAAAGACTGCGTCTGTCCAGACTACCCTCTTTCCTCGGCCCGCGACCACTACTTCAGGGTCAGCTTCTTGCGGTTCTCCTCGTCCATCAAGGACAAGCGCATGGCCTCCTCCATCATCTGATCCTCAAGCGACATCAAATAGGACGGGGTCCGCGACCCTCCAGCGGCCACCGAAGCCCCGCCACCAGCGCCGTCCTCAATAAGAAGATTCGATGCGTGGATGGCGCTCGCCGTGGCCGCCTTGCGCGCCAAGCGGCTCTTGGCCAGGCTGAGCTTCTGCTCCCAGTCCGGCCGGATGTAGTCGGTGGTCACCACCAAATCGGAGTCGGCGGCGATCGACAGGCGGCGGCGCGGCTTGCGCCCCAGCGCTGCGGCCGGCGACCGGCCCGGGCTGCCGGACTCCACAAACTCCACGGCGTCGGCCAGCTCCGGAATCGCGCCGATGCTGGGCGTCTCCTTGTAGTCAGCGGGCGCAAACGCGGAGCCGAGGCCAACGTGCACGTCGGGCGGCGCGTCGTACGTCACGCCGAAGTTGGCCATGGCACAGTAGGGGCAGCTGGCGGGCTCGGAGATGAGCGTGTGGGGGATCTCGGGCGCCGGGGCGGCCGAGGCCGGGGCCGCCGCCTCGTCGTGCGGCGGGTGCGGCTCAAGCCGCCGGATCTGCACAAAGCACTCCGTGCAGATCGGCTGCCGGCAGCACCTGCTGTAGTTCAACGCCGGCGGGAAGAAGAGGAAGCAGATCGGGCACTCGGCGGCCTGGCGGTAGAGCCGGAGCACCAAGTCGCGCGAGAAAAGGGCAGCGTCAGAGCCGGCCTGCGCCGCCGCAAGGTGCTCGGCCTCCGCAAGGCTGCGGGCCGCCTGGACCCGCGCCTGCATCTCGCCGAGCCGCCGTTTCTGCTCCGCCTTGCGCTGGTGGTTCAGCAGCCGGTGGAGCCGGTGCTCGTCCGCGTCCTCGGCCTCCTCGTCGGCATAGGCCGCCTCGACTGCATGGAGCGGGTTTTGCTGCACCAACGCCGCGATCTCGTCGTCCGTCCACGACCCGTCGAAGTCCTGGAGCGGCGTGTAGAACGGCGCCAACCGCCGGTCCACGATTAGCTGCCGCACGACCCGCGTGTCGAAGTCGAGGTTCAGCCGGTACGTGCCGTACGGCGCCAAGTACCCGCCGTCCACGGTTTCCTGGAACCGCACGATGAGCTGGAGCCCGTGGAGCTCCTTGGCCCGGAGCTTGTCGTCGGCTTTGGCCGATGGTTTGCGTGAGAGCTGCGTCAACAGTGTGGTGTTGCGCCGGCTGCCGTGGCGCAGCGTGCTGCCGCTCTGCCCGGAAAAGGTAGACGACCGCAGCCGCGGTTCTTTTGTAGGTACGTTTCCCATGGTGTGTGGCGGAAGAGGAGGTGGTTAGACTGGGGAAACGAAGGCGGAGTTGTGGGGCGCGGGCACGCGAGCGCGCGCGCACGTGACGGCGGGTCACGTGCCGCCGGCCTTCCTTCCTCTTTTCTTTCCTCTTCCTCTTTTCTTTCCTCTTCCTCTTTTCTTCTTCTTTTTTCCTTTTCCTCTTTTCTTCTTCTTTTTTCTTTTCATCTCCTTTATTCTTTTTCTTTTTTCTTTCCTTCAAAATTCCTCTTTCCTCTTCTTTTGCTTGCTGGCTGCTTGGGCTCGTGCTACGGGTGCTGCGGGTTTGTAGGGTAGGTGTATTATGTGGTGTGCGCCGGCGCTCTGTATTTCAAGTGTTGCGGCCAATAAGGCCGCGCCGAGCCGTGGGCCCATGTTTCGGGCATGGCTTTACGGGCATGTGGCTATTGGGACATGGTGGCTTGGAGGGCCGTGGGTCCTGGCGTTCGTCTCAGCGGGACATTGCCGCCATGTCCTGTATAGCTCACTGATTAGGGCGGCCATGGCCTGCTGTTAGTTGAAGCATAGAGTCTTCGACCTTGCGAGTGTGGGTGTATTTCCTTTCTTGAAAATGTTGAAGTCTTTTGAGAGTCTTCGACTTTGCGAGTGTGGGTGTATTTCCTTTTTTGAAACTGTTGCAGTCTTTTGAGAGTCTTCGACCTTGCGAGTGTGGGAGTATTTCCTTTTTTGTAAATGTTCCAGTCTTTTGAGTCTTTCGACCTTGCGAGTGTGGGAGTATTTCCTTATTTGTAAATGTTCCAGTCTTTTGAGAGTCTTTCGACCTCTGGTGTTGACTTAGGTGCTAGGTCTTTCGACATAGGTGTTAGGTAGGTATTAGGTCTTTCGACCTTTACCTTTGAAAGTCTTCGACCTAGGGAGTCTTCGACTTTAAAAAAGTCTTCGGCCTTAAGAGAGTCTTCGACCTTAGGAGTCCTCGACCTTAAGAAAGTGTTCGACCTAAGGAGTCTTCGACTTTAAAAAAGTCTTCGACCTTCATAGTCTTCGACTTTGCCATTGCTTATGAATTGTTGCTGCTTGTAGTATTCCGCAGACATTTGGCCTGGCTAGAGTGCTGACTTCTGGCGACAACCTGCTGGCTAATAGCTGCGGTATAGTCGCTCTTCTCGCCGATAAGCCCCAGTTGCTAGACTGGTTCAGCTGTAACTGCTAGTCACGGAGATCAAGCTCAATCTTAGCTGGCCCATTCAATGCAGCAAAACTTTGCAACCCGCATTGCTTCTGAAACGGTTGAGCAAGTTGTGAGCCTTCTGGCTTCGCCTGGTCATGGGCGCTTTTGGTTGGATTGATATCTCGGATCCTATGATTTCTTTAAGTTGTGCTTTAAGCTGGGCCATCAAGCCGGACTTTTAATTTGGGCCTTCAATTTGGGCTTTCATTTGGGAATTCAACTGAGGCTTTCAATTGGGCCTTCAATTCGGACCTCAATTTGGACCTTCGAGCTAGGCCCGTAGTTTGACCCCTCACGCCGGCCTTAGGCCCAACGAGAAGCCTACCGCAATCATCAGTAGCACTATGGCAATCCAAACAAGCCCGATGATCACACTGAGGATCTTTTGCGTGCGCGAGTATTGCCAGTGGTACCTTGACCGATAACCCTGATGCTTTGGCGACACGCGGTAGTGGCGCCCCGTGAGGCCACCGTGATCAAACACGCCAATCGCCAAAAGGAAAAAGACGGGCACCGCCAAGAGCGCGGTGCACATCATGAAAAACCACTTCGACCACGAGTAGTACAGCTTGTGGGAGTCGCCGTCTTCTTGCTCGTAGGGGTACGTGTTGGCGGCAGTGCTCTGGGGGAACCCGTAGCCATCTTTTCCAAACATGTCCAGATGATGCGGGTGCTTCTCGGCAAACTCCCGGACCATGGACGACGGAAGAGACAAAATGTCGCACTTATCAAAAGCCATCATGGGCTCCGGCGCTCTAGCGGGCTCGGGAGGCGACTGTGCGTCTTCTTGGGAGCCCGAGACGTCCTGCCGCTTGCCAGGGTTGCTGAAAACATCGACGTAAGACTCTTCGCCAGAAGGCACCTTGTGGGCCTGGCCACGGTTGAGCTGCGAAAAGGCACTGTTCCTAGCCAGCCCGGCCCCGCTGCCCGTGCTCGCCGAACTGTACCGGCCTCGAGAGCCGCCGGACAGACTGTTGCTGTTGCTGTTGCTGTCACGGGAAAAGCGGGCATGTTGGCTCATGGGAGACAAGGCGGGATTGGCCCTGTTGGAGGACCGCTGCAGCGTGATGGCGGTGCCCACGGCTTCTCCGGCCACGGAAAAGCGGAGCGACTTGCGGCTGGAGTCGCCCAGAACCGAGATCCGGCGGGCCGAGTTGGTGCCGTCGCGGAGCGGCACGTAAATGGGCCGCAACGGGCTGATCGGGCTGGGCTGGCCCGAATGGCTGCTGCGCTGCTGCTTTTCGTACACCGACCAGCGGGACGTGGGACTGGTCGTGTCTTTCACCGTGTAGAGGGTGATGGGCAACTCGGAGGTCGAGTCGATGCCTGCGGAAAGATGGGCCAAGCGAGGCTCCGAGTCCACGTTGCTGGCCGCGTCGAGCTGCTGCAAAAGCTCGCCGCTGGAGAGCGAGAGGTTAGACGTGGACGCCTCCGAGGTTTGCGTGAGGCGCCGGGCTGCCATCCTGGGGGCCTCCGGGAGCGCATTTTTCGGGCTCTCCAGTACTGGGGCCGCCGTGGTTGCCGCTTTTGTGCCTGCAGCCTGAGCGTGGCTTGTTTTGGGCTGTCTGGCGGCTGCTGGAGAATTTTGTGGTGGAGAATTGTGCGGTGGAGAATTTTGTGCTGGAGAACTCTGTGCTGGAGGACTCTGTGCTAAAAAACCCTGCGGAGGATTGGGTGAAAATTCTCGGGGCAGCGACTTCGGGGACGAGGCAGAAACCAGGGGCCCCGGCGACCGCAGATGGGACGCTTTTGAGGCCAGGGTTTGGGCTAAGCCGGCCTCAGGCGACTCACGCAAAGGCTGTAGAACCGGGTTTTCGGGACCCCCAACAGGGGCGTCTTCGTCAAAGCTTTGGTCGAAGTCCTCGCTGAAAAGAAACGCGTGGCGCCCGTCGACGTCGTACTCTTGAATCACAGAATAGACGGAGTTGGCGTCGTGGGACTGTTTCTCCGAGAGGTTGCTCTGGGAGTCCTCCAGATCGGCAAGCTCGGCAATGTCGACGGATTTGGAGCCGGTGAACGGCAGCGACACCGCCAGAATGAACGACGTTCGGGACTCGTTGGCGTGAAACAGACTTGAAACCGGCGACGTGCGCTCACCACTTTGTGACCGCCGTAGCACCGACGCCATATTGAAGGAGTGGCGGAAAACCGCCCTGGACCGGCTGGATGAGGCCTGGCTCGATGTGTCTGATTTCATAAGGGCGGATTTGGACTGAAGCTGTTTTGGACTTGGAAGCTGTTTTGGACTTGGAACGGGACTTTTGAAAGACGAGGCAGAATGTGGATCTTGGTCAGGAATTGGAAATTGGAATCGAGTGAAATTAGTGGAAGCGAGTGAAGTAGCGAGTTTTGGAACAAAGGTTTTAGGAGCGAGTGACGGGGGTGGGAAGCGAGTGACAAAGAAGGAGGTTAAATTTTAAACGGGTAACAGGATCGCAGGTGGTGTGAGAAGGGAGCAGGTCGAGCACTGAGACGTGGGTGAAACACGCTCGAGACCAATGTGAAACGAAAGTGATGCGGTGATGACACGGACGTGAAACAAGCACCCGTGGTTGAAAACGAGGGACTATGCGCAGAGGCACGGGATGGGTTGGCGCTTGGGACGGTTGGAATAAGTAGTAGGTCAGCCAAAACCATGTCGTCTGGGCTGGAATTGTAAGATGGCACTGGGCCCGTGCCTCCCATGCACCTGCTGTCCTTTTCATTGACTTTTCCGCCCAATCCGGTATCATTACATGCGTTTCGGCGCGGGCCCGCCTCTGCGTTGTGTGCAGGCGCACGGCCTTTCTCACAGATCCTTGCAGCGTGAAAGACGGCCGGTTTGGGTGGTACCGGTGCGTTCGACTTGGTTGGCACAAAATCTTGGTCCGGTCCCGGTGGCGGTTTTCTCGTTGTTCTGCGCCCTCATTTGCCCAGTTTGCCCATTTCATATACGAGCAGCCCCGAGCGGGGTGCAGGACGTGCTGGCGCTCCGACCAGTTACCGCATACACTCCTGTACGCTGTGCTTGCCGCATACTGCCCGCCTGCCGCGCATGCTAAGAAGGCAGCTTTGGTCTAAAGACGCCAACGGTCTCGGCTCCCACCATGATGGCGAGAGGCTCTTCATTTCATCATTTCGGAATCTGGACCGCCAACCTCGCCACGTCCCATGGATGGGGTCCCGGCTTCTACTCCATGCAAGTTCAGCGCACGCGACTATTGTTTCTACTTACTTTAACAATCGCCGGCTATGCTTGCCTGTGAAATTCTCTGAGCATATGTTACAACGGTATTAAATGGATTTGGCATGAGAGGAGCTCAATAGAGTCTCAACCTCTCGCCCCTTCTGAGAAGCGAAGCCAGCGTTTCGCACGCATTGGCAATAGTTGCGGTAGTTGCAACTGTCGTAGAGTCGGAGCTCAGGCCGCCCAAAAGGCCGCTCAACAAGCTGCCGCCCCCGAGAAGCGACGAGGCCAAAGTGAGAAGACCCAGTCCTGAAGAGGACGAGCTGTCGTCACTGGAGTCATCCAGGCTGGACGTCGAGTCGTCGCCCGAGGTCAACGACGATAACAAAGACCCGATCAACGACGTACCCGAGGAGCTCGAGTCATCACTGGAGGCGGTTGTGTCAGCAGCAGAGCTTGTTGTGTCGTCGCTCGAACCGGTCAAGGACGTCAACAAAGAGCCGAGATTTAAGCCGGATGTGCTGGTGGAGTTGGAGCTGCTGATAGCAGACGAGCACTTGCCGTCGATGGCCGAAAGTGCCGTGGTGGCGATTTCTGAAAGAGTGGAGAAGTTCACGAGCTTCTTGATGAGCGCTGGCAAGAGTCCCGACTCCGACACGGCAGACACCAACTTGGACACCGAAAGCAAGCCATCGGAATAGAGCTTCTTAAGCAACGCGGCG
Organism: Metschnikowia orientalis; assembly: GCA_002893665.1. NCBI lineage: Eukaryota > Fungi > Ascomycota > Pichiomycetes > Serinales > Metschnikowiaceae > Metschnikowia > Metschnikowia orientalis. Next base: position 969,537 of record NXGZ01000001.1, on the reverse strand, counting down.
CCAAAGGAAAGGAAGTCTGTGTCGGTCAACACGGTTTCCACCACTTGCGAGGCCAAGCCAGAGTCGGCCAAGCTCTCCAAGACGTTCACAACAATGTCATCCACATCTCTTGCTTCGAGGTCGTCTCTCTTGGTAGCTTCCACAAGTTTCTCAACATCTCCGTGGATGAGGCCATCGCGACGAAGCATATCCCACCCTTCTTCGTGTGTGTACGCAGAGTCTCTCTTTCTCATGGCCAAGTCCTCGACCTCTCTTCTGAGCAAAGCCATATCCTGGGGCAACTCGACGCCTTCCAAATCGTCTCTTTTGAAAAGATTGCCAAGCAAGCCCTTGGCGATGGACAAGAGGCTGGCATACACCTCACAGCTTCCAAGAACATCATCCAAAACATCCGTGATGAGGCCTGATTGAACAAGCAACAGCAATAAGTTTTCCAAGCTAATGAGGCCTGATTTGACCACATACTCCACACCAGTAATGGCGGCCGATTTCAAGACTTCGTTGCTGACAAAAAACTTCAAGATTGTGGGCGTGAGCTCCGTGTCTTTAACAGCCGTCAAAACTTCGGTAACGATGGCGTATTCTCTGGCGGTCAACTCGGCCTCGATGTCGCTTCTTTTGGCTCTGGTCAATTTGAGCTGCTCAAACTGAGCAACGGCCTTCTCCAAGGTCTCCCGCTTGGCAATCGTCAACGACGTGGTGTCAGACATCTTCTCGTTAGCGGGTGCAGGTGCTGCTTGCACAAGGACCGACGCGGTCAAAACAGCCATAAGGGTGGTGTGTGACAATCTCATGGTGATGGAGTTGCCAAACAGGTGTTATCAGGGGAGGTGAGGAAAGCGAATGGATCTGATAAAATGCTCGTGACGAAGTTTTGCAATCAGGAAATGAGTGCTGCGCGGCAGTTGGTCAGGCCTAAGGAGTTTTCGCAGAGGGGTTTATTTCGCTGGTATCTAGACAATTGGTCCGGATTGTTATAGCCTCAGACTAGACCCTGGTTGGGGTGTCTCATTTATATAAACCCCAGACCTTTCTTCTCCATTACTAAAAGCAGAAATGCTCCTCAGTCCAGAACTTCCGCATCGGGTATATGAAATGGTATTGGCATCTGCATGCCGGATGTCCCAGACTCGCGCTTCTTTGGGAAACATTTTTCACTCATGCGAGATTTCGGCCTGCGCGTAAGCTTCCTTCATTACCGTTTAGGGAAGGATCGAGAGTCATCATTCAACGAATTCGACGCCCCGGCGTGTTTCATCTGGTGGAGTTTGTAACACCGGGTAATCGTCAGTGCATGAGTGTCTGAGGCTTATTGTTTTGTTCGCCCCATTCGATGCAATCAATACGCAGTCCGCATCTTCGGATTTACAGACTAACCAATTGTCTGTCTGGGGAAGAGCAGGCGAACTATCCTGGTTGTGCTTACCACCCATTCCCCGCTTGGGCAAGTAGGTTCTCCGAATCCTAATTCATCTGTAATACTCATCGGAATGCAAAGCACAAAGTCGCCGTCCGTAGATGATCCCATTAGAGTCGAATAACTATTCCACGCACTCTACTCTATGTTGACAAGAATTCTTCCTCACTTCTTACCGAAGAAGTTCATGAGTGAGCTTTGCTTCTTCTTTCCGTCGCTTTTGCCCGATTTCAAAGACCTCAGGGCTGGAGCGGGACGGGCTTTTCTGACTTCGGCAGTAGAAGCCACTTTTTTCGATGGCGGTGGTTGCTGATACAGTGTGAAATAGCCGTCCTCATCGACCACTGTCTCCGTGGTTCTTTGATCCTCTTGCTCCTGTACCTCACTTGGAGCATCAGCAGCTCTGACCGGTATCGACTCTAGTATAGAGGCTTTTTGCTTGTTGACTTGTTCCTCTAGACTTGCGTTGCTAGAAATCTCGGCATCTTGAGCGCTGGCGTTCTCCTCTGAGACTAAGATGCTGTCGCTTGCAACTATGATGGGTTCCTCTTCGGCCATTTCTTTTTCTGCTGAATTCTTTACCTGATCGGCATCGGCCACGGCTGTGTCTTCGTCGGAAAAGTCATCAAGAAATAAATTCTGTAAATCTGAGTGCGTGGCCCCCGCCACAGTTTTCGGTGCCACGTCTTCGTCTTCAAGGTCCACGTTGGTTTCTGCTTGTGAGATGACAACCCTCTCTTTCGGTTGATTGGCTTGCGTTTTGCGAGACTTGTATGTGTAGGATGACTGTTTCTCGGCGGGCCTTTTGGAAGAAGTGTTCTCTTTGGCCTCAGTCTTTTCCGAGACAAAATTCGATAAAACAGACGTTTTCGGCTGCTGCTTTCGGGACTGGTACACCAACTTTGGTTTATCTGCCACCTTCGGTTCGGGCTTTTTATCCGCGGCCTGGATTTTGCGAGCAGTACTCTGTACTAGAACTCGAGTCTCCTCTGGCACAACATTTGCTGCAGCAGGCGCACTTTTGATCAAGGCCGGACCCTGGGTAAGACCAAGTGGATAGAAGTCTGAAACAGGCCCGTCCATTGTGTGGCGTGACTCCTGGATGGCTAAATCTGTCCTGGAAAAAGAATGCTGAGTCAACGCTAAGCTGTAGACATGGACGGTCGTAACTTCGTCGAAGTAAAGGTGTTGGTTTTCTTTGACGTCTGTTTCTGACTCGAACAACTTGATGATTGGGTTTCCCTGGTGGTTACCACTGGCTAGAAACACCGCCAGGACCCGTGACTTGTTGGCCGCGTAGTATGAGAAAAGCAATTTCTTTGCCTCGGAGACATGGATCCGAAGTACCCTTGAAGCAGTATGGTAGGTGACAGGATTCGTGTCAAGGGTCTCGGAGATATAATCCACGTACTTGGGGGGGAAGTCCATGATGTCTTGATTTGGGATGCAGAGCGTTGGAGCTGCCGATGGGAAGAAACGCGTCAGGGCCGCACTGCAGACAACGCGCGTGTCTCAGACCTCACGACCTCACAATGAAACACCATCGGGATATTTGACACACTCCTGAAACACCTGCTGCTCACATGGACAACAACAGCCAAGTCTTTTTCTTGAAAAGACTGCAATTTTTTCAAATGCTTGCCCTTCCAAATTGCTCTTCGTGAACGTGTCCCGTCAGACCACTCTCACTTGTATAAAGGCTGGTATTTCTCGAAGTTTTGTGATTTCGAGCCAGAACCCCAGTGACTGAATCTGGCATGACATAAGAAATTTGCATCTATTATTGCCACGTAGAACTTGTATCTTCACAACTTTTCGTTTCATAAAAAGTATCAACAAACTAGTTCATTTACTCGACCATCCACGCCTAGCATCTAGAGCACGGTATTTAGACCGCACTGAAATCCTGGTTGTGTGAGTATAGATGTTATAAAAACGTGGTTGAGTTTTTACGATTTTTTGCTCGTTTTCATTTGCAGGGAATCGTCGCCTTTTATATTGCACCCGCTGAAGGTTCTTTTTTTGCAGCCACCTATACTCAGGACTATACGGGAGTATTTAAATAGCCATTTGCGCTCGCACATTTTTGTTAATTGACCACAAGTTCTCGTAATATGATTCTTTCTTAATACTCATTGATTCTTTTCAGGAAAAGATTGGTTCTTCTTTATTTGGTTCTTCTTTATACTGATTGGTTCTTCTTTATATTGATTGAATCTTCCTTATACTAATTGATTCTTCTTTATTTGGTTCTTCTTTATACTGATTGGTTCCTATTTATACTGATTGGTTGTTCTTTATACGAATTGGTTCTTCTTAATACTGATTGGTTCTTCTTTATACTAATACTAATTAGTTCTTCTTAATACTGATTGATTCTCCTTTATACTAATTAGTTCTTCTTAATACTGATTGGTTCCTTTTCACACTGAATGACCTTTCTGCATACTGATTGAATCCTATTCAATCTAATGGATACTACTTCGATGCTAATTGATTCTATTTCAGCACCGGCTGATGTTTTTGGGACAGAAGATACCTGTCCTTTTGTTCAAGTTCATAATCCGAGAGCTGCCAATGAGTGCTATTTTCCAGTGTTTGAATAGACATGGTTTGGTCAAAAGCAAAGAAATCAGCTAAGAACCGGATTCAGCCTCCAAATCAAGTGCAACTTGATCAGTGACACCTTTACTGACCCGAGGCACCCATGAATTCATGAGTTGGAATGCATTCTGTTTCTTTTCATAGTCCTTGAAACCATGCTTGATCCGCTCCTTTGTGGCAGCGGCAAATGGGCCCTGTACTATGGTTTCCTGGTCTAGGTATTCGCCGCCCACTAGAACAAACTCCAGCTCATCAAGTGTGTCAAGATTTTGTCCAGCAATCGAGTCGCCGTCCATATTAAAGAGGACATTCTCCCCCTGGTTGATCCGTCTCTGGGTTGCGTTGTTTTCCGAACCTAAAGGTAGCACGAGGCTTCCCTTGTTGACATATAGAAAAAAGTTGAACTTGGAGGGAACTTTCTGCACAAAGCGAGAGCCGGGCTTCATGAAAAAATGGTAGTAATGGATACAGACTGATGAGAGCTTCGGCGAGTTTGCAATCCCATAGCTTTCTCCGCTAATGACCTTCACTCTGACCTTGCCATCTTGGGATACCGCCTCTGGGATCTCATGAGCCTTCAAATCCCTATACAGCGGCTCAGCTTCCCTCTTGTCATTGGGCATATCTACCCATAGCTGCAAGCCCTCATTAAAAGAACCGTCAGCATGTTGGACCGGCATTTCCGTGTGCACCACCCCACGACCGGAGGTCATAAACTGAAGGTCGCCCGTTCTAGTGACGCCCTTGGCTCCCGTGAAGTCCTCGTGGGCAAATGCTCCTTTGGTCATATAGGTGACTGTTTCTAGCCCGAAGTGCGGGTGAGGCTGGAACCCTTCTGCCCCATTTGTGTTGAAGTGATCAAAAAGCAAGAACGGCGAATGCCGGATTTTGTCTACTCCAATTGTCCTCTGGATATTGACTTTGATGAGCTTGTCCTTCACAATACTGCTTTTTAGCACGCTTTTAACGCTTCTGAATGATGGCATGGTGCGTGCGTGTTTTTTGAAGTCTGAAAGGCATGGCCGCATGTTTCTTGTTGACGTTTTGTTGCGATGGCTTCGCTACCCCGCAAAGACGATCAATACGTTCTAGAAACAAAACATACGCCCTGCAACCAAAAAAGACGTGCCCTTTTGGCTCATTACTACACCAGAGGTGGCAATTTGAGAAACTCTTTCAAAATATTTCCATTGATGTCTAAGCTACTATTGTGACCCTATCAATACGAAACGTCCAAGCGCGGCTGTGAAGTCTCAATCAACAGTCCCTCAACTTGGAAGGTGAGCAGTGGCAGTCACTCTAGAGCGTACAACGAAAAAAAAAACTAGTTGGATGGTCTACCTACTTGCGTGTGGCGAGAGTGTAAACTGTTGGGAACACAACCCTGATCTCCTTTTCTTGGTCCGGACCAAAAATAGCTTTGAGCTCCTCGATGAGACAGTCAACCGCATCAGGCCTATCTCTGTTGGCCTTTTTCCAATTGTGATACCCGCTCCAACTGCGTGCAAGTGCTTCGTAACTGCGGAGTGTAAACTTTCTTTCAATGTACAAAGGTGTGCTCGACAGTTCATCGGTCAATGGATGAAACTCATGCCTGATGATGTTGTCATACAAGTCCGTTGGAGGTGAGAAATCCTTGACGCCATCACGGTATCTGTCATGTCCTGGGTTTTCGAAGAAGGAGCCAAAGTACTTTTCATACTCAGATCCCTCTGGAAGAGAGCTTCCAAACGAGTACTTCTCGTGAATCTTGGTCGCCTCCTCACTATCCACAAACACTGGTTCGAGGTAATGCCAATACGCAAGCGTACCGTTCGGCTTTAGCACACGAGCACTCTCGCGGTAGAATTCTGGAACATCCATCCAATGAACGCATTCAGCCGCTGTTACCATATCCACAGACCTCTCGGCCACAATTGACGGTGACTTTTCCGCAGGGGCTTGGTAAAACGAGATGCCTTTTGCATCGCCTTTGATGCGGTTGCATTCGTCAATCATGGTTTGCGAGAGGTCTGTGCCAATGACCTCGTCGAAGAACGGCCGCAAAGCAAATGCCGCAAAACCAGGTCCGCAACCCACGTCCATTGCCAATTTGGTTTGCCCGCCATGACTTGTGTGGTGCTTCAAGATGGCTTGATAAAACTCCTTGGGGTAGGTGGGTCTAGAGTCGTTGTAATGAGAGGAATTGAAATCCAGATCGCCGTATGATGCCATTTTTACTAACTTTTGCTGAGTGTTTTAGTCAACAAACTAGAATAGGGTGAGAGTGATGACAAAACGGTGACTGGTGATCCTTATATATTGCAGTTGCAGCAAGAGCGTGACTCGGTGTGCGGGTTCGGCCCGGTAACGGCGAAGCGGCTAATAAAGGTACCGCTTCACACATACAAAAATAGCACAGGCCCGAAATTTTGCAACATGAGCCATGGGTCATCCGCGGTTATGACTCAGAATGGTTTTATCAGGGGGCAAACGTGATATCCATGCTGTTCCTTAAGTTTGGATCTGGATTTTGTCCTGTCACGTGACGTTCTTTTCAAGATCAAGTGCTAGATAAGACACGGACAAAGTCATTTTGAATTCTCTTGGCCAGAAAAGTGAAAGTATTTGAATTCGCTCGAATGTCTCCTCATCGTGGAGGCGTGAGGCTTGATGATCAAGAGGGAAATGCAAGATTAGACGATTAAAAAGTCGCCTACACGATGCGATTGCAAGTGCAGAAAACCGTTTGCAATCACGCCATGTATAATGGTGCAACGATCCCAAGATAGAGACTACGCTACATGCCAGATATTTAACGATGTATCTTCTTGAAAGGGACAACGCCAAGACTTACAGAGCCACGATGCGCCCTCGTCGTTGGCAACTAAATTAGAGAAGAAGTCAGTGGTGTGGTGATTATTAAGTTGAATGCGCAGGCAATCAGCATTCTAAGATTGCCAGATTGAGCAGAGCTTGAGTTGCAGGGCAGTGCAGAACATCCACGTCTCTTGTTTTATGCAATTGGGTGTGGTGTGTTGAGATCACTGGCTCTTTTTTTCAGACGGGTCGATCTTGCTATCGGGGTCTTTGTTCAAAGCTTCGTCCAACACCGAGGAAGCACTGTTGACCGCATTCAGACCCTTGGCCTCAAGTTTCGTGTTGAGTTTCTTCTGGGCCCGTTTTTCTAGAAACTCCTTGTACTTCTCGAGGGTGATTTGCTTCTGCTTCTCCAGGTAAGCACTGACAAACTTGTACTGGGTGTCAGAAAGCACGTCCCAGAAAGTGAAGAAGGGCTGGGAATAGTTGGAGCGGAAGCCCCAGTTTTGGTGGTGGATGTCATGGTACAAGGCGTTGTTGGGAAAGATGATCTGGAACGGATCAAACGGCAACTTGTAGCCGCAGTGGTCGTCGACCGTCTTCATTGTGGCGAAGGTGTAGAGGACCAAAGCCTCGCGGGGAGACAAGGCCGTGACGATGGAGGCCAAGCCGGTTCCGGCGGTGTCGAGCAAGAAGCCCTCGATGGGGTCGTTGTACAAGGCGCCGTATGAGTAGGGCACGTACAAACGGTGGTGGCGGGAGTGGAAGCGGCGGTACAAGAACTTGTTGGTGTGCATAAGTCTGTGGAGCCAATACTGCCAGGTGTCGATGATGCATACGGCCACGGCCAACCTCAAGAGGGACCAGCCGTAGGAGTAGCAGAACCAGATGACGGAGTCGGGGACAAACGCGGGGAACACGTTGTGTTTCAAGTGCCACATGGAGTAGAGCTCGTGGCCCGTGGTGGGATAGTCGTCGTAGCGGTACACACAGTAGCCCACGATGGTCTGGATGATGTGCTGCAAGACCACATCGGTGAGGACCTGGCGCAAGGAGGCCTTGTTGCGGGCTTCCTCTTCCTCGCTGGGGTGGATCCGGTACTTTTCCGCTAGCTCGTAGACGTCGATGATGTGGAAGAAGGTGGCGTAGGTCCAGTAGGCGATGACGGGCGACAAGAGGGCCAAAACGCCATCGGAGATGCCGGGAACGAGGTCGGGCTTGGGGAGAATGTGTCTGGGAGGCGGGAAGTCCGAGGCTAGGACCGAGGTGAAGTTCTGAGGGGACATCATTGGAGGGAAATAGTAGTGTCTTTTGTTAAGGGAGGATGGGATGACCAAAAGGGGCCTGAGGAAAGGGACCAAGTGGATGAGCAAGCAGGCCTGGTGAAGGGACTCCAGGATTATAGAGGGGTATACTTTAGGGATCAAATGGAACGGACAGGGACCAGGGACCAAATGGTACGGACAGGGACCAGGGACCAAATCAAGTGGACAGGGACCAGGGACCGAATGGAACGGACTTCAGGAGCAAATGGAACGCACTTCAGGGACCAAATAATATGGACTCCGGAGACCAACCTTCAAAAAGCAATGAACTCCAAGATCCTCTTAGATCCTAAAACAAATGCAAAATAAAACTTGCCAGGCAGAGGCGGAATTTCAGATGGAACGGTCCTCGGCGGCAACTCAAAGGTTCGAGTGGGTCGGGCACGTGACAGCAAATGGCACAAATGCAGGCGGTAACGGCTGTGTACGGACGACTGATTTCCTTGGATTAAAAGCACCCGGGTATAACTAGCGCAAAATGTCAAAAAGGCAGAAGGAGACTTGGTGGTTCCGATTATGGGATAAGGTCGCCTTTATTTATTTTTTTTTCTTTTTTCGGTATGCCCATACGCATCCAGCAGAAACGTGACGCAGACACACCACCCACACCAATTAGGGGTAAACTTGGGAATGCCGGCAGCGGGACCAGCAGGAACCACTGGGACTCTACTGGGACAGCGGGAGGGGGACTACGGGGACCCAGGTCGAACCGGGCGCCGGCGGGGCGGCGGGCGATGTGTGTTCCTGCATGCAGTGCTACCGTGGAAGGGGCCGGGCACCACGGCGGCGGCGGCGCCGCAGACGGCCGAGGTACCACAGCCGCATACGAGCCAAGGCGGCACACAGTCGCCCAGCGGCCGCGAGGCAAGGGACCGACGGGGACCATCGAGGGACCGGCGTGTGTTGTCTGCAGTCCGGGTGGACTGATGGGTGGCGGCGGCGGCTGCCGAGTCGGTATGCGCGCAGGCGCGGGGTCACGTGCGCGTGGTCCGTGACTATGGACACGTGACGCGCGGGCGCACCTCCATCACGGGGCCGCGCCGCAGACTGCCCGCCACAACATGTCCAAAAGCAGACTGGGCGACGAGATCTGGGAGCAGACGGAGAAAATCGTGCGTACGACGCTGGGCGAGGCCCGTGCCTCCCGCTATAGGCAGTACTAACCTGCAGAACACCGAGCTCTTCACGCTCACCTACGGGTCGATGGTGGCGGCGTTGTGCCGGGACTTCAGCGGCAACTACGCCGAGGTCAACCAGCAACTCGACAAAATGGGCTACAACATCGGCGTGCGGCTCATCGAGGAGTTTTTGGCCAAGACCGGCGCCCAGCGCTGCGGCACGCTTCGGGAAACGGCGGAGTTGGTCAGTCGTGTGGGGTTCAAGATGTTTTTGAATATCACCCCCGCCGTCGAGAACTTTGCCCAGGACGGCAAGAGTTTCTCGCTCGTATTTAGTGACAATCCGTTGGCCGAGTACGTGGAGCTTCCCACCACCAGCGATCCCCGGATCCAGAAGGAGTTGTGGTACTCGCAGTTGTACTGTGGGGTGCTCCGTGGGGCGCTTCAGATGGTGCAGCTAGACACGGAGGTGTATTTCCTTAAGGACGTGCTTCGGGGCGACGACAAGACTGAGCTCCGGGTGAAGTTGAACCGGATCTTGAAGGACGAGGTACCTGCAGGCGAGGACTAGGGTTTTTATGGTGTTAATTTGGAATGGGTCTCTTGGCTGCCGGGTTTTTGGTGTAGGGTGCTTGAGTCGACGGTCGGTGGTGACGGGTGTGTGAGTGTTCAGTTCTTTTCTATTGGGAAATATCGATTCACATGTGTCATATTGTCATGTCCATGTTTAGTGGCAATGTGCGAAGTGAAAATGGCAAATCTTTCGATGGAAATTGGCAAATCTTGAAGTGACTTTGCTATGAAGTGTCAGATGTCAAGTTTTCGAAGTGACATTGCTATGAAGTGTCAGATGTCAAATTTTCGAAGTGTCATTGCTATGAAGTGTCAGATGTCAAATTTTCGAAGTGACAATTGGCAGATTTTAAAGTGAATTGTGAGATCATTTAAAGTGACTTTGCTATGAAGTGTCAGATGTCAAATTTTAAAGTGTCTCGAAGTGAATTAGCAAATCCTGAAGTGGATCATTTAAATTATATTGCTATGAAGTGTCAGTTATCAAATCTTGAGAATAAAGTTTCATTGCTATGAAGTGTCAGTTGTCAAATCTAATGAAGTCAGTTATCAAATCTCATACCTGAATGACAATGGTCAATCTCATATCTCAAGTGCAAAGTGGTCAATGGGTAGATTCTTATTCGAAGTGAAAATGCGTATATGAAGTGTGAATTGGTAAATTATGACCATGCATTTTTGAAGTGGCAATTGAAATTCACATACAGTTAAATGGTCAGTCTCAAAAGGTCTAGGGTTAAATTTGAAGTGACAATTGGGCCGTTTCATAATCAAGTGGCACTGGTCAATCTCGTACTTAAATTGTTAATTGGTCAAACCGAATCTCCAACGGGTCAATTGGTAAATCTCAGATGTTCAAATCAATAGTTAGTGCCAATGCATATTCAAAGAGTCAATTGTCCAACCTCACATTTGATTGTTTGTCAAATCAAATGTTCGAGTGTCAATTGGCGAATTACATATCTGTGACAATTCCCAAGATTGTATTTGATTGTCAACTGTCTCATACCTGAAATGTCAAATATCAAATCTCAAATTTGAAGGTCAATGTCGATGTTCAGGCCAAATGATTCTCAACGGTCATTTTCAGTTGTTTAAGTGTCAAATTTTCAAGTGTCAAATGTTCAAGTGTCAAATGTTCAAGTGTCAAATTTGATTGGGCTATCTTTAAATATCAAACTTGAGTGTCAATTGCTAAAATCAAATGCTGAATTGCCTAGATTGAACTGAACGCCTTCTTTCTTAAGAACACTGCGTCACCTTTTCGAAAAAAGCAAGCCAGGTTTGAACCGGGCTGGAGATAAAATGCACAAATCAACAATACCAGTTCTCTGAAATTGTTACATCTCATCTTCGAGTGTTGACTTACAAATTTCAATTGTTCAAGATTCAAGTTTCTAGTTTTCGTGTGTCAATTGCTGAAGTTAGATGTTCAAGTGTCAATTAACAAATTCCATATTCGAAGTGTCATCTGGGAGATCTCGTATTTGAAGTTACAGATGAAAAACTCAAATTCGAAGTGTAAGGTCAAATCTCAAATATTCAAGTGCCTCTTTCCGCAACTTCAAATATTAAAGTCTCTTTCTGCAATTTCAAGTATTAAAGTGTCTCTTTCTGCAATTTAAAATAATAAAGTCTCTTTCTGCAATTTAAAATAATAAAGTCTCTTTCTGCAATTTAAAAAATTAAAGTTTCTTTCTCCAATTTCAGAAGTTCAAGTGTCAATGCATATTTAATGCTTCATGCTAAACATCATATTTAAAGGGTCCATTGGTACCATCATACTTAAGCTCGATTGGCAAAAAAGTAAGTGCCTATGGGCCCACGCAGGTATGACGCTGGTAGCTGGTAGAACTTGACAATTATCATAAAATTAATAATACGAAAATGTAAATTTTGGGTTGAGCTAATTGGAATTGAAAATATCTGGAGTACTTTAAATTGAATTGTCTCCACCGAATCTACCATCTATAGACCCCCAAAGGAATATAAACCCTGTTTTTTGAGGTATAGACTTAAAAGGTTTCATCATAAATCTTTGCATACAGCGAAATACGATTTGTTCAAAACTTTATAGGCCACCTTGACCAAAAAATCCTTGTGATCTTATAATATATAACTTCTATTGAGTGTACATTAAGCACCATTACAGACACCTGCAAGTGAGCCAGTCTGAGCCGATTTTAATACTACCCACGGTCTTTTGATCATAATCAACTGTTATCCGTTTTGACTCGTGTTGCAATATTTATTTTGATCTTTATATAAGTATATTATCCTCTCAGGATAAATTGATAATAAATCTAAAAGAATCTGAAACGACTTTTAGTTTCAAATATGCATTGGGTTTTGCCCAAGCAAATCATGATGGTTGTGAACATCACGTCAATATTAATAACGATTTCTATAATGAATCTCTGCCAAGATTATGTTGTTTAATTTTGAGTTTTGCTGAAACATCTTCATCTTGAATATAGAAATAAGACTGTAAGCCTTTTTTTTTTTTGAAAGGATTTAATTGAAACGCCTACTTTCATAGAACAATGGCTGCAATTGAAAAAGAACAATGGCTGCAATTGAAAAAGAACAATGGCTGCAATTGAAAAAGAACAATGGCTGCAATTGAAAAAGAACAATGGCTGCAATTGAAAACAAGTATCTCACTTGAATACCGTATATGATGCACATGAACCATTTGATCTTCGAGAGTAAGGATTCCTGGCATAAAAATGTACATAATTATAACAAAACGTTAATCCAAATTACAAAGAGTGGTAATCCAATTTTACATAATAGAAATCACCGGTGGTGCCTGCACAGGGAGGTAGCTAAAAATGGGATGTATAAAGTAAGTATAATCTAGGCAGATGTGGTTTCTTTATATCCAAGTGAATAGCTCCAAGTATACTAGAAAATTGCTATGGAAGACCTTAAAAAAAATTGAAATAAGCGGAATTTACATGGAGTATAAAAAGAGAATTAAGTCATAAAAAACCGGACTATCGAATACCTTTAGCCTCACCAGCCAATCTAGCTGTTAATATCCTATCTAACTATTAATACCTTATCTAGGTGTTAATATCCTATCTAACTATTAATACCTTATCTAGCTGTTAATACCCTATCTAGCTATTAATACCTTATCTAGCTGTTAATACCCTATCTAGCTATAAATACCCTATCTAGCTGTTACTATCCTATCTAACTATTAATACCTTATCTAGCTGTTGATAGCCTATCCAGCTAGTAATACCCTAACTACCCATTAATAAAAGATGATCATGAAAGCCTAAAATCAACATTTATTCCGTTTTTAGCTAATGTATCTTGCTTTTATGCAATGCCACACCTTGTTATGGCTGCAGCTATAAATAATACCCTGGTTTGAAACTAATCCAAAAAAGCACTCTCGTATTATTCAAATAAATATAACGGATAGTCCACAAAATCAAAGCATCAGCGTCTCCTTTTAAGTTTTATCCCTTGACCCCGACTTAACCCGCTCAAACACGACTTATTAAGCACCAAGCCAGACTCTACCCCAATGTATTGAAACGACGGTGAAACAAAGCAACATTTTCTCGGACTTGACGATTTTTGAAGATGACGTATAGTTCAAAGTCAAGCCTGGTGAGGAGTCTCAGTTAGGAATTGACGTGTCTACCTATTCCAACCAATTGAATTTTGTTTCTGTGGTTGTTCCTTGATTCTTTTTTACAGTTGGTATTTTATTGGTTCGTGTCTTTTGAAAAGTTCCTGTTGTTTGCTTCCTGTTGTCTTTGGTTCCGTTTTCTTCTAAAGTTGTTCCGGTTGTCTATTGAATGGTTCCTATTACCTCTCAATTGGTTCCTGTTATCTTTCAAAAGGTTCTATTATCTCTCAATTGGTTCCTGTTCTCTTTGGTTTCTGTTGTCTATTAAATGGTTCCTGTTGTCTATTAAATGATTCCTGTTGTCTATTAAATGGTTCCTGTTATCTTTCAAAAGGTTCCTGTTATCTTTCAAAAGGTTCCTGTCTGGTCCCTTCGCAGCCACGTCCGGTCCCAGGAACCCCGCGGAACACTGTCTGTCTCCAGTCCACAACTTCAACCCCTTTTCTCCCTTGCCCCATCCTACGCTTCTTTGGCCGCCACAGAGCGCAATACCCAAACACCCAAAATACCCAAACACCCAAACACCCAAACACCCAAAGACCCCAATGCTGCCTGGAATGCCTGCCGGGAAACCTGCCCCGGTCACGTGACCCGCGCCCGCTTGTTGCTGCTCCCTCACGCCATGTCCCTCCTCCTCATGACCTCCTCTTCTCCCCCACCGTCCGTGGCCCAGCGCCTCGCCAAGGCCCTCGACGCCGTGGTCGTGCGCTTTGCCTACGACCTCGTGCTCTGGCTCATCGACGCCGTCATCCACACGTTCTTCCGCGAGGTCCGTCTGAGAGGCACCTTCAACATTCCCCGCAAAGGGGCCGTGATCTTCGTGTGTGGCCCACACCACAACCAGTTCGTGGACCCGCTCGTGCTCATGATCACGGCCAAAAAGGAGTCCGGGCGGCGCATCTCGTTGCTTACCGCCGCCAAGTCGTTCCGCACGTGGTACGTGGGAATCCCCGCCCGCCTCTGCAGTGCCATTCCCGTGGAACGGGCGCAGGACCTCATGCGCCTGAGCCCGGGGACCATTTGCGTGGAGGACTTTGGGCCGGACAACTGCAACACGGTGGTGGTGGGCACGGGCACGCGCTTCCTGCAGGACGCCCAGGTCAAGGGCCTTATTGGGCTTGCCGGGTACTTGGGCAACGCCAAGATCAAGGCCATTGAGTCCGACACGCGGCTCCTCTTGGCTGCGCCGTTCAAGGTCAACTTAAAGCGGCCGCTGGACAAGGACCGCCAGACCATCGCCGCGCTCTCTGCAGGCACGGCCTACCGCCTCGCGGACCACATTGACCTGTCCCGGACCTTCTCGCAGGTGTTTGACCACCTCAACCTGGGCCGGGCGCTCGGCATCTTTCCCGAGGGCGGCCTGCACGACCGGCCCACGCTTCTTCCGCTCAAGCCGGGCGTGGCGATCATGGCGCTCGGTGCAGTCGCCGAATCCAACGACCCCGCCCAGACCGTCAGCATCGTGCCCGTCGGCTTGAACTACTTCCACCCGCACAAGTTCCGCTCGCGCGTGGTGATCGAGTACGGCAAGCCCTTGGTGGTGACCCAGGCCGACGCCGCCCGCTACCTGCAGGACAGCCGCCTGGCCGTCGACAGTCTTCTTCTGTTGGTGACCCTCCGCCTCAAGACGCTCACCCAGTCCTGCGACGACTACGACACGCTCATTGCCATCCAGGCCGCGCGCCGCTTGTTTCTCAGCAACGCCCGCCTGCTGGTGCCCTTGCCGCTAGTGGTGGAGATGAACCGCCGCCTCATCCGCGGCTACCAGAAGTACTCCGACCAGCCCGAGGTGCGCCTGCTCAAGGACGCCGTGGGCGACTACAACAAGCGCCTCATGCAGTTGGGCCTCCACGACCACCAGGTCGAGTCCATCACGTCCACCAACAGAGCGTCCGCGCTCCTCACCTTCATGCTGCGGCTCTTCAAGGTCTTTCTCTTTTTGGGCTTGGCCACCCCGGGCATCTTCATGTTCTCTCCCGTTTTCATCGTGGCCCGCCGCATCTCCAAGGCGAAGGCCAAGCTGGCGCTCGCCGCGTCCGTGGTCAAGGTCAAGGCCAAAGACGTGATTTCCACGTGGAAGATTCTCGTGGCCCTTGGCCTCGCGCCCATGCTTTACTCCTTCTGGGCGCTCATCGGCACCTACTTGTTGGTGAGGTCCGGCGTGGTCGGCTCCGTGTCCCAGCCGCTAGTGTTTGGCGTCTTCTACCTCTGGAGTGTGCTCACCACCTACGCGTCGCTACGCGTGGGCGAGATCGGCGTCGACTACTACAAGTCCTTGCCGCCGTTGTTCTACTCGCTTCTCCTGCACCGGAAAAACGAGCTTCAGATCCAGCAGCTCCAGCAAACCCGCCGTGACTTGGCCCAGCGCGTCACGGACTCGTGCAAGAGATACGGGCCACTGTTGTTCGACGACTACGAGCAGTTTCTCCGCATGTGCGAGAACGGTGAGGCCGGGAAGGGTCCCCAACTGCTGCTGGATGGCGGTCCCTTGGGTCCCGTGGGTTCCTCCGGTTTCTCGAACTACGCTGGATCCGGTCCCTTATCTTCCTTGGCGGACATTCCGATCTTCTCCAGCATTGACGATAAAGACACGTCTAGCGAGGAGGACAGTTCTGACGACGAGCATGCGGCTTCACCCGAAGAAGCTAGTTCAGGTCTTGTGCAAGGCGAGGAACAGAAAGGCACGGTCAGATTGAGGAGAACGGTTCAAAATATCGACAAGAGCGATTCAAATGATCAAATTGGGAACTCAAAGTGATCACGCTGAATATTCGAGATGATGGAACTGAGAACGGTTCGAAAGGATTCAATTGAGACTGGTTCGAATTAAATTGAGAATGGTTCGAGAGGATTCAATTGAGAATGGTTCGAAGTAAATTGAAAACGGTTCGAAAGGATTAAATTGAGAACGGTTCGAAAGGATTCAATTGAAATCGGTTCGAAAGGATTAAATTGAGAACGGTTCGAAAGGATTAAATTGAGAACGGTTCAAAAGGACTAAATTGAGAACGGTTCGAAAGGATTAAATGGAGAACGGTTCGAAAGGATTAAATGGAGAACGGTTCGAAAGGATTAAAATGAGAACGGTTCGAAAGGATGAAATTGAGAACGGTTCAAAAGGACTAAAGTGAGAACGGTTCGAAAGGATTCAATTGAAATCGGTTCGAAAGGATTATATTGAGAACGGTTCGAAAGGAGTAAATTGAGAACGGTTCGAAAGGATTAAATTGAGAACGGTTCGAAAGGATTAAATTGAGAACGGTTCGAAAGGACTAAATTGAGAACGGTTCGAAAGGATTAAATTGAGAACGGTTCGAAAGGATTCAATTGAGAACGGTTTGAAAGGATTCAATTGAGAATGGTTCGAAATAAATTGAGAACGGTTCGAAGGGATTCAATTGAGAACGGTTCGAAAGGACTAATTTGAGAACGGTTCGAAAGGACTAATTTGAGAACGGTTCGAAAGGACTAATTTGAGAACGGTTCGAAAGGACTCATTTGAGAACGGTTCGAAAGGACTTATTGAGAAAGGTCCAAAGTCATGTTATAATTCAAAAGAATGAAATTGAGAAAGAACCAAAGTGATCATGTTGAAACCCGATTGAACAAATAAAACTCTACGACGAAAAGGGTGGAGAGTGATAGAGAATGCTAAGATGGCAGACTTGGATCGAGTACGCAGATCCTCAAGATCTAGGCCTCCGAGGCTGGTTGGATGCAGGTCGTCGATTTAACCTTTCTATGGAGCACCGGGCTGTGCCATAGACGGTTGAAGGCCGGGCCTGCATTGAAGCGGCGAAAACAGGGGACCCCGACGCCAGGAGAGCGGCGGCTCGCCACACGTGGGGCTGCCAGTCTGGAGAAGAATCGCAGGGCTTCAAAAACGAGGCGGTTCAGAAAAGCGCTACTAACGCGTGCGCAGACAGGCGGTCCAGAGTCGCGACTCACATGAGGCTTGAACCCCTCGCGCGCTGCAGGAACGACACAAGCCCTGGCAGCAGCCCGCCCGTCTGGCAGCCGCAGGGGTGCCTTGAACCAGGCGCCTTTTTGCAAAAAAACACGGTTGGCCAAAGGCCAGGCGGATTGGCCGGGCCAGACCAGCCCCAGCGGGCACGCGCACGCGCGAGGCCCAATCGGGCTACTTCGCGAACTGCAAAAGCTTAAAAGTGTGCGCTGCCGGATGAGGAAATTGTGAGAACAACGAAAACGGCAGTCTCCAGACAAGGCTGTGCGCAACAAGCGCGCACCACTCCTTCCAGCAAGCAGGCAGCAGCAGGGCTTTGAGCGGAATGGTCTCCTGCCAGAACATCGCCTTTAACCGGTTCGGGCCAAGCAAGCACCAATAGCCGGACAGTGGGCCCGGGCTAGCCTTGCATGAACCATCACGGCACCAAGGGCCCACAACAATGGTAACAAAGGCCCGAGACAAACAAACGGGTGACGAGCCAGAAACGCACTTGGCTCATGACTACACACACTATGAAACACGAAAATATCAAAGAACCATGAAACTTAAAGACATGATGACACGACAAAGAACTATGAAACAATAAAGAACTATGAAACAACAAAGAACTATGAAACAGGAAATTTGGATTGTGGGTGGCGGGGAATTGGGCCGCAACAATGGGGTGAAGGATGGGGTAGAGGGCAAGTGGGACCATGGAAACAAATCGAGCCCGAGAGGAAACAGCGGGAATTGCGGCCAAATTGCTCAAAAAG
The DNA here is from genome assembly GCA_002893665.1 of Metschnikowia orientalis. Taxonomy (NCBI): domain Eukaryota; kingdom Fungi; phylum Ascomycota; class Pichiomycetes; order Serinales; family Metschnikowiaceae; genus Metschnikowia; species Metschnikowia orientalis. The sequence goes on along the minus strand of NXGZ01000001.1, from coordinate 951,327 downwards.
GCAAGATTGAATTCAGGCCCGATCCAGATTCAGGAGGCGCTGCGTTTTAGACGCCCGGCGTTGAAAGATGCCGCAACTCCTCGTCTGACACGTTTATCGACTCCTTACTTTGTGCGCCATGCATGCACGCGAAAATATGCATGTTTTCTCAGGTACGCTTCTCCAGTATATATAAGTTGCGCGCCGCCGTTTACCTATCCTCCCAACCACCACACAATTTCCGACTTTGTCTTACGGCTCCTACTCCATCACCCGCCCGTCACCAGCCACCACAGCTCCAAGCTTTAAGCCCGTCTGGCCTCTCACTCCTTTAACCACACACTTTTCCTTCACAATGCAATTCATTGCCTGCCTCGCCGTCCTCTTGCAAGTGGCTTTGGCCACCCCAATTCCTGCCAATTTGGTGTTGAAAGCTGCCGTGGTTCCCTCCTTGAGCAACTTGCCCGAAAGAGACTTTGTTGAGCCAAGCATAAACACAGTTGACTCAATCAGCTTCAACCGCAGATCCGAAATGCCCGAGACAAAGCTCCAGCAGGAACTGGAGTAAGCTTATAAAGCAAACAAAACAAAATAGTGAAACGAATCAGGCTACGGGAGGAAATAGGATAGAAAATATAAAGGAAAAAAAATGCAAAAGCCTGAGAAGATAAGTTGATGACGATGTGAGCAAGGATGTTGAAGTTTTATTCAAAGGGCGTTCGATACGATGAGAAACCTAAGCCGAGCTTCAATCAAGGATACGGCGGTGAAACAAGTGAACACAATCGAACCCGAATCCACGGAAACATCAACAGAATCACGAAGGTCCAACAGGAGATGTTTAGACGGCCGGGGGCTCGTTAACACTCCAGCGATTTATACTTTAACAAGACAAGTCGAAATTGGCACAAACTATGTTCCTTGTAGAAAGACAGCATGGGCGAACAATGGGATGAAAAAGTGGTAGTCGCATGCGGGTAAAGCAAGGCACGAGCGTCACGATGCGCGATATAAACGCAGCACTCAAAACAAAGAAAGCGTTGGCATCCACACGGAAAAACCGGATGGGAATTCTGTTGGATGTTGATGAAACGATGTTTCAAGGATCCAGGCAGCAGAAGGGCGTATTTCGGACCAGACAGACATGCGACGGTTGTTCCGGAAGCGCCGGTGGCAGGCCTGCATGGTGGTGCCGATGAATGTTCCTTGAAACAAAATATCCGGGGAAGGCCTACTTTGCATGCGTGGCGCGAACCACGGTGCGTTCTAGAACGAAAGCACTTACATGCGCGATTAGACGAGCAGGCATGCCCGTGCCTTCAAAACAGAACACGACACAAAAAATGGTGGCTATGTCTGGGGTGTCAAACAGGGGACGCGTCGGATATTTACAGGAGAATACAAAACAAGCGCCAACTGCCACTGTGCACTACCACCATCACTTAGCACTTAACAGCACAAACCACCTACCACCTCTTTAAGTTCTAACGACACTTTGATTTCTAATGACTCGTAGATCTACTGTATTCTGGTTTGTTTAGCGATTTAACCCACCATTTACTATTTTTCTGTAAAGCCTCAGCATCTCCTTAGTAAACACCTTCAATTAAGTAATGTCTAAATATCAATTTATCAATACCTCAATATCAATTTATCAATGCCTCAATATCAATTTATCAAGGCCTCAGTGTCAAGTGTCTTCTCCGAAACCCTACAAACCTTTCTTTTCCTCAAATCAGCCATACCTTCAAATTTCACCCATTGTTCCGTCCTTCTGAAACTTTTGAAGAGAACAAAGGCTGGGCTTCGCGTCTTTGCACCAAATCCGGATTCCCGACCCGAAACAGTACTACACCGGACTTTAATCCGGTATTTCAGCTCTAGTCTCACATACATCATGATTTAAGTGCTGCTAATAGTGCTTTTGTTCGGAATCTCCGAAGTCGGCACTGTTCTTGACCGATCGTTTTTTATGGAAGTGGTACCTTGCACGTGACTCAGTGCGGCATATTCCATTTCTAAAATTATATTTTTTATGTCCTAAGGCAAAAGCCGTCGATACAGAGACCAGTCGTTTTTCCCTAGCAACAGGAAGAATTGAAAGAATTGAAGAAATTGAAAAATTGTAAATTTGAGGAGCTTGTAGAAATTCAAAAATTGGGAGTAGTGAAAGAATCAAAAAATTTGAACTGGAAATTGAAACCAATTGTATTGCATTGTTTTAGATTTCAGGTACCGCGTCACCAAAAGCAGCCATAAATGCCAGAAATGCAAACCAACAGAAGCAAAAGCACGTCGAACAAAAAACGAAAATGATTGCAAATTAAAAATAGTCAAAAGAATCAAAGCCAAGTATGAAATAGTCAAACATGAAATAGTCAAATAATCAAGTAATCAAAGTCAAGTATGAAATAATCAAATAATCAAATATCAAATATCGAACATCAAAATACAAAAATAACCAGAAGTATCAAATACAAACAAAATAAACAATTTATCAAAAGTGTCAAACAAAATAAATAATTAATCAAAAGAATCAAATACAGACAAAATATACAATTTATCAAAAGATCAAAAGAATCAAATAACCAAAAGAATCAAATAACCAAAAGAATCAAATAACAAAAAGTACCAAATAAAAGTACCAAAAGTACCAAATAAACCAAATAAACCAAATAAACCAAATAAACCAAATAAACCAAATAAACCAAATAAACCAATTCATAAGAACAAAGAAGGCCAGAAAGAAGCGCCGGCCAAAAGACCCGTGCACCGGCGCCCGGTTGCTCCGCCAGCGCCTTCCCTGCCCGGACTCCCGCAACCATGACATAATCGCACTATATGCCCGCTTGCCACAGTGTTCCGCGGCCACTTATCGCTAGCGTTAAATACCCCACCCTGACCATCGTCTCGAATTCCGCAAAAACCTCCCGTTTTTTTGCCGCCTTTCCGCCACCCCGGTTCTTTTTCCTTCTTCGTCTGTTCTTGCCTCTTGACTCTCCGGCCGGCCGTCCTACGTTTTGCTCTGCTGCTGCTGGTTTTTGCTGTGTCCACCTAAAGTCTCGATTGCCACTCAATTGGAGCTCAGTTCCGCCAACGCCAAGTCAACCTTAAGAGGTCGCTTTTTTGAAACTCGCCTCGAAAATTCGCCTGCTAGTCCTCGCCTTGACCTGACGGCCAACTCCTTCGCCAATTAGCACAAACACATCTACCGTGATCTGCTGATCTGCATTTGCGCTACTTCCACTGATCCAAAGACCGTCCTTCATGAAAGTCAACTTCCGTGTTTCCACCGAGGCTTCGTTCTCCGTGACCGTGCCGGACAACGCCACCGTCGAGGACTTGAGAAATGCCGCCAAGGTCGGCTGTCCTGCGTCCACAAAACTCCCTGTGGAGTTCAAGCTAATCCACAACGGCGTCAAGCTCACGCCCCACTACAAGACCCTCAGTCTGTTTTTCGCCGACAACGCCTCTCCAGACACTCTTTTCACCGTCATTCTCATGAGCGAGGCCTCTGCCACTCCCACCGTGTTGTCTCCGCAGCTGTCGCCCAAGCTCCAGGCCCTCGAGCTTCCTAAAAAGAAGGCCAAAAAGAACCGCTGCTCCTTCAAGCCCTGCTCCTCGGCGCCCCTTCGGATGGTGGGCGACTGCGGCCAGTGCCACGGCAAGTTCTGTGCCAAGCACCGCTTGTTGGAGGACCATTTCTGTACAGGCTTACAGTACTGCAAGGATAGCGCCCACGAGCGCAATGCCATGAAGCTTCAGAACGAAAGCACTCTTGCTTCTCGGGTATAAACATGCTAATTTCCCGCCTCATGTGTTCGAGCGGCTCTGCCAAACGAGTGTTCGAGCTCTGCCAGCTGTGTTCGAGCTCTGCCAACTGTTCGAGCTGGTTGGCCTAAGTATGCTTCGAACCCCTCAGTAAATGTGACATTGCATATCAAGTAGGTCCGCCCTAGCTCTCAAGCTGTAGCTGCCTCCTGGCGTTGACTAATCCGTTTGCGTCAAGTTCTCGAGGATCTTTTCGTACTTGCCGTTGGTGGCGTTGTTGGCCCGCACAAGGATCCTCTCCGCCTCCTTGTACGTCTTTTCCTGGATGTCACTGTCCACCTCGTACGTGTTGCCAAGAGAAATCATGCCCTCGGCCACTGCAGCCCACGAGTCGGGGTCCTCCTCGTCCTGCGCCGCCTTCAAATACAGCAAGGCCTGCAGAAGCAAGTCCTGGGTGATCTTGCGAGCCTCTTCCTTGGTCATGCCGTTCAATGATTCCTTGCCCTTCTCGAAGTATGCCAACGCAGTGAACACTCCAGACGGCACTTCCGCTTCCATGAGGTATGACTGTCCGAGACGCTTGCTCAACTCCCGGCGCAAAACAATGTTGGGGTTCCGTGAATCCGCCTCATCCACCTGGTCCTGGGCTATCTTGCGGTTCAACTCCTCCAAGAAAATGACCGTGTGGTCCCTCCACCACACGTTGTACTTGTCTGTCTGCACGATAGTGTACAAAGGGTGGTTGGAGTCGAGAGCAACCTCCGGAGCAGCTTCTCCCTCAGCTGACGCATCTTCGTCTTCCTCGCCTTCCTCATCGCCGCTGTCTGCACCTTCAGCAGGTTCCCGGCCAAAGTTATCCACCATATCCAACAAGTCGTCGAGAGCTTGCAAGAAGTCGGAGTTCTCAAGATTGAAATGCAAGTAGTGCTTGCCGTCGCGGGCAAGGCTCTCAGCCTCCTCCCACGCCGAGAGGGCCTCGTCAAGCAGCTTGGAAGACTCGCGGCGCTCCAGGTCGACCTGAGAGCCCATGGTCATCGTGCTGATCTCCATGAGAGGAATGCGGTTGATCAAAATCCGGGCCTGCGCAAACTTCAACGCCAAAGAGTCAGGGTACTTGTCGAAGCCCGTGGCAATACGGTCCTGGGCGGCACCGAAAAACTCTTGGACCTTCTTGGGCTCTTCGGTGTGGAAAAACGCAAGCGCAGACAAGGCGAGGCCGTAGATGGCGTGGAACTCATCCGAAAGCACGATTCGCTCGCCGTCCGCAGCCTCAGCATCGCCGGTATTGTGTTTTTTTCGAAGCATCCGGTCACACTCGTGCACGATACCGTTGACCATCAACTCGTTGCGGTCCCGGGAGTCGATGAAGTTGCGCCAGAGCGCTTTGAGCTGGGCGATGGCATCGGAAGCATCAACCTCCTCGTCCAACTCCACCGTGAGTTGGCTTTGGTCCGCGGCAGCTGAAGCAGAATCGTCGGCAGCGCCGTCAGGCTTTTGCTTCTTTGCTTTGGCAGCTTTTCCTAGTCCAAGGGGTCTTTTGGGAGCCATTGTAGTGTGGAGTGTGGAGCGCCGCAAACGGTCCAGACGAAAAGCTGCCCATCTCTGGGAGTGCACGTGACGCGTGTAGCAACTACGCCCGCACACTGCAGATGAGCATTTGGTCCACATACTCGCCTGCACCCGGCGCCTTGCGTGATTGGCGCTGCAGAGTGTGCACCTAGCCTGCGGCCCGCAACCTTCTTGGTCCCTCGCGGTTCGCAGGGACCATTAGCTAGGTCCGGTCTTTTTGATAGGCCTGCTTTTTTTGTGAGGTTCGTATTCACGTGAGGCACGTTGTTTCGGGCCCGCTCTTTTTCGTGAGGTTCGTTTTTTTCGACTCCTCCTCGTAGACTCAATTTCGCAAGCCCCGGATCATTTTGGCCGGTCCTCCTTCTTATTTTGCCTTCTTTTTGTGCTTGCTGCCTTCCTTTTGTGTTTGTTGCCTTCTTTTTCTATTTGTTGCCTTCTTTTTGTCGTTGCCTTGATTTTTTGCTCCATCAGTTTTTTTGCTTCCTTAATTTTCGTTGCTCCCTTGATTCTGTCCGTTCCCTACTTTTGCAAAAGGTGTCCTTGCGCCATTTCTAGCCGTGTCGCATGACCTTACACTTTTTTTGGAGTATGCGGTTTTGCTGCGAACACACTATTTGAGATTCATGGGGCGTGGGACCTTCATTTTGCCCGCCACTGCCGAATTTGGCCGTTTTGTGCCCCTCCCCCAATACCCGTCCCCCAGAATTTGATTCTAACGAATTTTAGGCCTGACGCTATGAGGCCATGGGAGGATGGGCTGTGCTTGTGATCCCAGGGTCCTAACTTCCAAATCTTATCACTCGTGGGTGCTTGATTCCTGTTTCAGAGTTTCCGTTGTGAAACCATTGGTTTCGATCAATTCTGTTGGCCTTTGTGTCCTCAGATGTCAAAATTGAGTTCCTCAACCCCCTGAACCCCCTAAAACCACAAGTGGCTCAGAACCCCAAAACTGCCAATGCTTCAAATCCAATTTCCTTGATTTTGAGAACCCCGATTATCGAATCCCCCAATTTCCTCCAACATGCCCTAAATCTTCCATTTTTTTCATGTCCCTCATATCCCTCGATCCCACTGCCTTCAACTTTGAATCCCCTGATTGACTGCCTATGCAGTGCGTGGCCGCACCCTCTTGGACCATAGCACGTGACCAACCCGCGGTGACCTTGGGTTTGTTGGCCATTGGCTGCGAGGTCTGCGCCTGCAGCCAGACTCTGCAATCAGCTCACGTGAGTTGTCACCATGCCCCACTACTAATACCCCAGACCGTGCTGCCTCCGCCGTATAATCCGTTCTTTGCATGGCTCCGATGAACATGTTGGCGTCGCTTTCATGCGCGGGCGAGGTCCACCTCATCGTGGGCGGAAACTCCAATGTCTCGTCTCTTCGCCTTAAGTCCAGTCTACTGTGCGGCGCCCTGCCAATTCTCGTGCACCCGGCTGACTTGAGCCTGCTTCCTCTTGCGGTCCAGGACCTCATCACCAGCGGCCAAGTGCGTTGGATCAATGAGGCCTATGCAGACCACCATCTCTTGAGCTTGGGCCGTCCCGAAGTGGACCGTGTGGTGGATCGCGTGTTTGTGGCCCTTGACCTCTCCCAGCTTCAGGCAAAGGCCCACATCAGCAGCCAGTGCCGCCGCCTCCGAATCCCCGTCAACGTGGCTGACTCGCCTGACCTCTGCTCGTTTACCTTGTTGTCGACTTACACCGAGGGCCCGTTCCAGATGGGCGTCACCACTTCAGGCAAGGGCTGCAAGTTGGCGTCTCGCATCAAGCGTGAGTTGGTGGCGGCTCTTCCCGCAAACATCGGCGGAATCTGCGACCACATAGGCCAGTTGAGACAGCAGCTCCAGGGCTGCGACGGCGCAGAGGCAGGCGCCCACGACGACGATGCAGTGCACTCGTCCGCTTTCAACAAGTTGGTTAAAGAGTTCGACATGTCTGCCGAGGACAAGGCGGCACAGCGGGCCAAGTTCTTGGCCCAGATTGTGGAATACTACCCGCTCTCCAAGTTGGGCGATGTGGACATCAACATGTTGACGGCCGAGTACCAGACCACCGTGACTCGGGCCGAGAACAACAAGCGGCATCTGGCTACAGGCGCCTCGTCGGACTCATCCGGTGCACGGGGGCTGATTGCCCTCGTGGGGTCTGGGCCCGGCTCGGTGTCGATGCTCACCGTGGGCGCCCTACAGGAGATCTTGGCTGCTGACTTGGTGTTGGCAGACAAGTTGGTGCCGCAGCAGGTGTTGGACGTGATTCCACAAAGACGCACCAAGCTCTTTATTGCCCGCAAGTTTCCCGGCAATGCCGAAAAGGCGCAGCAGGAGCTCCTAAAATTGGGTCTTGAGGCGCTCCAGCGGGGCGACAAGGTGGTGCGGCTCAAACAGGGCGACCCCTACATCTTTGGGCGGGGCGGCGAAGAGTTCCTTTTCTTCTCCGAGCATGGCTTTGTTCCCAAGGTGCTACCTGGTATCACGTCGGCCCTCGCTGCGCCCGTGCTCTCCAACATCCCGGCCACCCACCGAGAAGTGGCAGACCAGGTGCTCATTTGCACAGGCACAGGCCGGAGAGGGGCGCTTCCGAACCTCCCAGACTTTGTGCGGAGCCGGACTACGGTGTTCTTGATGGCATTACATCGCATAGTGGAGCTCATCCCGCATTTAATCTCGGAAAAGCACTGGGCGGCAGACTTGCCTGTGGCCATAGTGGAGCGGGCTTCGTGTCCCGACCAGAGAGTGATCCGGACCACGCTAGCCAAGGCCCTGGAGGCCGTGGAGGCGTTGGGGTCTCGCCCACCGGGACTTTTCATTGCGGGTTATGCCTGTGGGGTGTTGAGCCCCACGCAGATGGCGGCGGGTCAGGATTGGCTTGTTGAAGAGGGGCATCAGGGAACGCAGATTGGGGGGATTTTGGAGAAGCTTACAGGTGAGGCCGTGACGGTGAGCTGACTCGGTAAACTAGCATAGTGAATAGAATTGCATTGGATCGAAGGTGTAGCATGTTTCTGAAGCCAAGGGATGGTGGGATCTACTTTTTGGAGAGATCTGGTAATCGTTTCCGAACTGAAAACACTCATCAATTCCTGGTATGTAGCGTTTGATAAGCGTTCTAGTTAAAAGGCGGGCTTTTCTTAGCAATGGAATCGAGCCATTCAATCCCTTTATACACACGAATTGTATTTCTGACACATTAGTTGTCTTACACACGTTTTCGTTCTAAACACACGTTTTCATTAAACACACATTTTCATCAAACACACGTTTTCATTAAACACACGTTTTCATTTCTTAACACACATTTTCATTTCTTAACACACATTTTCATTTCTAAACACACATTTTCATTTCTTAACACACATTTTCATTTCTTAACACACATTTTTATTTCTAAACACACATTTTCATTTCTAAACACACATTTTCATTTCTTAACATATTGTCTTGTCGCACTATATTGTTTCTCATTTTACTATATATATGTAATCTATGGACACCCAACAAATACACACCACAAGTTCTCATTAACCGACCCACAAACGACACTGATTAGCCCAAAAATTCCTTTTATTACCCCCAAACCCCATTTCATCAACCCTTAAATTGAATTTGATGAACCACAATTTGCTTTTTTCAAACTCCACCTTAAAACAAATAATCCTCCAAAATGTCACCCACCAGCCACTTTCGCACCCAAAGTAGAATTCCATGGCCCAAGTAAAAACCCACCACAACACCATCAAGACAACGACGAAAAACCCCATCTCCTATCGAAATCCATAGCATAAAGAGCAAAGAAGAAAGAAAAAAGAAAAAAGAACAATATCAAAAACAAAACCCAAAATACAAAGCGTGGCTAATCTAGTATATCACAGGACTCTTACCTTATATCACGGGACTCTTACCTTGACTCAATCCCTCCATAGAGCTTCCTTTAACATTCTTTACTTATTACTACATCACCTATTTCTTTACAAATATGGTTATTATTGTATATTATTGAATTGTTGCCTTCAGACTCACTTCAATCATTTTGTGCATCCTTCATTTGCTGTCAATCCTATCAAGTACGGTTGAAAGCCCAGTTGCACCCACGCGTGTGCAGGCGGCCGTGGGCCTTATCGCGCGCTTTCCCCAGCCTTCAAATAAACACCAAATCTTCTTGACTCCAAGAATGTTCAACACGCTAAAAAAACAGGCCCAAACCAGCGCCAGCCGCCGCTTCTTGCTGCAGGCCCAGTCGCCGTACGCCTTTGTCTTCGACATCGACGGAGTGCTCATGCGGGGCTCCAAGCCCATCCCGCAGGCCAGAACCGCGCTTTCTCTCTTGAACCAAGAAAAGGTGCCCTTCATTCTCCTCACCAACGGCGGGGGCGTCACGGAACAGTCCCGCGTGGACTTTCTCTCCCGGCAAATCGGCGTGCCCTTGTCGCCGCTCCAGATCGTGCAAAGCCACACGCCCATGAGGGCCTGGGCCCAGAACGGCAAGTACAAGCGCGTCTTGGTGGTGGGCGGCGACCACGACTACGCCCGCCAGGCCGCCCTCCTGTACGGCTACCCGGACGTGGTCATTCCCATGGACATCGTCAAGCACAGCCCGGCCATATCGCCGCACCACCGCTACAGCGGCCCGGATCTTGCGCGGTACGCCCGTCCGTTTGATGCGCTGGTGCCGCTCGATGCGGTTTTGGTGTTCAACGACCCCCGGGACTTGGCCTCCGACATCCAGATCGTCAGCGACGTGCTCAACCTGGACCGCGGCTACGTGGGCACGCTCCGCCTGCCGGCCGACGCCGGCCCGGAGCCGGCGGTGCCCATTGTCTTCAGCAACAACGACTATCTCTGGGCCAACGACTACCCGTTGCCTCGCTTTGGCCAGGGCGCCGTGCGGCTCATGATCGAGGCCTTGTTTGCCGAGACCAACGCGCTTGCCCCGGGCCAGGCCTTGCGCTCCACCATCCTCGGCAAGCCGTTCCGCATCCAGTACGACTATGCCCACTGGGTGCTCATTGAGTGGAACAAGATCCTCCACGGCCACGCGGCCCACGACTTCATGCCGCCGCTCGGCGTGACTCCCGTTGATCTGCCTTTCCGCCGCATATACATGGTGGGCGACAACCCGGCTTCCGATATCCACGGCGCCAACGAGAACGGCTGGGAATCCGTTCTTTTACGCACTGGCGTGTTCAAGGACGCGGATTGGCCTCTCACAAAACACAGGCCATCGTTCGGTGTCTTTGACAATGTTCTCACGTCCGTGGAAGCTGTCATTGAGCATTGGCGGGGCTCTCGTTAATTCAAAGAACGCTCTGCTCAACTGGCCATCATGAGTGTCCTTGATCTGGCGTGTTCAGAGCACAACTGCGTTCCCGACGATTGCCTCATGTTCTCCAGAGGCAGAGAATAGACACCCGGCTCTTTTTGACTACGAGTTAAGTGAATGAAGCCGAAATCCATACAAGACTGTTAAGTGAAAGAAGCCGAAAACCTTACAAGACTGTTAAGTGAAAAAACCGAAAACCTTACAAGACTGTTAAGTGAAAGAAGCCGAAAACCATCCCAGACTGTATGTGCTGGGAAATCGGTCACCGACAAACCTTGCCTCTACAAACCATCTTTGCTATTCACAAATCTCAGTCTATCAAAATGGTTAATTATTGTGTTCACGTTTATGCCTAGTCAAGCTCCATGCTGCTCTGGCTAAGAGTTATCAATACTTCTAGCATCTATTGGTGTTATCAATGACTCTATTATCTATTATATGGTTGGCTATGTATCTGTATTAGTGCTTCAATTCGGAATCAGAGGACTCTTCGATTTGCTGGGTGGCGTATCTGTCAGCACCAAGCTTGGTAGAATCAACCTCACCGTGGTACTTCTCACAAATCTCCTCCAAAGTCATTCTCTTCGTCTCTGGGAGCAACAAGGTGGTGAAAATACCCAACAACATGAACAATGCAAAGATCTCCATGACGTGGGGTAAGAAACACGAGTTCTTGGTCTTGCACCCGTGGTTGATCAAAGTACCGATACAGGTCTGGGCAACAATAGCACCAACCTTACCCAAGGCGGCAGACAATCCGTGAGCAGTAGATCTGTATCTGGTAGGGAAAATCTCGCCCGGAATGATAAAGGTGGTGGTGTTTGGACCAAAGTTCTGGAAGAATTGAGCCAAGACGTACAAGGCCAACTTTCCGTGGTCGGAGATCTTGTGGTAAGCAAAACCCAAAATGACAAACAAGATGGTAAGAATGATGAAACCACCCAATTGGATTGGCTTTCTTCCAATGGTGTCAATGGTAAGAGCAGAAACCCAGTATCCTGGCAAGGAGCCAGCACAAATAAGAATCAAGTTACCCACGGCGGTGTTGTACAAGGATCTGTAAACGTTCTTAGAAGAGGCGTAGCCAATGGTTTGCAAAATGACAGCAGAGTTCAAGCCCAAACCGTAGTATGCAACATCCAAAAAGAACCAAGAACCAGCGGTACCAATCAAGATCTTACCGTATCTCCATTGACCAAAGTGTCTCCAGAAGTCCTTGACAGAGGCCTTTGGAGGAGCAATCTCTTCGGCGTGAACGTCAATGGCAGCTTCGGCGTCAGCAACCTTTTCCAAGTTGTCGTGCTCCTGGATGTCCAAGGAGTAACGAGGCGATTCAGCAATGGTCAATCTGTAGTACAAGGCAATGGATCCAGGGACACAGCCGAAACCAATCAAGATTCTCCACATCTGGTCACAGGCCTTGACACAGTCGCCGACACACTCCTTGGAAGAGTTGGCGCCCTCCAAGTCACCCTTGTAAGCAGCAACCACCACGAGAGCGACGATACCGGCAAACAACTGACCCAAACCCTGGTTGGAGAACACTGCGGCCATGATGGCACCTCTCCACTTGGTGGTGGAAAACTCCGAGGAAATAATTGACGACAAGGGGTAGTCACCACCGATACCAATGCCCATGACAATTCTCAAGGTACAGAAGATGGCAGTGAAGTTGACGGCGGGCGACTCACCCAAGGTACACTGGAGGATGGTGGCAGCAATCATGATGATCAACTCCAAACCGTAGATCTTCTTACGGCCCACAAGATCGGCCATGAAACCAAAACCAACCTGGCCAATGACGGTTCCGACAGAGGTGGACACCTTGATCAAGGTGGTGGTGGAGTCGGGAATGGTTCCGCCGAACAAGGCGTGGGCCAACATGGAGGAGCCCAAGTTGATGGCAAAAATGTCGTACGAGTCGGTCATGAAACCAACACCAGCGATCATGATCATCTTGGCCTGGGTCCAGCCAAAGCCTTCGTTGTCGATTTCTTCCAAGGCCAACCTTCTTCTTTCCAAGGGGTCCTCGATGTGGGCAAACTTGCCAAGGTAGTCCTTGAAGGCGGTCTTGCCTCCGGACTGGTTCACTTCGTGTGCGTGTTCGATTTCAGACATGAGAACAGGAGGTTGAGGTGTGCTGAGAAGAAAAAACACCAACCCCAGCCTGCGGCCTGCCATGGGTTTTATAGCATTAGAGACAAATTGCCTGCTGCGATTAATTACTCTTTGCAGCCGTGCGCGCATTGTATACGAGACGCATTCAGCCCGCGCTGCAGCTAATAATGCGTGTGTGCACTCTTAATTTCCGGGGCACGAGGCCCGCCTCCAGCGCTTCCGAGGAGCAGCGTTTCGGTGGGCCGACCGGCGGCGCTCCGGAAGACAGCAGGCTGAGGGGCACAATCGGGCGGTGCTGGTGGCCCGAAACGGGGCCTCGGGGGCGCTGCGGGGCCGGCAGGCCGGGGGCATCGCCGCACCCGTGCACCAGGACCCTGCCCATGTGGCCATGTGGGCGCGGCAGGCCGGGGTCTGGCGCCAGGCCCGGGAGGCACGGGTGCCGGCTGCGATTCCGGGCAGTCTGCGAGGCTGCTGGCGGGTCCACCACGTGGAGTGGGCGTTTCAGAAGAGCGCCGCCTCGCTGCGTTGTGTCAGCGTTGTATCAGCGTTGTATCAGCGTTGTGTCAGCGTTGTGTCAGCGTTGTGTCACCACGGTTTGAGTGACGTGCCAAGCATGTTTGATTGACGTTTCACATGTGTCGGAGCCGCTGTGACAGCTTTGCCAAGGTTTCGCTGTCGCTAGGCCAGCGCGCCAAGACCCCTGGGGTAGTGTGACCACTTACTTGATACGCCGGGTGCGAAATAATTAGTCCACGTGGGTGCAAAAGAAACATCTGCCGCGCGCCGCACGACGGGGTATCCCACCACGTTTTCGAGCCGCGCACGCCCACACGAGGTCCCTGCCAGCGCCCGCTCGTCTGCATGACCGACCAGGCACGTGTCTCGTCTACTTAGGCCATGCAGAGATCGATGCATCGGCCTGATCCGCGCGTCTTTAGTCCGTCGCGTCTGCTTAGCGTCTTGTGACTGGCCCGCCCACCCTGCTGGGTCGCTCGCGCGTAGTGTATTGCTTCTATCTATGCGCGCTCATCGCTGCATCTTGAGAACCTGCTCCCGCAACTGAAGAAGCTCTCTTTCCTGGCTCTTGATTCGTAAATCCTTCTCGTTGTTGTCCTGGTACAAGTACTCCACTTTGCCTTTGTACTGGCTCACCATGTTCTGGTAATTGAAGTTCTCGTCGTTGTACTTTTTCAACTGGCTGCTTTTGTTGGCGTTCTCGAAATCCATGCTGGCCATTTGCTTTTTGAGCTTCTCTTCCCGCATAGTGCCCTCGGTGATCTCGCTCTTGAGCGTTTCCATCTCCTCGTTGAGCCTGCTCACGTTTTCTTCGAGGTACTTCAATTGTTCGTTGGAGTACAACTTGGATTCCAACGCTTCCACCCGCTTCTTCAACTCGCTGTTGATTGTCTTCATTCTCTCGTTTTCTTGCACAATAACAAGGTTCTCCGTGCGTCCTTCTTTGAACCGCTCATCGGATTTTTCCCAGTTGGCTTGCACTTCCTTGAGCTCCGCCCTAGTCTCCGTCTTTTCCCTCTCCAACGTCGAGTTGTGCTCCTTGAGAATCTGACATTTCTCCGTCACGTTGGCGTGCCGGTCTTTAAGCTCTGTGAGCTCGGATGTTAACATCTCTCTCGACCTCTCCAACTCCCGGTTTTTCATGTTGAGCTCCTCTAATGCCTTGCCGTTCTCTTCTATAATGCCCCGCAATGACTGCACTTGCTTTCCGTTTTGACTCAATTTCCTTTCGAGTATAGCTTTATCACTCAAAAGTTGGGAGATCTCGTTCTTGTAAAGCTCATTGTCTCGCTGGAAACCGTCGTTCTCTTCGTTCACCTCTGCATTCTCCTTGAGCACCTCCTCTTTGATTCTCAGCAATTCTTCATTTTCGATTTTCAACCTCTTGTTTTCTTTGATTATCTCAATCTCCTTCTCGAGTTTGAATTTCATCTCTGCATTGAGGTTCAGAATATCCTCCTTGTATTTCTCCATGTTCCGCTTCTTCTCTCCATATGTATCATCCAAGTACCCGATTTTTTTCTCCAATTTGGCTATCTTCTCCTCCAAGCTTGCTTTTGTTTTATGTCCCTCCTTGAGTTGGATCTCGTTCTCGTTGATCGATCCCCGAAGTTCTCGAATGATCTTTTCACTAGCTCTCATTTCGTCTTTGATTAATTTCAACTCATTGTTCTTGCTCTCGCATTCCCGGATTGCTTGCTGCTCATGTCTCTTACTGATGTTGACAGCTGACTCCGCGAGCTCGAGTTTCTCGAAATATTCTTCGCTTCGCTGCTTATACTTTGAAAGATCCTTCTCCAGCTCCAAGAATCGATCGTTGATCATTGAGTTATCCACCTTTAGGCGTGCTAACTGCTCTTCGTAATCTCTCACACTGGACTTCATATTGCTGCGCTTGATATCATAGAGTTCATCCTCACTGTCTCTTAGAAGTGACTTCAACCTCAAAATCTCACTCTTCGATTTACTCAATTCCTCTCGAGTCGATTTAAGTGTTTGATTCATATCTGTGTAAATCTTGGCAAATTCAGCAGACCCATTGAAGTTTAGAGTATTCAAACTGCTGCTGCGTGACATGTTCGGCTTCGAGCAGTCCATATCCGCCAGTGTGTTCATAAGGTCAACGATTTTGTTTTCAAGCTCATGTACTCTTTTTTCGGACTCTTTGTGCAAGGCCTCGTAGTCCGTGAAGCTGTTGATTCCCCTGGTGGCTTGGAATTTATTGAGCTTCTTTTGTACTTCTATGGCATAATTCTCTGCTCGGAGTGCATTCGCTTCTTCTTGCTTCAACTGAATCTGGAGTTTCTTGATATCCTCACGGAGCCTGGTGTCAGTTATTTGGCTCAATCTCATATCATCACTAGCGGCCAAGGAGCGCCTTGCTTCCGATCTTTTAGAAGGACTTTCAAAGTTTTCATTCACTTTCGCTCTGAGCATATTGACTTCCTCAGATAACTTCAGATTTTCGAATTTTTCGTTCCTGATTATAGCCGCTTGTTCGCTCACTTTGCTCTTGAGGGCAACGTAGTCGCTCATCAAATTCGGATCGAGTTTCGGTGGGAGGTTTTCTTTATCCTGCAATTTTGTTTCTAATCTTGCAACTTCCTCTTGTAATGAAACAATTCTTTGCGAGTAATCAGTCTTTGTTTTGTGGAAATCGGAAGATTCAAATTTGAGCCGCTCAAGCTCATCAACCGCAGACTTATGTCCCTCAATTTGACGCATGTATGAATCTTTTGTGGATTCCATTTCCCTGAGCAATGCTGAATTTTTGGCGCTTTCATCTAGTAGCTCTTTCTCGCGCTTGCTGCTTTGCTCAATCAATACAGATAAATTGGAGATTTCCTTCGTCAAAGCAGCATTTGATTTTGCTTTTTCGTCTAGCTCTTGAACTTTGGTCTGTAACTGGATCTCTAATGACTTCACCTTTTCTGCGCTCTCTTTCAACTTCTTTTCTGAGTCACTCGAAATGGTCAGCTTTTCCAGTAAAGTCAGCTTGAGTTTAGCAATCTCTGCCATAAAACCGCTTTTCTCATTTTCTAATTGACGAGATGCCGTCGAAGACTTCTCTAGCTCATTTGCATGGAGAGAGCTCTTCTTCTTGTAACTCTCAATTTCTTTTTCCTTTTCTTGGAGAAGGGCACTAATTTTTGCCAAATTCGAGGAGGTTTCATCAGCTTTCTTCATGTCGGACTTGAGTTTTGACATCGTACTCTGATGATTACTTATTTCCAGATGAAGTTTCGTGATCTCCTCTGCATCTTTCTGCTCACGTTTCTCGTTCTCTTTCAACTTGCCGAGCATCTCTGATTTGTCTCTTGATAATGATTCGCTCATTTCTTTCACTTTGTGGAGCTGACTCAAAGTCTCCTCCAACTTTGCGGCCTTCGCTGATTCATTGCGCATCAAGTTTTTCAATTTCTCGGCGTTCTGAGCAGATGTAGCAGAATGCTTCATAATTTCGTCTTCCAAAGCAACCAATCTTTCTTTGAGGGAATTATTCTCGGACTCGAGAGCATTTTTGCCATTTTCAGCATCTTTCAATTTAAGATTGATCTGCTTTAGACTCTCATTCATCTCTTTGGAGTCTAAGACTTTTACTGAGTCCTCAAGCATGGGCTTCAAAGTGATAAATAATTTGAGCCAAGGAGAGCCATTCTTATTGACTAGCTCATCTAGTTTCTGGAAATTCCTGGCGATAACTTGAGAGGATTGCACTTGAAGAATGTCATTTGATGTCTTCGTCCTCGACATCTTTCCACGCAAGATGGATTGGAATTTTGTGATAACCTCTGTTATTGCGATATCCCGTAATTCCTCAAGATTTCCTAAAATGCCGTTCTTGAAGAAAATTTTGGTGATACCTATTTTGAATAGTTCACCATCCAATTTAATATGCCGCAAAATGATCTCGCTATTTGTTCTGCTATTCTTCGAAAAGACATCTTCCAAGTCGAGTATCGAGTATCTCTGATAGAAGTCTTCGAAAGTCATTTTGTTAGGGTATCCGGCTCGGGTGATTCTAATCCCTTCCAAGACTCCGTTGCATCTGAGTTGATTCAATACCAATTCCTTGTCAAAGCTGTTTGGTTTCTTGTTCAGGTTCGGCAAAATGCATCGGACAAAATGAGGCTCGGTGCTCGATAACTGATTCATTAATACGGATAGCTGCTCCTTGTGCTTTTGACTGACAGTTTTTAACTTACCAGAAGTTCCCGTTGAAGTTTCGCAGAAAAGCTTCCGTATAAAATCATTAGTGGAGCTGGGGATCAAACTCATGACTTGTTCACTGACAGGGTCCTTGTTCTTGGAAAGCCAGTCCGTTATGTCATACTCAACAGGGCCCGCGTAGTGTTTCACTATGAAACCGCTGCGCAACTTGTTTGGTCTGAATTGCTTAAACTTTCCGTTTCCTAGATCGCCGATGAGCTTCTCAATAAAAGATTGGTCGGAAGATTTCGGCAAGATACACTGTTCATTGAGGATTTCGAGAATACCCATGGGCTTTTTCGTCTCTATCAAATCGATAGTAGGTTGCAAATCCAAGCCGAAATCAATGAATTCCCATTGAATATCCTCACGCAAATACTCGCTTTGCTCGAGAATGAATGAATGATGGTTGAAGAACTGCTGCAACTTCTCATTGGTGTAGTTGATGCAAAGTTGCTCAAAAGAGTTGCTGTCGAATATTTCGAAACCAGCGATGTCCAAGACTCCGATGAAAGAGCCGCCAGGCAGACAGTCGGCCGAGCTGCCAAGGCTGGAATTGATTCTATCTATGATGAACTGGAATAGTTTCTCGTAGAGATGCTTAGAAATGGCATCGATCGCCGACTTGACTTCTCTGGCATTCTGCAGCCTCTCCACATACTCTCTTCCCGCCTTTACCTTTGGCTTGAGAAGAGTCTTGCTCAAGTCATCCTCCTGGACGCCAAGATATTGTGCAATGACAGAAAGCGTGCGGTCCTTTTTGAAACTAGCCTGCTCGGCTTTCCAGGAAGTGAACTCGAGGTTTCCAAGCAAGAGAATGGCGGAGATGCCGAGGAAGATCTGCTCCACTTCGGAAGTAGTGAAGCCCATGACATGGAAAGACTCTTTGAGCAAGGTGAAGTCTTTCTTGTCGTCAACATTCTCAATGTCTGATGCAGAGGCGTTCAAGTACTTGTAAGCCAGCGAGGATGACTCCAAATGGTACTTGTCACGCAAAACAGAGGAGTCCTCTCCCTTGAGCAATTGGTAAAAGATGTGGTAGTTGCGCTCGAGTGGTTGCTGATGCAGCACACGGGACTTCTCTAGCAAGTAGTAGTCTATCGTGGCGCCCGATATGATGCCCTTGTGGTCAAAAAAGATCTTGATGAATTTGCCGAACCGCGACGAGTTGTTGTTCTTGATGGTCTTGGCGTTTCCGAAACTCTCGAGAATCGGGTTGGCCTGGAGAATCTTGTCGTGGATGTTCTCGTTTGACACCATGACCGCGTCAGGGACCGTCTTGGCATCGTCGCCGGTGGAAATCAGCGACAAATACTGGATCACCTTCTTTGTGTTCTCCGTTTTGCCTGCACCGCTCTCGCCCGTCACCAAAATGGACTGGTTCTTGCCGTTGGCCCGCAAATTGCGGTACGTTGTCTCGGCAATGCTGAAGATATGTGGCGGCATGCGCTCGTCCGTGCTGGCGCCGTGGAACCGGCGGAGCTCCGAGTCTCCATAGATATCGACCCTTTTGTAGGGGTTGATGGCCACCAAAAAAAGCCCCGAGTACGTGTAGATGCGGTCGTCACAGTACCGCAAAAACAAGTTGTAGATCACCGAAGGCTCGTTCAAGTGCGTCAACTCGGCCATGTCGTCACACCGATCAAACTTGGCCGGGTTACAGCTTTCCACCACTTTTCGGTCGTATTCCTCCTCGACTCTCTGCACGCCTTTTTGCAAGCTCACCCGGACTTTTCCGTTTTCGAGGTACTCGCTGACGGTTCCCTTACAAAAGACCTCGGCCTTGTCCGGGACCCAAACCCAGTTGTTTTTGGCGAGCTCCTCGTCCGTCATGGCACTGGTCTCTCGAGATGGAATGCGGGAAAAAGACTATGAGATTGGGCGTTTTTGACGGGTGTAGGCAGTGTTGTTGGCTGCACGTCGGTAGTGTGGGCTGTTTTGGTGCCTGGAAGAAAAAGCGGAGGCTTGGCGGAGCTGATGGTGTGTTGATGTCTTGTGTGCCAGTAATTTTTAGTACGCTAGTGGGGTCACGTGCGCATATTTGTGTATCTGTCGAATTCTTCCGTTTGTTTTGGTTCCAGTCCCCGCCTGCATACTGGCCGCGCTGGCGTCAGATCGCAAACCATATGCCGGACTTCCTGCGGGGCCCGTTGTATTCTAGCCACCATATTGAGACGCGCATCAACCACAACCTGAGAAAATACTCGGCTTGACAAAATGAGAAAAAGCACTCTCATGTAGTCATTTTGGTTATTCTGGTCTCGAGACATTCTACTCTGAAACACCCACATCTATGTAGCTGTTCACCCTCCAACATCTAGGAACACCCGGTTTGGAGGAGTCGTCATACGGTCTTGAGACGAAGATTAGAGTAGGCATTTACGATCTGGGCCAGTGGATTCTTGTTGTATTCTTGTATTATGCAATATTTTGAGCCGACCGAAAAAAAAAAGCGAAACACGAGCATGTTCTAAAACACTCTGGGATGAAAGTATTCGGGCACGTCTAAACGTGCAACTTGGAGGAGATTGGCAGCACCCAGTTGGACTCTGCGTCCTGAATGGGCAGGTAACCAGGGAAAGTCAGGCTGTCTGAATGCAAGATTGGAGTCGTGTAGTTGGAAGAACCAACGTGCGAGAAGATGGACGACTGAGAGGTGGCCAGCGGAGGCGTGGCTGGAAACACGCAGGGCCTCGTTGGAGGTGGGGCGAATTTGCGCTCCTCGGAATTCAACTGGAGGAGCGTGTCCGCGGCTCTGCTTAGCTCTTCAGGAACTTCACACATCAAGTCATCTGATATGACTGACGTACCGTGATTGAAGATTGTTTGCATCGTCATGACGTGCCTGTTGGAGAAGTTGTGCACCACCGGAATTACACCGAGGCCTTCAAACTTCCTTTGCACCACGTCCGAGATGTCGCTAGTCTGATGGAGAAGCACAATAGCAATTCTCTTGATGAGACTGACGACATGCTCGTCGCAGCCCAGAAGAAAAGCACCATGCACGTCAGGGGCTTTGTTCTCGTCGTCGCCTGCCAGCAGGCGCCTCTGACGCATATGGTCTTCATTGGATTTTCTTTCCAATAGGTTGCGCACATGGTGTGCCGCAGTAGGGACTCGCAACATAGAACAAGCCAAAAGGTTGCTGGCAATTGCCACCAACGAGGGAGGCATGTTGAGGAAAAAACGGTTGTAGAGGGAGAGCTCGCAAAAGAAGCGGCCCACGGCCGTCACCGCAGAAACTCTTTGCGAAACGGTGTTGGTCTGTGCATCGGTGGAACGGTTGTACTTACAAGGCGTCACATTGGAGGAAACACCAGCCTCGGTGATTGCCAACTGGAGACACTCCTCAAGCAGGGGATGGCTCAACAGCCACTCCAAGGTGGAAAGAATGTGCATTTCCATCTGCACAAACATCTCTTCGTCGTAGGCGTGTCTGCACATGATGGCCAACTCCCGGAGCGTGGGCACTCTCAGCTTCTTGTCCTCGTACTTGCCTGCAATCCAAAGAGCGGTGCATCCCACCAACTGGTAGTGGCGCTTGAACACAATCCTCTTGGCGCAGTAGCGGTCGATGATGTTGACGCAGAGAAACAAAGTGGCGGGCTGCAAGCGGAACAGCGAATGGAGCTCGATCAAAAAATCAAGCAAGTACGGACGCATGTACCACTGGATCTCCGGCTGGATATCAATCATTTGCGGGTTGACCGACAGCTGGGTTTCCAACACCGAGAGCCATTGCTTGATGTCTTGGTTGTACTCGGATGTGAGCTTTTTGTTGGCCTGGGTCTCAAGCACTTCTAGGACATAGGGGTATGCTCTTGGTTTGGGGTGTGGGGGTCCAAATAATCGGGAGGACATCAGAAAGATCGGGGTATGGGAACTGAGAGGGCGGGCTCAGGAGAATGACAACGCGGTTTTGTGCTGATGCTGAAGGGGGTCAATCGGAAATTGCAGCCGGTTTTTGAGGATGGCTGTAAATCCGGGATGGCGTATATAAAGAATGCGAATGGCCCACAGGAATTTCGAGGACTCAAAAATGGCACCGGACGGAATAGTGGGGAGCACAAAAGGGAACAGACTATGAATGTTGAGCAGCAAGCATGAAACAGGGAAACGGGGTATTAGGTCCTTATTGCTGGCTCAGAGACAATTCTTGAAAAGCGTTGTCAGTGCGGGTCAACCAGGGGCTGGCAGGGGGAGGTTAGCAGTGGAGGGTATAGAGAAAAAACGAAAGGAAGAGACGACCAGGTTCAGACGACTCGGGGGTGTAATGCAAAGACGGAAGCAGAATGAAACAACACCAAGAGGAAGGAGTTGTGTGCCAAGGAAATGCCTGAGAAGAAAATTGTCCAAGCGGCGGGAAGCCTGGGCGGTTTTATAAAGACGGGCCCCAGCCGCGTCGCGAAATGAAATCTCGTTGTACCAGGAGCGCAGGAGGGCATGGTGTGCATACTGCAAAAGGGCTGGACAATAACGTGAAGATCTCGCAGAGCTCCTGGATTTGGCCATGAAAAAAGGCACCGCGCACCTTTCTGGTCGCGTAGCAGCCACTGCTCCGAGCCCCATTTTTCGAGGCGACTCCTCACGCATGGTCGGCTCCACATTTCCCCGTTTGTGGCGGGTGCCTGGACGTGCCTTGCGGCGGGCCCGTGTGCTTGCTCCCGCCGCTCTCAAACGAACATCCCCGCCGGTCAAGGACGTGTTTCGGGAGGGGCCATCGTCAGTGCCCGCCGTGTTCTGGGCCGATACAGGGGACTTGCCCGCGACGCCAGAAACTGCGGGTGCGGTACCAAACCGATCGATCCAGACGCGCAAATCATTTCGTTTCTCATTTTCGTGCGCTCACGCGTGCGACGTTTGTCACCGTGTGGGGAGCCGTCCCATGCCCACACACCAAGCGGTCCCGCCTTCTCGGACTTGGCGTGAGCAGACTGGCTAGTCTTTGCTGTTCTGCAGTAAAGAGAGCCCCCGCGTTGTCACATGCTACCCAGTGGCTTGGGGATTTTTTGAGCTATGCAATCCATCTTGCATCCAGCTGCAGCGCTGTCTCAAATCCGCGCCACGGTCATGGCACATGGAGAGTTGCAGTTCTAGCTTTTGAGACGCGAAACTTCCACGTCCTGCAGCGGGACGCGGGGCACGCTCATAACGACATGCAAAGCATGGCATGTTTTGCTCGAAGCATGGCACGCTCGCCAAGTTGGTCGATTTTTAGATGCTTTTGTTCGTCCGTGGGCCTTCGTGGCGCGCGGTGTCTAAACTTCTCTTTTCGACCTTCTAGACTACGTGTCGAGCATGAGCTCTGTCTGGTGTATAACCCGTGGGGTTGACATGGCACGCGGCTTCCGAAGCAATCAGGACGCGAATGTGGAAAGATCATGACCATGGCACCCGCGCCCCGTCTCCTATGTATCGGCATCCTTGTTGTACGTGGACAGATCACTCCAGGGTTGCGAGGGGCTCTTTGCAACGTCATGTCGACATTGTCTGACATTTTTTTGTCGCAGTGCACCTTATCGGCTTGAGGCTGCGTGGAAATGCTTACGCCGGATTAGCAGGGTCAGCCTGTCTTACAAACGGGCTGGAATACTTTCGTTGCCTATTATTATCTCTATTAGTACACTAAAACGCACCCTGGCCGCGTCCCCCATTAGCTTGATCATCCTGGTTTTTGATTGTTTCATCAACCGATAGTAACAATGTAGCAGCCTCGGTGGCGGACTGGAGAGCATTCACCTTGACTAAAGATGGCTCCCATATGAAGCTGTCCATGTTGTTGCCAACCGACTCCTTTTGGAAATCCACACCGTACCACATCTCGCCCTTGGCGTGAGAGCTCCTCAACACGTTGAGCAACTCGACCCCATCTAAGCCCGCATTTTCACATAGCTGGCGAGGAATGATCTCTAAGGCTTTGGCAAACGATGCGATGATCAACTGCTGCTTTCCAGCAACAGTCTTGGAGTAATCTCTCAAATACTTGGAGATCTCCATTTCAATGGCGCCTCCGCCTGCAACAACGGAGCTGTGCTTGACTGCTCTCTTGACGATCATTATAGCATCATGTAAGGATCTTTCCACTTCAGCAATGACCTGCTCTGCGCCTCCACGCAAAATCAAGGTGCATGTCTTGGCCTCCGAGCAACCGCGGAACAAATTGTAGCGATCGCTGCCGATCTGCACCTCCTCAAACTCTGCGCAGGTTCCCAAGAACTCTGCGTCGATCTTGGACGTGGTCGACTGAACGGCGCCGCCAACGGCCTTGATGACCCGCTCCATGTCCTCGCTGGCAACACGACCGGCACAGAAAATGTTGCGGTCAGCAAAGTATTGGGTGGCCAAATCGCCGATAGGCAACTTGGAGAGGACAATGTCGGCGCCCGAGCTGCTGATGGCATCCAACTTGTTGAAGATGATTTTCCATTCTGCATCCACGATGTCCTGGTAGTCCTTGACTTGCTCGACACGCACCTCGGCGTTGTCCTTTTCGGCCTTCAACTCCAACTCAATGTTCAAACACAAGATCTTGGGGTTTTTGAACTGCTTGGGCTGCTGCTCGAATCCAGCGTAGCTGAACGTCTTCTTGAAGGCAACGCCATCGATGAACAACGAGTCCTCCATGGATCCTCCCGGAACCTTCTTGATTCCGATCATGGACTCGTCCAAGTCATCGTCAAGAGAGGTCACGGCGTCCACGACCATCTTGGTGAAGAATGCGGAGTTTTTGCTGATCAACTTGGACGACATGGCGGTGGTGGCACATCTCTCCAACAAGTTTCTGAAGTTGGCGGCGTCACTCTTCTCGATCTCGACCTGGATCTCGCGCACCTTGGCCACTGCCAAGTCGCATGCCTTGCGCAAGCCCTTGATGATCAAATGCGGAGAAATGCCGTCTTCAATGAAAGTCTTGCTTTCTTTAAGGAACTCTCCGGCCAAAACAGTCACCGACGTGGTTCCGTCACCCACCTCGGCGTCTTGCGAGCGGGAAATGTCCACCAACATCTTGGCGGCAGGGTGCACAATGTCTAGCAACTTCAAGATCGTGGCACCGTCGTTGGAGATGGTGGTTTTGCCGTTGGAGGACTTGATCAAGATATCCGATCCAAAGGGGCCTAGCGTGGGCTTCAATGTCTCCTGGATGGCAATGCACGCATTGATGTTGTTGAGAATCTGGCCTTTACCTTGAGATGCATCGGTGCCTTCTTTCAACACCACGATTGTGGGTGCTTGGTTAGCAAAGGACATGGTAGAAGCGTAGTCTGTTTGCGGGTTTGCCTTGATTCAAGAAAAATTTCCGTAGTGCGGTGCACAGCGAGGGCCGCGGTGTACGGGTGTAAATCGCCCTTGTGCCTGGCCAAAGTTGCCGCCAAGTCCGACTAGTGCTGGAAATCCTAGGCGTCCTTGAGCTAGAGGTGCTTTTGGGAAGGATGCTTTCGGATGGTCGTGAATATCAACTCTAGGTCCGTGGACGTGTGTCCGACCCGACGGCTTGCATGCAGTACGCCACCTTTTGGGGCCACACTTCAGGCAGCAACGGGCCGCAAAAACAGGTATTGCACAAAAAGCTTTGAGAAGGCTCTATTTAAGCCTCCTCTGCTTTTATTTCCGGGTCTTCATGAGAACCCATGTGTTTTGCAGTATCTTGTAGTTTCAACTCCACCGCTACTCTTAGTCCTCTGTGCACTCTTTATGCCCCAACCTCTGCAGATGTTGTAATGGTCTTCTGTAAACTGCCCCTAAACCATTTTTCTTACACCCCCTACGCCTCTTACACCTCCAACACCTCCAACACCTCCCACACCTCCTACACCTCCTAAACTTCCCAAACCTCCGCCTCTCAGCCTTCTTTCTTTCCTGATGTGGGTATACCTGCATATAAGCCGCCGGCACAAGTCGGTCGCCCACCGGGAGGCCGGCGTTATGGGATTAACACGCTTGCTACAGCTTAGTGACCTCCTCCAATCCACTCCGCTCAATTAAGCTCCCATCCCCAGACATGACGGAAGTTTGATGTGCTGTGTGCAGTCGCGGACTGGGAGATCCACGCATTGGAAAAAAAGTCTCAGTAAGACCACCATCTTCACTCGACTCTCAGAATCCGAAATGTTAGCCCAGAGCATCCGCAGCGTCTCCAGGGCGGGGCGTCTTGATTTCACCCGAAGTGCCAGCAAAAACGTGAGTTTTGCCAACGACGTGCACCTTTCAAACAGAAGAGTCATGAGGAAGATCGAGATGGGAAGGGCTAGACCAGCCATTTTCCACCAGTTCGACACGTTGGTCGAGTTGAGTGACGGCTCGGTGGTCAGAAGACGGTCTCAAGCGCCCAAGGACGAGATCAGAATGATCAACGACCAAAGAAGCAGTGCGTTGTGGAACCCCAACAGATCAGACCTCTCCAACTCGGATCCAAATGCTACGGGTAAGGTCAACAAATTCAAGCAAAGATTCTCGGGTTTTCAGAATGGCGAGTCCGAAGACAACAAATCGGACAGCTTTGTGGACTTGATGGGAAATAATGTCACGGAGGTGCAGAAGGGAGGAAAGATCCTAGATAAGAAGAAGAGCAAGAAGTAATTCCAGGCGGCGCTCCAAAAGTGCACCTCTAGGCCTCTTGGCATTGCTATTTTATGGCCTTTTGTATATATCTGCCATTGTCTAGTGGTTTAATGCTACAATGTTTAGACACCAGAATCAGTGTGAATGCTCTCGGTTCCATGCTGACACCGCTCAGAAATCACGTTTGAAAGCTAGTATCTGCTGAATGCTAGCATTTATTGCCAGATGTGCTGAATTCTACTATCTGCTGAATTCTAGTATTCAATGCCAGATCTGCTGACTTCTACTATCTGCTGAATTCTACTATTCAATGCCAGATCTGCTGAATGCTAGTATCTATTGCCAGATCTGCTGAATGCTAGTATCTATTGTTATATCTGCTAGTATCTGTTGAATGCTACCATTTCAGATTGAACGCTGTAGTCACACATGCCAGTTACAATGCTAGGACACTTAAATGCTAGTCACTTCAAATCAGTTTATACCATCCCATTCCTTGAAGCTGGCACTCCGAAGAGCTCAATATATATACACTGGATCGGCGTCTTCTCTATTAGGATCTGAATTCACCGAGGGTCTTATGTGGTGACAGGATCCATGAAGTATGCTCGCACGTCTTTCACAGTAATGCCCACACTCTGTAGCTCTCTTAACGACCAGTTTACGACATTGGTGTCATCATCCCTCTGGCCCTGTCTCAAGATCACCAACAAGCACTTGACCCTGTTCGCCAGGTCAATGAAAACAAACGGATCGAGCTCCAGAGGAATCCCGAGCAAATGTAGGTCTAAGGGCTCCGGGATGACCTTGGAGTACTCGTAGGCCCGAGTGAGCACGATGCGCCGGCTCACCCGATTGTTGATGCTGCCACTGACGAAGCGAAGAAGCGACTCGGTGAAATGGCGCCACGTGCTTTTCGGGGCCCGGTGCATTTTCTGCACAAACTGCTCGATGAAGCGATCACAACTGCGTTCAAGAGCCTCTTCCGGCTTGGCTGGACGCCCGAGCCCTGCTCTTTGCTTGAGAATGTGCATGACGATTCTTGTGGCACCGGCGCTGGCGACCGCAAAGTTGGCGGTATGAAACATGTCAATGCACTCCGAGATCTTGTCTTGCGAGAGCAATTTGCCCACAATGACATCAAAGTCCGCATCGTTGAGCCCCCGCTGGGTCTTGAAGATGGTTTGGATGATTTTCTCGGCGGCGTTCTCCTTGTTTTGGCTCAAAAACGCAGCAAAGAGCGACGTGAGAGTCCGCCGGTCCACGGGCGGCTTCAAGAGACGAGAGAGCTGGTTGAATTCGGGGCTGCCAAGCTGCCCGTAGTGCTGGAGAGCAAAGTCGAGAAGCCCCGGGTGCTGCTCGTAGTCGACCCCCCGGAGAAGTGCGTCGATGGCGCCGTGACGAGGCTCGCCGCCCGCTAGCGCCTGTGCATTTGCCTTGAGAAGCTGCTCCAAAAGCACGGAGTTTGCCCGCAAAAAGGCGTGGCTGGCCGCGTCGCCTAGCGTCTTCAGCCACAACCAAAGGTCCGACGCCCGGTGCACGTTTCCATGGCTGAGGTTGGTGGTGATCAAATCTCGAAGCGCTAGCAAGCCCTGGGCAACAACGACAGATGGAGCGTCGCCCGCTGGCGATTGGGCAAGCTCCACAACCCGCGGATCCGCAGCAATGCGGTCAAACAAGAGGTTGACGAAGAAAGGGTTTTTGCCGTGGCCTGCCATGTTCAGGAGCATCTTGAAGAGCACCCCGAGCGACACCTCGGCGTGGGGAAATGTGTCAAGCATCTTGAACACCGAGTACGAGCTGTACTGGTGCATGAGCGGGTCGTGGGCACTCAACGCCAAAAGCACGGCCTCCAAAAGGAGCGGGTCCACGGCGGTCCACGGCAGTTGGGACAAACCGTGGCACTCAAGCGCTAGCAGCGCACACAACAAGCTCTCGCCCGAATGGAGGCACACGGAGAGAAGCAAGTTGCACGAGCGGCTGAGCACCTCGTCCGCAAGCATGCGGTGGTCCGGGCTGCTGTCGTCGCCTTGTCGAAGAAGCCTGTGGATGGTGTTGTGGAGCACGTGCGTTTGGATGCGATCGCTTTCCACGAGCACCTGGCACTGTTCCATGAACTCGAACGCAGAGAGCACCATGAGGAAGTTGCGCTGGCGGATGTTGGCCATGATCTGCTGGAAAAGAAACGCCCGCATCGGGCTGTTGACCTGGAAGATCAGGCAGATGCGCTTCATCACATCGATGTTGATTTGCCCGAACCGCGCCACGTCCTGGATGAGGTTTTCCGGCCGGCCTCCACTGCCGCTGCTGTTCTCGTAGAAGTCTCGGCACTGGACGCTTTTTTCCGTCGCCGACGACTTCTCGTTTCCAAGGATCTCGTTGAGTTGCGATATTCGGGTCAATGCCGACACGCCCTCGGGCTCGCGGCCGGCTGAGAATTGGCACCGTGCCATCCGCCGGACAGGCGCCGTCCGTAGCAACCTGCTGCACGTGCGTGTGATCATGGTAGAGCGTCAATGACTCGCTGTGGAAGCGTCGGATGTGCGCCAGATCGTTTTCTGGGTGTTGATGCCCGCGGGTCCTGCGTCCTTCCCGACTTTCGGAATTCCAATGCTTGTTTGGCTTGGCCCCTTGTGCAGCACCGTCTTTCGCGTGCTCTTGTCGTCCAATGTGTGAGCTGTTTGCTCCCAGTATCGATGGTAGCTGCTTCACACTGTGGGCGAAGTCCAGCTCTGCGGCCCGGCTGCGCTGTGTGCAGTCCGCTGGCCTCTTTCCAGCCCATCTTTTCCAGCCCGAATCCCAGTCCTGCTACCGGGGACAGTCTGTTACGTATATTCAGATTTGCTGGCCTGTGCGTCGGCTAGCCGCTGTCTCTGCGCTGCTTTCTGCGCTGCTTTCTGCGCTGCTTCTGTTGGGGACCCTCACATGATCACGCAGTCTCCAAGGCTCAATCCGTACATGACCTTCTCGACGTGTTTCTTGATGTAGGGCCAGTCCTGGCGGCGCTGGACAAACTCGTAGATCTCTTCCTGGCTGAAGATTCCGTTGAACTTTGACAAGTCGCTCACCAATTGTCCGATACTCTTGGAGTCCTCGCCTCCAATCAAGTAGATGGTTCCCACCTTCTTCAACGCCTGGAACAAGGGATAGATCATGCGCTTGTTGCTCTTGATATGCGACAAAGCAAAGTCGTAGTAGAGATTGAGGTCCGAGATCAACACCACTGCTCCGTCCACCGAGATCGTGGACCTTTTCAACACCTTGACTATCGTCTGGAAAAACCGCTCCGCCACCTCCTGCTGGAACACCTCGACAATAGACTTCTCCGCAGAGCCCACCAACAAGTCTATATTGTCCTCGAGAATCAGCACAACTTGCCGGGCGGCATTTGTGGGACCATCACTGATGGTGCCTGGCTCGGGGTTGTAGTCCAGATCGGCCAACATCGACAAATACACAGAGTCGATTTCTTTGAATAGCACATCGATTCCAATGTTGAGTCCATCTGCAACGAACTTATCGACCATCGCCTCGATCTTGCGCTTGGCTTGAAGCGACGGGTTCAAGACCGAATTCTCGTTTTTGATCACATTTTTGTGGACCATCTCTTCCTTGTAAAAAATGTCCATCATCTGCACTATGATATCTGCCAGGTGGATCAGCTCGAAAAAGATGGTGAGCGGTGCTATGGCGCTGTTCCCTCCTGGTCCCCCGTCATTGCGTGGTGATAGGCTTTGCGGATCGTATTCTTTTAAGTAATTGAGCGACTTCTCGAACCCCAATTTGAGGTGCTCATTCCCAAGACACTGCAACACAACAAGAAACTCGTCTTGCATCGCGGCATAAACGTCCAAGAGAATGCTTTTTATGGTGAAGTCTTGAAAGCTCAAAAGTCTCCGGAGCGACATTTTGGCGGTTTGCAATGTTTCAAGCGCTAGCTCTGGACTGAACAAATCATTCAATGATTTAAGGTTCTCCTCCAATATCTTGGCCTCTGCTTGCACTTTAGAATACATGGTGGTCTCACTCTCCGGGTCGCTGACGCTTGATCCCTGCCCGCTGATGGTAAAAACCTTTCTGAAGTTGGTTAAAAAGTCGTTCTTTGCCTCGACCTTCACATGCTTCAAGATGCTCTCACTGGTCTGGGCCTCTCTCTTCTCTTGCGTGACTTTCCACCCCGCAATTAAAGCGTGGCACAGCTGGCTAAAGCTTGCTTTTTCCTCTCCAATGTAGTCAGCAACATAGGAATCGTACGAAACGTCTATAAGTCCATGGACTAGCTGCACGTAGTTGTCTCCGATTTTGTGGCACGGCTGGAGCTGCTGCAAGAAATCGGTAGTGAGCTTCTCGTAAATTAGGGGGATCATTTGAAGATAGAGGCCCTTCTCCTTGGATTCGTCTATGAGAGCCAGTACCACCTCATGGAGCTGGCTCCCAATTAACTCCTCACTGATCTTGAGCATCATAGGCACGTTCGGCGGGAATATGATGTCGACCATCCTGGCAAGATCATTGAACGAGTCGGCCAAATCTTTCACAAAGTGGTCGAGCTTGAGCAGATTTATCTTGGTGTTTTGCAGCGAAAGCTCTGGATCCGGCTCTAGTTGCTCGGAGGCAGGTAATTCCGGATTTGCGTGGTGGTCAGAGTCAGCTAGATTGAGCAGATGAAGACTGGCGTCAAGAAGCACGCCATCTGCAGAGTCGTCTTGGCTGGCCAGGTGGGGCCCGGAGGGAGGATCCAAGAAAAAGTCACCAACGGCGATATTCTCCGGGTTCATGAAGCGGATTTTGTCATTGTCAAAGCAGATTTTCTGCAAGAAAAAGTCAATCAAGGTCTGCTCGTTGTTCAAGTCCACCAAGATGGAGACAAACTCCCTTGCCTTCTCGTAGTCCTGGAGGTCGTAGTGGATTTCGAGCTCGCGGAGAAGCGCATTCTCGAAGATCTCCATCAAGTCCACGATCTTGTCCGCCACAGTTTTGCGGGAAACGGCGTCGGTGTCGATGGCATTGAACAGGCGCAAGTTTGCAAGAAGCCGGGCCTGGTCCTGCGGCGTGTGGAACACCGTGAAGATCCGGAGATTGTTGTACGCCATGTTCGACTGGAGGTCCCGGTAATAGTCGGTTAAGGTGTGGCATATGCGTAGCACCTGGGGACGGGCGAGCCGGGGGTCTTTGTATATGCGGTTAAGGCACGTCAAGGGGTCGTCCAACGGCGACAAGTCGACGGGCGGCGAGTCGGGAGAAGGGCCCTCTAGAGCCGAGTTGTAGACGCCCATTTTGCGGAGTTTGTCGATCCAGAGAAGCGGATCTCGGACGGCCTTGTATGCATTCTTGGACACAAGCAGAAACCGTATGAGGTCGGGGATTTCCAAGTACCAGGATATGGAACGGGCCACGGGCACCGGGATCACCTTCTCGTTGTAGACGTCGATGTCCGCGTTCCAGAGCACCTGGGCCATTATGGGGGGATGTGGCAGTCTATCTGCAGGAAAACGGGAATGGATCAAGCGAGAGTAGAGGATGAAACCGTTGCTTTCTTGGTGGAGCTGGCGGCAGCTTAGACTGTTCGGAGAAGTTGGAGAAGCTGCTCTTGTGGGGTGTGCAGTCTTGGCGCGTGGGTGCGAAACTGGCGTGAAATGCTCGGCCATGGTGCACGGGTGTGTCTCCGGTGCACGGGTGTGGGGGCTGCCCACTTCTAGAGGCAAGAGAAAAGGGTCTTTTTCGGGGTATTTGTCATGATTCTTAGGGTGGAGGATCTTTGTATTTGTGAAAATTCACCTAAAGAGGCTCTTTTATGGAAATTTTTGAAGCGTTGGCTTTTTGGTGACAGGTGGTGGGTGTGTGGTTTTTTCAGTTTGCAGCTACAAGTGAGAAAAGTTAAAAGGACCATAGTTAAAGTGCGGCTTGAGAATCAGTGATGTGAACAGTAAATAGAGCCAAAATTGGAAGTACATTGGTTTTGGAAAAAAGAGTAACGGGAAAGCCGCAATTATCAGTTGCATAAACTAGGAGTTTTCTTTTAGTTTTTGGGCGGTCTATTGAGTCAGGCGGCAAAACCAAGCCACCAAAGAATCAAACTACCAAAAAATCAAACTACCAAATAATCAAACTATCAAATAATCAAACTACCAAATAATCAAACTACCAAATAATCAAACTACCAAATAATCAAACTACCAAATAATCAAACTACCAAATAATTAAACTACCAACCTATTGAAAAAGAGCTACCAGACTTCCAAATAACCAAACTAACAAATTGAAAAACTAACTTGGCTGATAAAATACAAAAAAACCATATGACTAAACTGATCAATCCAACCAACTAACTACCTTCCAAACAACCAAACTAAGTATCTTCCAAATACCAGAGTACCAAAATACCAAATTAACAAATAATCAAAATACAAAAGTACAAACCTCAATTAACAAAACTAGCTAATCCGTCAGATTGACTGAACCTACGCAAAAAACTACCAATCCCAAACTAAATATATCCAGTGACCAACCCACCAAACTACCAAACTACCAAACTACCAAACTACCAATCCATTTAATCAACTGAACCCAAAAACAGACAAAACATCCAAACATCCAAACATCCAATCCCAATCCCATCCAGACTTCGCTGAAATCACTGAGGTGCGGGTGCAAAATCCAAGCCAACCGCCTAGCGATTCGCGGCGATGCGCGCTCCTCCCACACTCCTACTTCAACACCCTTGCCTCCAGAGCCCTTTCACTCCGACTCCCTTCAAACGGCCTTTCTGCATTCAACCTCTGTGGCCCTCTCGGTCCCCTCACCACGTGCCTCGTCCTGCAACCTCCATCTGCACACAAACCCTCCATCACATGTCCACTCGGCCCCGCCTTCCGTGATGCTCCGACCCTCTCATCGGCTCCGACCACCTCACTCTCCTCTCCTTCTTCTCCTACGATGGCGGGGACTTCGCCATTGCCTCCACCGGCCTTTCCACAACCTGGCCTGCACATCCACCCGGACCTCGGACACCCGCAGCCCGCCGCCCCCACGCCCGTCTCTTCCCCAGAGGGTGTACCTGTTCATTCGAAACGAAACGAAGCTCCTCCTGGACTCCCTCGGCATCGACGCGGCCTTGCATTCCTCGGAAATCGACACCTCGGCACTTGCGCCACACATCCGCGCTCTGCTCCGGGCACAGCTTGACAACTCTAACCGCTTCGTGGTGCTTTCCAGTTATCACCCTTTAGTTGTGCCTCCGGCCATCTTGTTGGCTTACTTCTCCACTCTCCCCAAAGTCGGGCCCTCTGAGAGCCTGGCGCTCTACCGCCACTTGGTTTTCCATGGTCTCTGGCCCGCTCTATGGCGCCTTGCATTGCTGGAAAACCTAACCCTCCACGACTTGGAAGATTTGGCCGAGCACATCCATGCCGGTCTCTCTGAAGCCAACAACGTGCTTGCTGTGTGGGGTGCACTTGAGTACGCCCGCCAGACCCTGCTGTCCAGCGGCAAGGTCTACTTTCTTCTCGCCGAAGCGATTCTGTACAAATTCGGCTGGACCTCGGCCCTGCTTGACCAGTTTCACGCTGCCCTCGATCTCCTCAATACAGAGGATTGGTCCTCTTCGCCACCTGACGCCTGGCAGTCTTTTTTGTCAAGCGCCTGCAGTGAAAACTTGCTGCTCCATGCATACTTACTTCCACGTGCGATGGAAAAGAGCCGCTTGCTGCAACCGACGGGCTCTCCCGGGTCGCCTGAAACAGGCCCTTGCTTCGGTTCCCAGCTAGCAAGGCACCTCCGCACACATCCGGATCTCTTGAAGATCCCAGGCGCGATGTCGCCGTTTTTGCAAAACGACTCCGACTCTCTCGGTTTCGACAATGGCACCTTGAAAGCCATGCTCATCTCCCGCTTGGCTCCAGCTATAAACTACAAGGACTTCCTCCATATTCTTGGCGCCCTCTCCCGGGAAAACGCATACAATATGTATGTGATGCTATGTCGCATCTCACGAAGACACCCCAATGACAATGTCATCAATGCATTTCTCGCCAAGTTGCACCAATTGGACCCATTGTCTCCCTTGCTTGCGGCGGTTTGTTTTAAGTTGCACTCCTCTGTTTCACTGGAGTCGTGGAATGTGTTGTTTCTGCTGCTTCTACATTCCAGCGATGGCCTCAAGTCATTAGCGCGTCTATTCCGAAACGACATGCCCAAGTTCAGCGAGGCTTTGAACTCGGCTATGGCCGCCAGTGCTGTCCAGGCCACTGATATCCCGGCTCTCGTCAAAATAATCAACAGCCGGCCACATGGCCGAAAATCATTGCGGCAAGTTCTTCAGTACTTGGGCAATTGCGATCCGCCTGTTCTTCCCGAAATATACTCGCAACTCATAGCCCTAGATCTTTCAGAGTATAATACCACTGAGCTTTGGAGGTTCGGTGCTTCTCGGAAATTGCTTGATCTGCGCAACACGGGCCCTCTTTTCGGCAAACTCCTCCATAAATCTTGGAATACTGAAGTTCTCGAAAGAAGGTCGACTCTCTCAGACGTGCCTCGATTGACAGGCGATTTCCAGGAACAGTATAGACACGCTACGCGAGGAGACAAGAAGAGGCTTCTTGTACGGTTGCAAACCCTTGCTCAGTGCATCTCCAACCATGATGTGGAGTACGTTGCAAAAATTCTCAACTGCCTTGAAAAATACATATTTGCGAGGATCCCTACATCAGAGCCATTCTTCATCACTGATACGGGAGGGAAACAATACGTCTTCCAACAATTGATCGCTAGCTCTGCATACTTCATCCATCGGTCCAGTGGATCTGGCGTGGCGGGGATACAAAAACTCTCTCAACTCAAAACTTTGCTCGACTCAAAATCCTCGGAGCTACAGGGGACGATTTACGGATTTATGGTCAACGGAGACCCCCGACTTGCATTACAAATACTAAAGATCCACAGCGAAAAGAAACAAGCTGTGGAAAAGACCCTCATGAACAAAATCGAGCAGGGCATTCTCCAATCAAAGCGAATTAGTGGAAAAGACAAACTCGAGGTCTTCCAAGAATTCCAAAAAAAGAAAGCTCAGTTTGGATACACCCACCGGCTTGCAACGCGCACTGTTGCAATCTTGGGAAAGGTTGTTTTTGGGTCACTCAAACAAGACTTAGATAAATCACAAATGAGGCTGTTTATCAATATGGCCTATGAGTGTAAAGTTCCGGTGAGAGTCATCAAAGATTTTTCGAGACATCTCAATTCTCAAACATGAGAATTCGTATGAATCATTCTCACTGAGTTCTTTTTTTGCGTTTTGTCTCTATAACGCCTATTGCCAAACTAATATTAGTAAATGATTTTCTTTGCTTTTGATAGAATACATACCCAAACTCTTACTTGCTGTGGCGAAATCTTGCATTTCGCTGCAATTTTTTCCCTTTCAGATTTATTGGGGTAACTTCCTAACATAAACGATCTTTCAAGATAAGTTTTTGTTTCTCTGTCTAAAACGTGTCTTCTTCTATAAATGCGCTCTTTGAAATGCTTGAATGAGATCAGGGTAGCCCTGATACTGTAATCCGAGCTCTGAGGCTTGATCATTCGAGTATCAGCTGACTCAAGCCAAGATTTTCTGAGATGAAGCTGAACTAGTTCTTTTTCTAAATTCATGTTTGCTAAATATCCGAGCTCGTTTGTTAGATCGTTTCTCTAGGCTTCATGTAGTAGTTTGATACGTACCTCAATCATGCTATTATGGAACGATTTTCCTTGTAACAGAACATCAATGCTTCGTGACTCAGCGTATTTGGAGCAGAATTGATTGATACTTTCAAGGGTTGAAATAAGGGATTGAGATTCCGGCTTCATTCTATCTATGATTCACCGCACTTCCGTTTATCGCAAAACGCGATTCACTCACAGTCATATATTTCGACACTTGAGCATCTGAAACAATTATGAAACGTTTCAATTTTTAGTTTTGCGTGAAAGAATAAACAAAATTATGCATCTGTATTTAGGATATCCTGAACTTTGATACCAAGAATGTCGTTATTGAATTTACCGAAATGTTTCATTGGCTTAACTCTAAACTTTTCCACTCTGAAACTAAAATTCTTGGTTTTAGAAATAATGTTGTAAGAACTAGAGCATAATTTACGATAAGAAGCATTGAACTGAGCCCCTGGAGTAACCTTCCGAATCGAGAAGTGTTCTAAGTAGATTGAGTCTAATTGACTCAAATACTTGAAATATGCGTCAAAGATTTTATTCCTGCTGCACCACAACTATGCGTTAGTTCATCACCATGCGTGAAAACATAAAAAAAAAAAAAAAAAAAAAAAAA